>VWPW01014072.1:456299-778584 GCA_013389825.1 Crypturellus undulatus | reverse complement strand
GGGCGCGGCGGGGAGAGCCCCGCGGAGCGCGGCCGCCGGCCTGGGCACAGCGGAGCCGCCGTCACTGCTCGCGGCTCGGAGCGGCCGCGGAGAGGGGCCGGGCGGCAGCCACCGCGGTTCGGGCACTGTTGAGAAATAATAAATCGAGGCTCCGATGTGACATTAAACTACCGCGGCAATTTAATCCAATTAAAATGAGCTGCTCCACTGAACTAAATAATGTCACTAGCTTCGGTTAACTTCTGAAGTTGTCTAGTTTTTGTATGGATTAGCCCCGTCGCAGGCTTCATGAAGTCTGGCTCGTCGCTAATGGCTTCTGAGGATACAATTGCAAAATACTTTCCTTAAGGACTAATGGAAATGGGTTGTATAAAACACTAACTCCAGATTCGGATGTAGCTGCGTTGCAGAGGTGCCCGCTTGCTGGAGGTGCAATATATTTTACTTTGATGGAAATGCTGTTATTCTGAAGTTCTCTGATGTAGTGACTGCCACGGTAGTTAGTCGAGGATCAGGTTTTAGGTGTGTTTGCCCTAGGACGGGCGTGCAGGGGCTCTGGGGTGCCCTGGTGCCGCGCGGTTCGTGGGGCACGGGGAGCGACCAGGGCAGGCGGCCAGGCTGCTGGCCCCGGCGCCTGCCCACCCGCCCGCCGGAAAGTTGTGGAAACACTGGAAAAGTAAAAGACTTTTTTTTTTTTTTTTTTTTTCTCCTCCCTTCTTTTCTTTTGCTGGGCCTGGCTGTANTTTTTTTTTTTCTCCTCCCTTTTCTTTTGCTGGGCCTGGCTGTGGCTGCGTGGTCTCTCAAGATGGGATTTTATAGAGCTGGCTTTAGGAGGAGATATATGCCCAGTCCGTAGCCCCTACAGAGTGTTGTCCTTGTAGCGAGAGGAATTTTATGTAGATGCCTAAAAAAATGTTGCTAGTTCCCCAGAGCTCTGTCAAGTGGTTTCGTGTCTGAATTTCTCCCCCTTGTTTGGTTCTACTATTTATTATTATTTGTATTTAGGCAAGACAAAAATATCTCTGAAGAAGCTGGTGTCTGGGAGGCTGTTTTGGAGGGAGGAGAGGGAATAAGGAGACTGTTTCTTAGGGCATTCCTAAAGGAACGAGTTTGCCGCGTTTGCCTCATGTTTGTTCAAATGCCGCTGTTCAGCGGGGTGGACCAAGCGGATGTCAGAACCATTAAAGCTGCGCTGGATCAGAAACCCACCGCAAATCTGGGTCAGTCTGCGTGTGTCGGATGCCGCTGGTGTGGCCCGAAGCGGAGCGCGCGGCCGCAGGTTGTCTTGTGTGCTCGCCGAGCCCGTTGGCCTTGGGCTGTTCCGGGGGGAGGATGCGCTGGTCGTGGTCTTGCCAAAGAACGTGTGGTGGGAAGGGATGTCCTCTTGGCAAGCGGCGGGTTGCGGCCAGGCTGGTTGCGTTGTTGCCGTAGGTGCAGCGGGCGGCGTGACGTCAGGTTGAAGGGGATGCAGTAATTCCCGTCAGGCCTGCAGGAATGCTGTGGCTCACCCGGGCTTGGGTGAGTGTAAGAAACACGCTTTCTAGGTTTTCTGTGTTCCCTTTTTGGGGGGGGGAGGGAAAAACACAACATAAAACTGCTGGAAAGAAAGGGCATAGTCTGTGAGAGGTCTGGTGTGTCTCTTAAAGTTCAGTCCTGCTGACAGCAGAGTCAGCACTTGGTGATTTTAACAGTGGCAGAGTTTGATGCCAGGTATCTGAGTTGTGCCGGTCAGGGCCCATTTTGAAGATGCTAAAATACCTTTCTGCTTTTTATGTTTCCCATGAGTGGGACTAATGGTCTGCTGGGATTTCTGTGATCAGGTCATCCTGCAGCCAGGAGGGTGCGTGTGAGGATGCAACTTTGCTGGAGGTTCCTCTGCCAGTGCCATCAGAATGCTGATAACCACTGCACTTTGCTTCATGCCACCCCAGCAATGCGTGGGGTTGGGCTTTATGGTTTTGTTAAAGCACAGCACTGGAGCAACTGGAGTGTCAACATCAACTGAGTGGTCCTCCCATTTCCTCTGCAAGCATCTTAGACAGATTTGTTGACATAAACATAGTTATTAAAGGATGGTGCTAGGGCAATATTTTCTATCATTTTGAGAAACAATCTTTTGGAAATGTAATGCTTTAATTTTCCTACATTTGTCTCTAAGAGCTATGTTGCTTTTGAATTTTGGAAAATTAGTTTTGTGTGGGAGAGGAGGAATGTGCTTCTAAAATATGCAGCTTGACTTTGGAGATGGTTATTAGAGGAGGAGAGGTGCTGAAGACTTAAGTGGAATTTCAGGTTTATGTGCCATGAGTGTATCTCTTCAGCGTGTTATATCTGCATTGCCAAGTAGGCTCCAAAGAAAGCTAGGAAACTTATTTCATCTTGATCTATTCCCACCCTTCCTCAGCTTCCATGAGCCTTTTCTTCTTGCTGCAAACTTAATAAGTAGCTGTCCGTTCCCTTTGTGGCTTGGCAGCATCTGCAAGCTGGCAGCATCCTCCGACAGGGCTGATGCTCTTAGTTGAAGCGAAGCATCAGCGCGCACCCGTTCAGCTGTTCCTGCAATCTTATATGCTGGAAACTTGGTTAAGCCCCAGCTTCTGCCTGCAGTCTCGGTGATTATGATTGTAGCACTGAGCTGAACTCACAGCGGGAGCTCTCCCCTTATCTGGATGTTCTTGGGAACCTCTTTCTGGGAATAGATTTCCCTCCCAGGTTAGTTTATCTTTTAAAAATTAAACAACAGATAATTCTTGATGTGAGATCAAACACTTAAAGCAGTTTCTCTTTTTAACATCTTAGCCCTGAGGTCTACATTGGATCTGACTTAATATTCAGGCCTAAAGTGCAGAGATGTTCTGTACATTTTTTTTTTCTAGATCCCTATCAAGGAAGTAAATGAGAGCGTAGTCTTCAAGGACAAGTTGGGACAGATTTCTTGGAGATTGAAGTCTGTTATGGGGATTGTGGTTCCTGAGCAGATGATACCTCTCTAGTAGGTTTGATGTAATTGCTGCAGCTGATGAGTTAAAGATGGCGGGCTTCAGAGAATTAGCCAGAAGTTGTCTCTCTTGAATTTATTTGAAGTTTGGGGAAATCTAAGCCTCTAACCTTTAGTGTAATCTCAGGATGAGAATAAGGCTTTCGCCCCCTACTACAAGGGTGCAAGTTATCAAAAGCCCAACTAAGATTGAGAGGAAGATCATAGGGAGAGGGGCCTGAGCTCCTAGAGATGCTTTGCAGGGCTGTAGCAGGAAGCAGCCTGTCCTGTGGACAGCGTTTTGTTTGCCCTGCTCTTCCCAGCCAGTTGTCTCTGTCAAGCAGAGCCATATGGATAGCATTTATTAATTACATTATCTCACCAAATTGACTCTTGCCTTTGACCAGTTTAAACATTTTCCTTATGGCAAACAAGTACAGGCTTTAGTAAGGCTCACAGCCTGAACAAAGGACTCTTGTCTGGTTAAGAAGTACTTTTTTAGTCATCTTATTAGATTTGGTTATGCTTTGTAACAGAAGTGTTGTGTTTAAGAATGAGAGGCTTATTCTAGGCCCCGTGTAAGACCTTCCTTGAATCTAAGCCATAAAGATGCCTTCTGTGTTGTTGCAGTTAAGGGAAGATGCACTGGTCTTTTGGTGGAGATCCAAGCTGCTCTACTGTCCATGATACTGCAAGCACGAGAGAATTACTTTGGGCTGTTCTGTGAGCAGATTGTTTGATTGCCTTTGGTTCATGCTTACAAGAAAATAATAAACTGCTATCTAAAATCTTTTCAGGAGTGGTAATTTATTCACAGGTTGCACTATGCTATTCTGTTGATTTGGGAACAAGATTTCTCTTGCTCATGTTGAAGGATAATTTGCAATCTCTTGAGTAAAGACTGTATTAGTGTTTGACCCTATAATAATGACATTTCTTTCTGTGTGTGTTGTTTTCTTGATTAGCTCGACCCTGAGGGATACTATCAAAAGAATACTAGACATTTAGGCAGAAATATAAAATACATGTAATCCTCAAAGGTATTGGAAAACTCATTGCAGTAAAAGGAAAAAATAGCTTGAAACAACCATTCACAAGTATTTTTGTGCTGAACAAATTATTTTTGTTTAAGCCTCAAGTAGCAGGTTCACTTGAAGTGAAATAATAATAACACAGTGATGAATCTGCAGACGTTGGCCCTATCTGTACATAGGCTATTGCTGCGTCACATAAGGCATGCTCAACTAAAGCATAAGCTGGACCTCCAATCCGAGATCACTATTTTTAGCTTTATATAAGCAACTTCCCCAGAAATTGCCCATCTGTGCTAAATTGTTTTGTTCCAAAGGTGAATTGATTTGGAAAAGTTCAAATAAGAACCTGTTTGACTATGCTCGAGTTGTGAGCATGAAGATAAATACATACTTTGTACTCTTATTAAAGGTGAGGAGACGAAGGGACTTGCAGAAGGTCAAACAGCCTGTGGTACATCCAGGAGCAAAATCAAAATGTTCAGATATGTTCTAGTTGCCAATCACAATGGTAGTATTGTCTGTATTTAAATATTATGTTGTCAGATGTGTGTTGCTTCTTGATTAACCATAATGAAGTGTAATTTTCTCTAGAGGCACTTCTACATTAACGGAGCCTGCTTGTCACCTTTCAGATCAGTGTGAAGTGGCCCGTCCTTATTTTTTGAACAGCATTCAGGAAACGTGAAGCTAATGGTATCAGAGCTGTGGGAAATAGTGCTGCTAAAGAACTAGAGTCCAGGAGCTGGAGTACTTCTTGGAGAGCCGTTGGATGCGTGACGGGTCTGGCCTGAAGGCTAAGGATGTTCTAAGAGAAGAAAAATATTTTGTGTGCTTGCTGCCCTCTGAGCCAATAATCTCACTAGGTCTTTCATCTCTCCTGCCTTCCCCAAGGTCCTTCAGCGTGCCTGTCTGCGTCCCCCCGCTAGATACACGAGCACAAGTCAGTCGGCTTCTTTCTCTGGGCTGAGCTGTGAGAATTCCCACTCTGCTTGCTTGCTGCTGCTGAAAGTGCAGAACCTGCCTGAGCAGAGCCCCTGAAGGTCACAGCTGGTAGCTGTTCTCCATGCGTTGGGTCTCTTCCGAATCAAAAAGCTGAAGCACATTCAGTATTTGGACTGGGATTTGCAAGGGAAGACTAAAAATGGGTTTGAAGATAGGAGAGTTTGGGTACTGGTGTGTCTTACAGAGTCTCAGAGAGGATAGCTGTCCGGAAGACAGATCCTTCCTTTGCTTGGTTAAATGTTCTCACTTCTTCTGGATGTCAAGATCCCAGAATCACTGAATCATTTAAAGTTATTACCAGGTGAAACCTGCACCCCCCTCCCCCTTTTTTTTATGATAAGGAAAGACTGTGTGACTCTGCATTCAAATATGCAGTCACAGAGGTTTGGCATATATACAGTTTTTTATTATTTAAAATGAAAACCTGCAAGGGAAACAAAGGGGTAAGGTGAAGCCAGCTCAAATTAATGTAAATGTATTGTTGGGGCATACAAAATTTAAGCTTCCATTGAATGTAAATTTCTGAGATTGTGTGCATAAAAATAAGTATGGCTTAGCCCTATAAATAATAATTATGTATTCTTCCTGAAGCAAAAATATGCATAAAATAATGTTGCTGAGGAAGAAAATTCTGTGTTTTTGGTTAAAAAGTCACTCGGAACATCTGATTCCTATCCTGGCTGTTGGACTGCACCAACAGGAGTTCCCAGGTGCTCGGTGCTTGCACGTGCCACGGGTGGCACTGGCAAGTGCCGCTAATGCAAGTTTCTGTGCAGCAGGTAGAAGGAACTCAAGAATACGTGAAATTGGATATGTTAACAAGTTGCTTGCATAAGTCTCACTGTTGCAAGGTGAGATGTTCTTGAGAACTGCTGTGGCAGCATATAGTGTTAGAAGATTAATTCTATAGGATTATTAGTGATTTAAGCATCTGTAGCATGCGGGACTCGTAAATCTCTTTCTCCATGGTAGAGCAGCAAAGATGACTAGCACCGGAGATGGATGTGAATGGTTACAGCAGTGCCATAGACGACTTCTATTTCTTGTCTTCGGAGTTATTTATAATTTCCTAGTCATGTTCTGTTTGATTATTTCCCTTCTATGAAGGCTGGATTTTGACTGTAACATCTAATGTGGTTTGAGATGAAATTTTTGGGAGTATGTTTGAAATTAAGTGTCTGTGGAGAGTATTTCAGAGAGCTTTTTGGCTCTCTGTAGTTGTTGTGGTTCTAGCTTAGAAGCTCTTTGGAACTTTGTGTGTGTGATTTTTTTTTTTTCTTTAATGTAAATCTTGTTTTAAGTGTTTTTTTATTTTTATATCTATTTTTTATTTGTGTGTATGTGTGTATTTTCTTTTATGAAAGGCAAAATGTCTTTCAAGTGTCAGGAAAAGAAATGCCCTGCAGAATGTTAAGTAGTTAAATAAACAGAACAAAATTGCTTTCAAAATTTTCTTTCTTTGTGATTCACTTGGCTTGGAATTAGACTGGGAAGAGCATCTTCTGTGACCTAATTTACCAGGGAAAAAAGCCTAAAACAGAAGGTGGTCGGTATACATAATTTTTTTATCTTGTTTCTTTTGATTTAGAACAGCAGTTCTATAACAGTTTTCCTCCCTAAATATGATTTGATCCTCCATAGCTCCCACGGGTTCCTTGTGGTATCTCTCTATATAATATAGCTATATAAAGATTAAAGATATATATATTTTCCCTCTTTCCAGTGCAGCCTTCCCTCTGCCTCAGAGCACTGGTAATGCAACAGGCACTGTGTTCAGTGCTATGAAAATGAACAAGTTGGAGAGTCTTTCCTGAATGGAGAAACTTGGAATAACAGCAGGAGGGTAAATGCAGATGTCAGGACTGACCTGTCCTGATTGAAAGACAGTGACCAAGCTGTGTCTCAGTGGGCTCCTGGTTCTTTTGAACTTGTCTATCCATGTAACAGCTTGGGTTGATCTGAACTTACGAGATTTGCCTCTTTTTTTTTTTTTTTTTTTTTCCTTCCCTTCTGACCAAAAATATAAAGGGATATATTGATATCACTTAGCTACCTTATCTCTAACCTATTGCATAGTGCTTGGAAACTCCCTGGAGGGTTTGAAGGCGAGGAAGGTGGGTGCCAGTTAAACCAGATGTGATGACCTCCATGCTGTTGCTGCTCTGCACAGTGTCTTTGACCCCCGTCAGTGCCAGGAATAGCCTTTCACCAGTGAGCCCATGAAACCACACTGCAGCTGGCTGCAAGGAGGGCAGCGCTGAGCTCCTGATGGCACAGGAGCATCTGGAAGAGTCTGGAAGAGTTTGAGGTACTGCTCTTTATAGCCCTGCTGCACTGAAAATGTCACTTCTTGTGTGCTTGGTAACAGTGGGGCATTAGAAAGAGGAAATGACCTTTCTTGCTTTTTGTTCCTATTCTTATTGCAATTCAAAACCTTAAAGTTTTCTGTCCCTGGCTATTTTTTGTGCCTTCTCTAATGCTACTTTCCTGGCTGTCAACCTCCAGTTTAACCAGCACTTGTGACATGTTTTCTTGATGCAGGTCTCTTGGCAGATAGCTGTGACTGGTCTTCTGGCCAGTAGCATAAATTGTTATGGTACAACAGAAACCAGGCATACTTAATAGTGAAGTAGCTTCCTCAGTATGCTTTTTTGAGGAATAAGAAACCCTTTTGTGGGCAAAAGAAGTCTGCTGAACTTGTGCAACTAGCAAAGCAGGTCTACTGGAGTCATACTACTATTTTTTATTTTTCCTGGACTTCTCTACATGCCCTACAAGAATTGGGCATTTAGGGTTATAACTAAAACAACAACAGCAAAAGATTAGTTCTGGCAATAGGCATAACATCTGTGCAGTCATTAATGTCACCTGATGGGAGGGAAGTAGAAAGCAAAACAAGGAGTGATAAGGGATTGATGTTTCTGTGCATCTTCACAACCCTCCCCAAAAGCCAGGCTCACTGGAGTGCACTCATCTGGGAATTTGAAGACTTGAGAAGAAGGAAAATTCTGAACTCTTAAATTCTTTAGTTCTGAGTGCTTTTATTTTATTTCCATTGGTTTTGTTACAGTGGTGAGTTCGATAAGAGCACGTTTGATCCCAAACTTACTGTTTTGCTAATATAACGCTCTTTTTTACCTTTTGAAGCTTTCAATTTGGGGTTTTGGGCATTGTTGGTGCTTTACAGATTGACTTATAAGTGAAATTTTGCCAGACCACGCCTGGATATGGGCAGCAGCAGAGTGCTTTCTGTTGCCCGGTCCTTGAAGTGGCTGGTATAAGCAGTAAAGTAGAATTAGGATGATGTGTAACTAGCTGCTTTCTGTACCTGGCTTCTGCCCTCACAGCTGCAGCACTGCTGCTCCTGGACCCTCTGGTTCAAGACTGCACAAGCCCCGGAGGGCAGAGAAAGGTTTGCATTTGAGCATGGCATGTTCCTATTTGACATCATTCCTTACTGTAACGTTAATGCATCTAGCTATATTTAGGGAGCGTTTGGTAAAGAGAGGGTGCGTAGAGAAATATTTTTCTCAAGTTATGCGGATTTATGCACTTCTTGCATCTGAAATGCGTGACCAGTACTTCTAAGAATGTTTTTTGAATTTGTTCTTAACCTCGTGGTATACACCAGGGGCTGGAAAATGTAGGCTATTTATAATTATCCACAGGTGGAGAGGGAGACAGAAATACGCTGTGGGTAGTAATTATCGGTAGTGTATAAGTTCATCTCTTAAGCTGTTATTTCTAATGCACTAAAACGTATTTGATCTGAAGTCTGGCACAACCTTCAAATGGAAGCGTTCAAAGGAGGCCTGACCTAATTTTCCTGAGAAAGTGTGCTAGCCTGCCTTATTCTGCTAATTTCTTGCAGCAGGTTTCAGTGATAAAAGTTTTTGTACCCTACACGTGGCTATATTTTTACTGCACAGCATTTGAATAAAAGTAGTCGTTACAAGCCAGGTGGTAAATACAGCACACAACTTAGCAGAAATGACCTTCAATTAAGCAGAGGAGGTTCCTTGTGCTGGGCAGTTGTCAATTAGCTTTCTTTAAGACTTCCCTGCAGGCTGTTTTTGTGAATAGTTGCAAAGCCTGAAGTGCAGAGCCAGCTATGGGTGTATAAGAGAAAAGACTTCCTGCGTGCACTCGAACTCGTTCCAGTGAACACGTCAAAAATGTGAAGTAACCTAGAAGTTTGCTTTCTTTTTCTGTGAGGTTAATCATTAAGCTATAAAACATCATCTGCTGAGCTATGTATATCTTTCTGTTAAAGTGTATAGCATGCATGCTCTAACTTTCTGTTGGATAAATCAGAGCAGATGTAATGCAAATATGTTCTAATGGGCTTTTAAAGAAAATGGGGGAAAAAGTCTGTTTTTCAACAGTAGCACAAGACAGCACACCGTAGTGAGGATTGCCTTCTGTGTGGGTGTAGGCTGCTCTATCCTAAAATAAAAACAAAGTAACCTGAATGAAGGGTTTTTAGTTATTTTGCACACTTTTTCTCATGCTACCATCAGTGTAATGCTATTGAAATACGTTTGTTTTTCTAACAGAAATGTAGCTTTTAGTACCATGTGTTTCTTTGGCTTGTGTACCAGTAATTCTGAGCAATACTGCACACTGCACAAGAATGAAGTACAATTAATTGTAATTAGTATCTTAAGTATCTACTTGCTCTCTTTCTCTACAATGTGCTTCCAGTCTCTTCTGGCTGCTTTTTTTTCCTCTCCCTACTGCTTTTGCGCTGTCAAGTGGGCCAGGTAACTGTTAGCATTGGCAACACTCCTCTCGCTTATGTTGTGAATACAAGATCCAAGAGCAGAAGAGAAGGTAAATGAAAACTTGGGCCTGTTTTGGTCTTTTACCCGCCGTCAGGAAGCTTTCTTCCTGCTTGCTCAGCTCATGGTGGCTTGAGGTAAGGGAAGGGGGAAGCAGCAGGGAGTGGATTGGGAATGGCACGACTGAATTGCTGGCAAACCTCTTGGAGAAGCGTCTCCGAAGTCCTGGCAAATCTTGGCCTAACTCCAGTGGAGGAGGGAAACGCTGGAGGTGCCTGGTCTCGTGTGCTGGGATGGAAAAGGCCTGCTGTGTCGGAGGTACTGGTGCTGCCTTTTCCTTGCCCATGGTGTCTCTGTTGACAGCCCTGGAGCACGAGTCAAGTGTTTGAGCAGACGTGGATGATCTGAAAGCCACATCCCTCGGCCCTTGTGCTCTCTGGAAAGTGAGCGTGTGTAGCCAAGCTTTGCAGCTTGGCACTTGCTTTTGCTCTCCGGGCTTTCTTGGAACCCCCTTTATTCTGATCTTGGGACTGGGAAAGGATGGAGGAAGCAGATGCAAAAATCTGGTGAAGTCGGTGCTCTTCCTGCAGCTTACGAGACTGCATCAAAACTTGCTTCTGTACAAAGCAGTTGATTCAAGTGACGAGTAACGATGCTAACTCAAATAGAGGGAGCGCAGGTGAAAGTTGGGTTTAATTTGAGAAATATCAGATTACTGAGGGCGCTCCGATCAAGGTGACAGCTGCTTTCCCTGTGCTCTATTGAAACAAAATACTCCAAGTGGTTGGACCAAGCCTCACCAGTTAGATCAACCTCGGTGCTTTTATTCTTTCCACAAGTTGGTGGAACGCTTAGCCCTGTCTGCTGATGAAGCAGGGGAGTGGTAGCCCTGTCTGCTGATGAAGCAGGGGAGTGGTAGCCTTTTTCCATGGATACCAAAGGGGGAAACCTGTGGATATTGCTGTCTGGAGAGGCATTTGTGTGCACACAGGCGCACTGATGAGTGGTGTTGGAGGCAGGCGGTGCGGCCGGGAGCCAGTCCCCAATGAGGGGGCGGGTTGTCCCACAGAGCACCCGCTTGCCCTTAGGTAGCCGTTTCTTCCTCCATCACCTTAACCTGACACGCTACCTCAGCAACTCAGCAGCGAGAAAGGGGAGGTGTTGTTTGAAATAGCGAGCTGGAAGTGCTGCTGGGAGAGGCTTATTTGAGGAATGGGCTGTAGGAATCCTCTCTCAGCTGTATTTGTGTTTCCTGTCTAATAATACTGCTTGGCTTTAAAAAATTTCCTGTGGGATGTATATCTTGCAGGAAGATACAAAAATGCCCTGGCAGGTTTTGGGTGCAATTTCCTTTCCAGCAATGAGGGACAAGCATGAGTGGGGAAGAGGTTTATTTCAAGGAGTAAGATAGATTAAGACCTTAAAATGGTGGTTTCTGGCTTCATTGCAGGGTTGCTGCCAAAGTTTCATGAATCAGGCTCCTATACAAAGCCTTTTCTTAATAGGTTGTTTTTTTTCCCCCCCACCCCGAGAAAAGGAGTCTGTAGCTGTTTTTGTTTGCTAGATCCTTGCTCTTAGGATAATCCCAAGGTCAAAAGCCTTGATTTCTGAAAAGGTGAATGGTTTATTTCTTAGGCTTGAATATGCAAGAATAGAGGTTTAAAAACTGTGGAAGAAGCAAGTAGAGTTTCATAACTGCTGAGCCTCGCTGTGCTGTAAGTGCAGCCCTGCCTGTGGTGAACCATCTACCACCTCTCCCCTCTAGTTAGGATAGGCACGAACTGGGTGTGAAATAACTTTAAAAAGATCAGCTTGATTAAACTTGATACACAGAGGCGCAATGAAATGGATCAGGAGTTTCACGGGGTGCTTTTGAAAGGATGGTTATTTAAAAAGCTCACCTGAAAACATGAGGAAGGCTGAGGTGCGAAGTGAGGGGAGACCAGCAGATCCCAGATGGCAGGTATTGGAGGAAACTCCTTGGCAGCCTCTGCTCCTGTCATGTCGTGTGTGCGTTTTAGTGGCATTTCCAGGGCCGGCTTGGATCCAGTGCCTTGCTCTGGCCACCACTCCTTCCCTAGCCGGCTATGGAAAAGCACATCTGCATCTCACTTCATCTGGGATCAATGATGTGAAATGTTTCCAGAATAGCAAATACTTGTAGAAGAGCCCTGATACTCCCATTAGGGCGAAGAAACAGGAGGAAAGTTAAGGTGTTGATAGAGCGCAAGCTCTGTGTTTTCTGGCTTTCCACCACTTGGTCATTTCTAACTGCCTAGTTGAGCCTTTCCCAAATGCACCCAGCTTGGGCCAAGGCCACGCTATGCGGGGTCGGCACTGAAAGATGAGCTTATTGATGTGGGGAAGGCTGCTGAGGAAGGGGAAGCACAGACATCTGACAAAAAGTACCTAAAATTTTTCCCTCTTACAGAGTCTGAAGAAATAAGAACACAAGCAGCAAATGCCCTGTGTGCAGAAGAATAAGTTGTAGGCCTAGACACTGACAGTGTCATCCAAGCATTTATGATGGGCTTAGAGCTCTTTTAGGGAAACTGAATGAGATGTGTTGAGTCCCTATTCATAAAGGAAATATCCTGCACATTCCTATTTTGAAAACTTTTATTCCTTCTAAAAATCCAAGTGGATCCTGAAACTGGGAGCCTGACCTTGTGTGAGGTGGCAGCTTCTTTCAAGGGAGAAGGTATAAACATTGGGGAAACTTAAGGGAGAGGCACTCATAGAAGAGTGTTTGAGGGATGTTCTACTTTCTTTTTCTTTATATATTTTTAATTTTCTTGTGCTGGTGGTTAGAGGAATCTGAATGCAGCATGGTCATTAGGTGTGGTGCAGGACCTGCAAAGCCCAACCAAAATGAGCAGGCAGCGTTGGGCAGTCTCTGAGTAAACGCTCTGGAAGGGAGCGAATGGAGTCCTTTATTTTTTTTTTCTTGGGTTTTGGGAGATGAAGGGGGATGTCCTTTCAGACCTCCTACCTATTTAAAGTAATATGTCGGTATGCGAATCAGGGCAGGATTTGTTTGTCCTGGTGGTTAGGAGAAGAAGCCTGTGATTAAACAACTGTTGGTTTCTGACTCTGTGTTTTCTTTCATGTATTTTTGGTGCTTGTGCTTGTACTGCAAAATGTTCGCAATAAGTATAAGAAAGTATATTTTCAGGAAAGTTGTGAAATAGGTGACATTTGACAAAAGAACAGCATGTCTCTTTTGGCAGCATCATGATCAAACAAGTAAATATGTGTTTTGGTAAAGAGCCTATTTTTGAAAATATTTATGGATCTGTCCCACAGTACAGACGTTAGTGTGTTTGAAATAGCACAAATGTCAGGTCAAGTATTTTTGTATTTTTTTCATGTTTCGTGATTTTTAGAGATTATTTTTAGTTGTGCTATTGTTGTTGTGTTGTAACTGCACTGGGTTTGTAGTACAATTAAAACAGGTTAGGGATTAAGTAGCCCAAAGCTCCGTTAGTGGCTTCTCAGCACTTTCCATGGAGGAAAAGATAGCTTCATTATACTGGTCAACTCCGTTCGCAGTTTTGACATCTCAGAAGAAACCGCTGTTAGCAGGGTTTATTTGGGAGGGTTGCATTTCTGATGTGCAACTGAACTACCAAAAGTATTTATTTTGCTGAAAATTCGGTAGAGTTGATGGAAGAACGTGTTGCTGCTGTTAACCTCCCGTGGGTATGGCGGACATCAAGAAAGCCTGACTGCGAGTCAGGGAGAGGAGAGCCGCAGCGTGACTTCCCTTGATGAAAATCGTGCCGTAGTTGCTCACAACCTAATCATGTCATTCCAGGAAAGCAACCGAAGCTTCAGAAGAGGTTGCAGCTGTAGACTGGAGGCAGGAGCTTTTGGCAAAAGAGATCAGGAAAAAAAATCCATTTGCTCTAACTCTTAACTTTTCTGCTTCATTCTGTTATCTCATTTCTTCCTCCTGCTTGGAGGATGCCAGCTGGGCCTGTGTTGTGGAGGTGACGGGCAGCATGAGGGTCCTTGGGCAACGCACGGGTCCTTGGGCATCTTGTGGGAAGGAGGTCCGTGCTGGGGGCTCCCCATCCTTGGGGCAGCAGCAGCGTCCCTAGGGAAGCTCTTGCCCAGCCAGGGAAGGTGAGCGGAGTAACGTTATGTTTATGGGGAGGCTCCAGGAGATGACCCGGCGCTCGCAGGAGTAGAGGGCTGCTCCCTCTGGGGCACTGAGACAGGGCGGCAGGTCGTGACACACTGTTTGGGTGGAAAAAGAACAAATAATAGCCCAGGGAGTATTTGAATTGATGTGAAAATACACAGAAAGACCGGGCAGCTGTGTCAATAGTGCACAGTGCAAGAAACTTCTAGCCCCGATTGCAATATGGGCAAATCGGGTGGCATCACTGCTTTTTTTTTTTTTTTTTCTGGTGTGCTCATGTAAAGGCCAAAGAACCTCTGTTATTGGTTCATCTTTGTAAATCTCTGCGTGATTCGGTGCTTTCAGTGTATGAATTGAATTAGCAACTAGATTAAAGTTTGTATTTCTGAATGTAGCTTTGCTTATGCGTTACAGTGCTTATGGTCATGATTTTTTTTTCTTATAAAATATTCACCAATTTTCATTATATGTATACTTGTGTGAGCTATTTAAACTTGGTTAGCTTTTACCTAATGAATATTTATCAACTGTGAATACTAGTCATTAATGTCTGATAAATGCGATGCTCCAGGAGGCAGCTTAAGCTGTGATAGCCCTTCTCTCCCATTTCCTTCTGTGCGGTTTTACATTAAGAGAAGTATTTCCCACCTGCTGCTTTTTGCCTGAGGTTGAAATTTCTGCTGTTCACAGTTGGTCCCTGTGTTCAGATGGATCTCTGGGCATCCTACATTTTCTTAGCATCTGGAAATGGAGTAGTTCTCCAGGACCACATCTCCCGTTGGGAGATGGGAACCCATTTGCCTCACAGGGGAGAATGGAAATGGATCCTCTATTGCAAGCAGTGCCATGATTCCTTCTCCAGGAGTTGGGCAGATGTTATGGATGTTGCAAAGCTGAGGTTCTGAGCACATTTTTCCTAAAATCTGCTTTTAAATGTCAATATACTCATCTCTAAAGCATCCAGAATAGACAGATTTATTTCTTTCCAAAAGTAGACTCTTTCTGAGGAGAGAAAAGTAGTAGGCAGTGCTAAAATAAAGCATTAGGCTGTTTGGGATTGCAGGGTAAGCTTTAGCCTCAGCGGAGGGCAAGTCTGGGAGTCCTACAGATGCCATTTTCCAAAACAAGTGCCATGGGCATGTAGAGTTGTTAGTTGCTATCCTTGCTGTAGAGGGAAGGGGGCAGGGATTTCTAGAGAACAGGAAAATCTGTCCCAATTCAGCTGTTTGCATTAGAGTGATCTGATGGGAAGGGCAAAACTATATCTTTATATGAAAACATCATAAGTTATGGGGCAGGGAGGAGAGAGGGAAAGAGAAGGGAACTGAAGAGTTGGCCAGATCTGAGATCCTGTTTGTTTAAAAGGCAACCAGTCAGGTAAAAACTGGCCAAATGAAAAATAATCTTCCCCAGAGTCTAACTGGTTTTACCATGATCAACTGCTGGGAACTGCCATTTGGAATCAAAATAAGTTAGGGACTTAACTTTTTGGAAGCGTAAAGTTTCTTTCGCATGGCAGGTCAGGGATTTCCTTGCTATGGGCCTGATTTGTACAGATTATAGAGAGATTTTTAATTATATACTTCTACCATTTTAGAAGCCAACACTTAATATAAAATTGTTAATTTCCTTTTCTGTTATGTTTTGTATGAGTTTTTTTCTTTTTTAAACAGACCACAGAATATGAAACTTTGAGGATTAAAAGTAACTTTGAAGGGTGTAATTGTAATTTGGCTCTGTTATGGTGGTTTTGTAAACTCCTTGCTATGCAGCTGAACTTACCCTTTGAATGAAGCCTTGCGTGCCGCAAGGGTTAATATTTAAGCCAAAACACCCGCTTAAAACTGGCCAACCATCACCCCAGTTGCATTAATTAGAAACTACAGTAATGAAGTGAAAAGGTTCTTGTTTTAGAGTATGAGGCTCCCTCCCTTCTTCCCTCAGGCATCCAACTTATTTTGAGTCCCTTGCTCTGAGGAAAACAGAGTTCAGTCCTTCAGCTGCGTGTGACTGTCTCGGCACAGCAAAAATAGAAGCCAGAGCTATCCCAAATGCATAATTCATCCGGCATTAAGGGGCCTTCATGGTTACAGTTGATGTGATGGATTCCTTGGGTGTGCTTGGGTGTGCTGCAGCGATACGCCACGTGCCCGTGCCCCTGTGCTGGTGGAAAGGCACCTGGGGACAGCACGGGCAGCCAGGGGAAGGAAAAGGAAAACTTGGTTTCACGTCTACGTGAGTCATGGGGAAACCTGGTCTCTGTGTTGAATTTGTGCCGTAAAGAGCTGTATGACTTAGCAGACGTTGGCATTGCTGACTGCTGCAGCCAGCCCTGGAGAGTGGGCATCAATGTTGCTTTGACTGCTAAATATCCAAGATGATCAGCGCAATCTAGACCATATTGCTAGTGAAACTCCCTTTGCCTGAGTCTGAGCAAAACCTGCTATGGGAAGAGAATTTTGTAGTTTCTATTAAGCAATTTGGGATGCTGTCACTTCTGCTTTTGGTTGTATCTGAGCAAATGTCTGTGAATCGACTGAAATTCATGTTGTAGGGGACAGAGGTCTTACTCCAATGTACAGAAAAATGTAGCTTTGGAGGCACTGAAGGATGAAAGAATTTCAAATATAAAGGAGAATACAGAAAGGATTTTTTTTCCCCTCCCTTTCAGAGTTAAACATGGAAAAGATAGCTGAAAGATAACTGACTTGATTTCTCTACTTTTTTCTTCTTCTAGAGGAATAAACATCAAACGATGAAAACAAATGTGGTATAAGAGAATGCTGTTTAGGTGGCCTTTCAGCAAAGAGAGGAAATGCTTTGAAGTGTCTTGTGCAGGTAAAGTGACAGCCAGGCAAATGGCCTTTCATTCATTAGGGTGCATTTCAAAAGATTTTTTTGTTTTGTTTGTTTTTCTAAATAGGCCTCACTAAAATGATTCCTCAGCCCCAGCTGTTCACTTGGTGGTGGATCTCTCTTCTCCCTACTTTCAAAGCCAGACTAGTTGGGAGGTTTGGAGATTTTAATCATCAGGGGAGAGTGGTTGAGCAGTGATTTCTTCTTCCAGGAACCAACATCAGCTCATGTGTATGCTTAGCTCTGGGTGATCCTAAGATTTATTTTGTTAAGATCTAGATTGGCCCCAGTCTCACTTCACTTTCAGACCTGTGGTACATGCTATAGAAGAACAAAAGAGTTGTAAGTTAATAAATAGCAACTGACTTAGGTTATTTAGGTTAGATGGATCCCACCTGTTACACTGGCACCTATGTCATTTTCCAGAACTACTTAATTATAGGAGGATATTAAATAAGAATATCCTGAAGTTGAAAGCACAAGCACATACTTGTGTGATATCTTAAAATATTTTAGAGTTGCAAATAAGAGGGGAATTCAAATAGTTAATGAAGAGAGCTTACATTTTGTGAACAGTCCTTTTTATCATCCACTAAAAAGAAGTGAGACCTAGGCTATTTTTCCAAAGCCTTGAGCATGTGCTTCATGTTCATCATGTTAAAAGAGGCCCACGTGGGTCCTCTAGTGGGACTCTTTTGTGCATAAAGCAAGGAACTGTTGGGGATCTCTGATAAAGGTTCAGGTTTGGGGAGCTGTGGGCAAGTCAACACTGACCCAACATGTTCCTGACAGGATTTGGCAGCTCTGGCTCTGCACTCCCTGGAGGTGGCTGTGTGGTTGGGGTTTCCTCAAAGGAGGGCCTAAGCATGTGCTTTTGTGTCAGCAATTTCCTGATCATTTTGCATGAAACTGTACACACGCACTTTCATCTTGCTCTAGGAGATAAAAACAGTAAGTTCCTGGAGATTACTTTATAAATAAGACAAGTTGGGATTTTTTTTTTTCCTTTTTTTACCTAAGATATTCACTTTTAAGTGAGGACGACTTATTCTCATCAAGAAGTCATCACAGGTTTTCCCAGTGATAGCAAAACACTTTTTTTGGAGATGCTTCAGAGCATTCTTTCTGATGACAGAAACATGCCTGTATTTGTCGTTGAGTCTTGAGAAGACCACACTTTGGTTTATGCTATTTTTTTTTGAGTTCTTTTTCCCTATGGAGCCTTAATTGGTGGTAGTGGTGTTCTTTAGATAGACCTGTACAGGTTTGGGGTGGGAATCTGTCCCTTCACATTCTCTTCTCCATCCCCAAGTGTTTTGTATTACCTTTTTCTAATGATCAGATCTGAAGATCTGCATTTATTTATTCCTGGTAGGTGGCTGGATTTCTCCAAGTACTCGAGATTCCTCTCATCCCTCTTAACTTTTAACTTAATGTGATAACTTTTTTTTTTTTTTTCTCATGATGATCTTGGCAGTTTTGTTGCTCCACAGAAAGGAGAGAGCAGTACAAAATTCATTATAAACACATGAAGTAAAGCTGCCCAGGTTGATTATTCACTATTATGTTTTAGTGAAAAGACTGAAGGAAACAAGACCAACCAAATGTGGCATTAAAGAAGCACCCTGCTCAGCGCAAACCCAAATCCCTTCCTGTTAAGGAGGAAGAACCGAGAAATGCAGAGAAGAGGCAACTGGCTGCCTTGTAATTTTGTCCTACTAACTGTTACTGCTTAAAAAAGAAAAAAGAGGGAGGAGGGAGCAGAGGATAAAAATATGAATCAAATTATATAAACCCAAGTCAATCTATGTGCTGCATTTTAGCAATTAAAATTATGAATGCCACTCGGAGGGAGGGATGTGGAACTATTGCAGGCAAACACGGAGCACTCTCAATGGAAAAAATGAGCAATTCCAAAAGATACTCATATACAAGTTGCTCTGTTATTTTTGTCAGTCGATAGGGATAGGGAATCCAAATGAAAGAAATGTAAGTTTTCACATTTTTTCGCCTTCCTAGCAGGAAAAAGGGTGCAAGCATGCCGCTTCTGCACCTTGTGTGAAGGAAACCCGGGGTGGTCATTGCCTGTAGAAGTCTGTTGCACATCATTCTTCAGTGTGACTAAAGCAAAGCATATTTAGTGCCTTTATACTGTGTGCGTGTGTAATGTGCCTGTATTTGGGTTATGTAATAATACTTTCCATTCTAAACTCTTCTCGCAGCCTTATTCATGAGGCACTCTTGTTCTTCTTACTTGCAGATGGCCTTTAGTAAGTAGGCCAGTTTCCCACTTTTCTCTCCTCCCAAATCCATCACCAAACTCTGTTGGCTGTGCTTGGGAATGTATACGTGAGAGCAGACGGAGGTTTGCTGGGGTGCTGTTGTGCCTTGTGCAGGCGACAGCAAGCATCTGCACATGTAGGTTTTGGCCTCGTATTGAGAGGGCCAACTTGTTGCGGGTGCAGGCAGTGGCCTATCAGCACAGATGTTGAGCTTGGAAGTGAGAGATAGGAACTTCATGTTGCAGGGTCATCTGAACTAGCTGACATCTAGTTTCTCCACTGAGCCCTCAACCTTGGTTTTGCTTTGGTTTTACATATGCAGCTTCTTTGGTGGCCGTTCATATTTCTGACTCTTTGTTTTATGACAAACACTTACATGCTTTGAACAATAAAATACCTTAGGAAAATTGAATAGTGCTTAGAATTTATCGCTGGAGTTGTGGCTCACCTCTCTGAGCTGCCACAGTAGCTGGTCTAACCCCCTTGGACGTTGGTTGCTGGTGCCCATGCTGTTGTTGATGGCTGAGACTTGCTGGGAGCAGTAGCTCCCGCTGCAGTTTGATGGGCAGCAGCCTGTTGCCAACCTTGTGCTTGGAGCCATGGAACAGGGTAATTGTTGATTTCCTGGTCTCTCCAGAGCTGTTTTGCTGCCCCTGAGCTAGAAAACCAGCAGTTGCCTGCGTCCCTGAAGGTGGGGAGGTTGTACCTCCGAAGCCCATAGCAAGTCTTCTGCTATTCCAGAGGATTTGCAAAACGACTTTGGATGGTGCCAAAACCTTCGCGCTCTGCCTTTAGGCCTGGCAGAGGAACGTGATTAAAAATAGATCTGGCAGCTAACTGTATGAATCCCCAGGTGGCTGAATCTCCGTGTAATAAGACTTCCACCATAATTCATTGCTTGGGGTGCATTAGCAATGAAAAGCTGCCTTTCTGCAATCATGGTTTTATTCATTGTGTTTTGCTTCTGCAGCGTCTCAGGCTTTGTCACTTGTCTTTCCTAAGCTATTGGAGGTCTCCTACTAAAGAGGAGCTAGATGGGCAGAGTGCGCACTTGCTGCACATCCTGGAGTGTGTCTCGCCCTCTCTGTCTTCCCTGCCCTGTGCTCCTGGTGCTGGTTGGGCTCCAGTGTCCGAGCCGGCGCCGGTGACAGCACCGTGTGCTGAGCTGAGCCCGCGCGTTTGCGGTGCGAGATGCTTGGTGCCATATGTGTCCTCAGCAGGTCTGTCCTCAGCAGTGTGGGTCTTGTCCCTGGCTGAATATGCAAGGAAACATCTTTCCCCCTGCTTTTCCAAGTTAAGTTTCTGCTTTTGTACCTCTCTCTCCTAGTGTATGTCAAGGCAGTTTGCACAATACCGGCTTTGGAATTTATTTAAAACAGCAGTATGATCTGCAGTGTAGAATTTCCTCCAGTATGTGACCTTGTCCTCCTTCACCAGCCTCTGGAGACTGTAATGGGGTTAGTATAAAATAGTCAGTGAAATATTTATATGGAAACAAGAGTATTTTACTGTAGACCCACGTTTTTCATTCTTTCTATGACTTAACTTGGGGTGTCCACTTTCAGAAATAGTATGTACGCTATAAAGCTTTTGCTGTTTATACATCCTTTAGGTATATTCCATCAGAAGCTTTTATACAAAAACATCTTTTTAATGAAGTTTAATTAAACTCTGTTATTTTTTTCAGTGTTGTAAAATACTAAAATTCCTCCTGTTTCTTGAAACATCTTGTCTTTGCTAGCATATAATGTTTCTGCAATTCATTAAGCTTTATAAGAGTTACTTGGTAGTGAATGAAAAGAATCATAGGTATTTTAGGAATCTATGAATAGCTATTTCATTATAAAGGGCTAGTAAGAGGGGAACATTTTTTTTCCTGGTAATTTGAGTTTCAAGAAATGTGAGTACTAAGAGCTCAGTGTTATGGTCTCCTTACTAAAACTTAGTATCTTAGCTGTATAAAAAAGCTGTAGTCTTCAGTGAGATTGTGCAGAGATAAAAGTACAAATCTGTGCTGTGCCAGAATGTTTCTTGCCACAGTATTAAGTGAACACTGAGTTCTTTTTGTTTAAAAGAAAAGCTGAGGGGAGAAAGAAAAAAGCGCTGGTGTTATCTTCAGCACGGCCGCAGACTGCTGCAGAGGAAGTGATTGGATAACAAATCTCGTTTGAGGTCTTGAAGGAAGTAAATAAGCTAATTACTTGCAAATTCTATACTATGCTATAAGCCCATCTCTGGCAAGGAGTGTTAAATAATTTTGATTTGGAAAGATATCTAGGAACGATCATGTTACCTCTAGAAAATTAATTGCATTACATTTTGCTCTGCTCTGTACAGTGAATTGCAGTAGCTGCTGCTAGAGCCCTTCAACCTTAATGCCTTCCTTTTAGGAAGCAGTATTGTTAATGGGAAGTTATACAGATTAGGTTATATCAGTGCCTGGTTTCTCTCAAAGACCTTGGCAGGAGTTGCTGCATGCTCTGCTAATAGATTAGATCCTCTAATGGGGTATCTTTATAAATGGAATCTCAAATGATATACTGTAGTGCTACTTTTGTTTTATTACTGTACTTAAGAGTATTGCCTTTAAATCATAAAGGCTTATTGTGCTTCAGTTTACTTACGTTTAATTTTTAAGCGAGGATTCCCTTGAGCTATGTATCCAGTTTTACTTAAGCCACATAATAAGGTAAGTGTCAGAGGTGGATGATTGTTTAACTGCCATGGATTTTCACAGTATAATTAAGGTTAATGTTTCCTAAACTTATTAGGTTTTGTATCTTTTTCAATTAGTGTCCAATAAAAAAGAGTTTTTCAGGCTACCTCTGTACTCTTTCCCTCTCGCTCCCCATCTTTTTTTTCCTTCCCCCCCATATAATTTAACTATTTCAAGGGCTGGGAAGGAGCTCTGAGGTTTGGCTTCAAGGTTTCAGCAACCTATAAACTTACAGGAATATGCCAGTTTCTGAATTTTGCTAAACTTCATTTTTTCCTTCTTATTCATCAGTATTGATCATGAATCGAATTTCATAATTTAAGACCCCTTCTTAAAAGCATGATGGTATTACCTGAAGTCTGTTACTGGTTAAATCGAGGCATGGCAGGTTGCATTACCAACTTTTCGGTGAGTAGCTTCAGCAAAACAAAGTGTTATTTATTTATCTTTAATTGGGGAAAGTTACTGCAAAATACATAAGTGTTTATACTTGGTGTTTTCTGCAGTATCAGTTTTATAAAGGATGTCTATTCATTCCTAAAGATGGGTTCAATTTAGTGCTAGTGGTTCAAGATATATTGTCTTTATAAGCTGGTTTTCAACCACAAGATACCTGTGTATCTGACAACAGAAGTGCCTAGATGATGTCTTGCTCTACACAAGAAGAATTTTAAGCTGAGAAAATAGAGCTTATTAAGCAACATTTAAACTGAGAACACTGCTTTTCCTTTAAAAGGACAGAACATGCATAGAATATGCAGGTTGCTAATGACTTCTCATTATTTATTGCTCTTGTTATTGTAGCAGCTACAACACATCAGATGAAAACCATGGTAATTTTAAAGTACACACAGTTTTCTAAACCGGATTTAAAAACAAAAACGTTTCTTCCCCCCACGCCCCATGTTCTGATCCTCCAGCTGTCATGAGGAGTTTGTATATTGTCCTCTGTTCCTCACAAGAGGTACTTATCTTCAAAACAAATTAAACTCCCTGTGGGAATGCCTGCTCTGTGGAAAGCTGTCAGAGCTTTCTAGTTGTGTATGCAGTAAAGCTTACACATTACTTGCACAGAACTTACCTGCTCTTATGTTTTACTTAATCACAAACCTCAGGAGTATAAAGCAATTAAAATCTGGGACTTCTCCGTCCTTGGTGGTGTTTGGATTTTTTTTTTCTATGTACTATGTATACAGCTTTATTTATTTTTCTAAAGTTGTCCTCTTACCCTCTTTAGAATCATTACAATGAAACAAAGTGAATTTTTAATGGAAGTGAGGGAAGTACAGAGTAGTTGTGGGTCAGTTTTTTACTGCTCAGACAAGCTGTATTGTACTTGCCGTCCTGCAGTAGGTAGTAAGAATCAGATTCATGCTTGAAGAAAAATGCCCTTGCGAGGCGTTTTCAGGAACATGGGAAGGAAGAAGGGTGACCTGTCTTGTTAGTTTTCAGGGCAAAGGCTCTGACACTTTTGACTTCTCATCAAGATAGCAGAAGCCTTTTTCTTGGTTTGAGATTTTGAGACGTGATTACAGGCACTGTTGTACACTGATATGTGCCATCTTAACTGTGTTTATTTTGGAAACTTCGGAGATTGTCAGCACTTTGTTGAGGAGAGAGTTGCCATCAGCCCCCTCCAGATGGCCAGAATCCGTCTGCAAGGGCAGCTCTTGATGCCACGCCATTAAGTATCACCACCACAACAGCTTCTAGTGCCATACCTGCGTCTGCAGACCATAAAACTGAAAATGTTTTTTGACATAATTGTGGAATACAAGGCTGGTGAAAACGCAGAGCTTGCTGCAGCTCGGAGAGGGACACACAAGCCTGGCGGGGAGATGCCCTCCTCTTTTCCCCAGTCCCTCGCCATGGTACAGGGGAGGAAGACTACGCCTTCCAAGAGGAGTAAGGCTTGATCCCGGCTCTGTTGAGGATTTCCAGCTGTCTTGGCTACGATACTGTTTCTGCCACCCTCATCAGCAGCGGCTTCCACAGCGCCCTGCACTCTCACGGCCTCTGTGGCACGGGTGTGTTGAAGAAGGGGATCAGGGAACACAGTGATGTCCAGTGTGGCGCTCTGGATAGAACTGCCCACCACTTTGCAAGGTGGCGAGCAGGAAGCAACAATGCCACCAGTGCTGGTGTCTGAAGGGCTGTCACCAGGTCCCATGCACCTGGACGTGCTCCTCCTGGAGAAGCCAGGAAAGCAACCTGGGTTCTCCAGGGCTTTCTGCAGCTACAAAGGGAGCAAGTTAAAGCAAAATTTTATAGCAGATCTGTAGTACAAGACTTTGGTTCCTTCTCACTGTCTTTAAACAACAGGTTCTTTGAATGAGCTTTGAATGTTTGGAAACTCTCTGTTTCTCTGCTTGTTATTTCTTGTCAAGAGACAACTGCAATAAAAGGTTATGGTTTCATTTTGTGTATTCCATATAATCTTATTCTAAAGGTTAAAGGTTGCATTTATGTCTGCTGTTATGAAAAATGCAGGTTTTGGCCCAGCTCTTGCAGTGCCACCTGCATAAGGAGTTTCTTGGTGGTTTGAGTGTGTTCCAGGTGACTTGTTGGGCACCTCTTGGCATGTAGTCCAATCCTTGCCCAGCTGTGTAGGAGCAACAAAGTGAGAATGAAGACTGATAAGCTCTGCTTTGTTCATACTGTGTTCAGGATCTATGTTTAGAGAACATGTATGGAGGTTTTGAAGCCAAGTGCTCCCGAAGTGTTTCAAACATCTGCACAACCTTCCTTCAGGGTCCTTTATCTTGTCTGGCACAGGCTGCCCCTGGCTACTGCGTCCACCAGCAGCCCTGTGCGTGAGGCAGAGAAGGAAAACTCATCCTGGGCTGTTCTTGCCATGTTTGTTATGAAAGCTCGAAAAGTTTTGGAGACCAAGACGTGTGATGCAGCTGTTGAAAGGATATTAAACTACACTAGACCTTTCACTGGCTATCAGCAACTGTGTGTATCATCTGTCCTGTTGGATTCCTGACTTGAGACCCTCAACTCCAAGTAGAAGTCAAAGTACATGCTGCTGCTGACGTCAACAGGATTTATGCTTTTTGGTTTGAGACAAGCAATTTATTTGTTTCTGGATGCTTTAAGAGGACCTACGACCCTTTCATTCACAGACCAAAATGTCATCTCATGAGAATAAAAGCACTCCTGGGAAAGCAGATCTTGAGCAAGTACTTTGGCATGTAAATTTAGTTGTTTTACCATGAGCCATTTCATTTTTGCTCTGGAAAGGCCCTGCTGTTCCATTTTTCACGGAGAGTTTTTCCTGTTTGAAACTAGGACACCTGTATTTAGGCATCTATGCATGAGCCTGTGCATGAGCTTCATGTATAAGTTCCCATTTCAGCTGAAGAGATCTAGTCAATACAGCCAGCAGGTGTGAACAGTGACTCCATATTGATTCAGCTGCCTGATCTTAAGGTTTTTATGCCATTTGGAATGCCGTAAGTGTTGGAAAAGCGAGTGGCCCTGGAAAAGGTGGCAAGATCTGCAGAAAGCACAAGCCCTTCTGGAGCAAGAGCTAGAGATGAGGCAGGATACCCAGGGCATCTCAGGCAAAACTACATGCCCTCGTTCAGCCAACCAAGCGGGACCTCGGGCTCCGCTGACTGCAGGGACTGCATTTCCACTAGTCAATACGGGATTTTGGATGCTGAACTCAAGGCCTGGCATTGAGTCCCTCACTTTTGTGCCTGGTCCTCTGGACACCTCCTTGTGGCTGGGACTCCCTGGGAACACATTTTACATTCTCCATACTTGTTTGTGCCTTTTTTTTTTTCCTTTCCTTTTTTCCTATCGCTGAACAACGGCGATGGTACTTGAGCTTGGAGCCAGGAAGCACGCCGATATCCTGTAATTGCCTCTCAGACATTAACTGGGAAGTTGCTTTTGTGCAATTGTCCTGTTTTGTTCTCAGCTTGTTTGTTCCCACAGCCTCCTATTACATTAGGACAATATGTCCCTCTTGGAAGGTTTTCTAAGCCGCTGTAAGGTAATTTCATCTTGCTGACCAGGACACTATTGTTTGAGTGTTAATATGCAGGTATCCTTAGGGATTTTACATACTGTGTGGGCATTTATCAATGGCCTTACTCAAGAGAAGTTGTTGAAACAGGAATGGGAATTGGAGTGCTGTCTTATACTGAGGGAATACCCCTTATTGTCTGGAGGTAGAATAGGTGTATAATTACCAGAAATTTAAAGCATTTTTAACACAGGCGCATCTCACATTTAGAGGTTGGCTCCTGGTTGTTTTTTCTGCTATTCTGTAATTGATAAGTACACAATGCTCTTATTGAAGAGCATAATGTGCATTTATTGCCCATGAAAGCTTCTGTAGGTGAGATGTAGCTAAAATAATAATCAGCATGTTTAACTGCGGCAGCTTCCTGACGTGCAATTCTGGTTCAATTCTTTTTATCACTAGCAAACTCCATTAGTTTCTCATTTCACACCTGGGAGATTTCTGATGCTAGCTGTGTTGCTGACTTGCGGGAGGCTGTCTAACTTCATTTAGACACCGGGCTTATTGCTTCTGTTGATTTCTAGAATGAAGCTAAATTTTCTTGAAAGAGAACTGTGAATTCTGAATGATTGACTTCTCTCTCTTTGCGTGATAGATATGGGATGTTTAATTTTCACCTTTTCAATAGACTACACTTCCTTGTCATTGTGCATAAGAAAGCAAGATTTGTTTATGCAGTTTCCAAGGTTTATATAGCGTTATAAAGTAGTAAAGTAGTACAAGTCTAAATAGTTGTGTATCTTTTGGATTTTGATTACTATTAGCATAATGCAACTGCTTGTTTTCTTTTTGTTCTTCGTATATGCCCAAAGTGGCATGTAGGGAATCTTATTTCTAAGGCATTGTTTGGTGTGCATTTTCCTAGCATTGGGTGCTGTTCAAAAGGGTCTGATATATGTTAGCCATTCATTTATCCCCTGTAGCCATTAGCAGCTGGAAGATAGTGGCAACACTCCAAGCATGCTACAGTATAGCTGTTGCAGAGATCATCAACAGACTATGTGCAGCATAGGAAGGGGTGAAAAGTTGAAGTATGAAGGTGTTTGAGGCTTTGGGGTGTTTTTTTTTTTTTTTTTTTTTCTTCATATGGTCCTATATTAATCGTCCAGGAAAATGCAGCTTCCTATACAGCCAGGTCTGCCTACTGAGTGACAGTAGGCAGACCGATGCTTGTGTATGCAGAAGCAACTGCTGCTGTTCATGGTCGAAGCCACAAACGCCACCACCTCCTGTTGCTGAAGGGGTTCTGCAGTTGGCAATAACATCGTCATTGCCTTCCCACCCCCGTCTGTGAAGCATCCAGAGAAATGAGTATCCACTGTCCGAGTCCTGGGACAAGTCACCTACTCGGATGGGTTATACTGTGTTATTACAGATAAACAGAGGTCTCTTACTGTAACCATCAGTTACAAAAATATGGGTCTGCAGTCTCAAGTAGTAGGCTTTGGGTTTTTTTCCAATGCGGCTTATGTCAATGCTGAGATTTTTGAGGTTTCTTTCTGAGTCTTCTATCTGTACTGTTGTCACAGTAATTGTTCCCTTGGAAAATACAAAAGTTTTCCTGGCTTTGCAAAGTATCTGTATGCTATTTTATTTCAAAACTCATTTGGATCTGTGCAACTTTACTTTACGGGTCATATCTCTTTATTTGGAGGTTGACTGCCTTGCTGAATGTGTGCTGGAGTGACTGCTCAGCTGTTAACCTGTTGGGTTGACATCTTGCAAGCAAGAGAAATTTTGTTGGCGGTGCCCTGTGGCTCAGGAATAGCTTCCTTCCCTGCCACCCCCCAAAGTCTAATTAAGTACCTGCTAGAAATTTTGGAAGGCACGTGTCCCCTACAGACATTATGGTGAATAGTTTGGTATTGCTTGGAGAAGGAGCGTCTAAGTTCAGAGATCTAAAATCATTATTCTGAATGACCCTCTGGAGAAATACACCTCTCTCCAGTGATTTGTGGAATGAGCTTCTGGTTCTAAATTTAACTACACTGAATTGAAAATAGATGCCTGAAGTACATAGTGACTTTCTCTCTCCTCATCTCAATCTTATCTGAGAGTGTTACTGTATTAAAGCCCTGAACTGGATCATGCAGTACAAAGCCAGGGGGTTTAAAATTGCAAATACAATTCATTAGTAGTGATGCTACTGACTGGGGAGTGGTGTTGAGAGAGGAAGGAGTGTGTGTGACTATTCTGCACAACTGTCTGAGCAGTGGTATGTTCTGGGCATTATAAGCACTTCTAGAGTCATGCACATTTGCCCAAAGATGTGGGGTTTTACCTGCCAATTTGCTGTGCTCAGATATCTGCTGTACTTAGGTGTGTGGCCACAGGCTTTCAGTAAAACCATGGTCTGCCTGTAAGACTTAGAGTAATTCACTTTGTGAAAATGCCTTTGTTTATAAAAATCCAGTTATGTAAGTACACTGCCAATGTGTCTTCGCGGTGGCAACCATCACAGAGCTTAGATTAAACAACCCTTTCATGGAGATCCAGTTTGATGCTGCAACTCTCTACAGCCAGCAGAGAGGAGAGCAAAGAGTTGGAGCAGATGCAGATAAGGTCTGAAAAATGTATTAGATCCCGTCCAATGCCAATGCTCTGTTTTAAGCTGAGGCATTTTGCACTGGGTCAACTGAAATGGCCCATCCTGCTTGGATGGCCACAGTCTTCATCTCAGTTGAGCTCCAGGTCCCATGAGAAATGCTGTTTTTCTGCTCAGCTCCTTGTGCTGACCAACTGCTATGCCTAGCTTTTGCCAGAAGCTCAAAATTTATTGATATTAAATAAATATTGTGGAGCAGGACCTATCTTTTAGTGGACTAGTCAACTAAGATGTTAAATCAGCCAATGGTAACCCTATAATACAGAACTGATTTTATGTTTTTGCCATATCTAAATTAAATGGTATAACTTTGTAAATTTGTAGGACAACTCATCTATCAAAACCAAATAAAGCAAGGGGCTCTGCCACACTAAATTCTCTCTTTAGGAAGAGACTGAAGGAACAAACATGTGACAGATGCCCTACCAGAGCATTCTGCAATAACCTATGTGCAATAGAATTAAAAATATTAAAAGATTCAGTATTAATCCACTCCAGAAGCCGTCATTTATGTAAGAAGGATGGCTTTGACCAATGTCAAAGTTCAGCTGCTGAAATAGGGTAATCCAGATCCAACCTCATATGACAGCATCCCACAAGCCCTCTGGGACCTACCTGTCTTCCACTCTGGCCTGATTCCAGCTCAAATCCCATGACTTGGCCAGAACATGCCTGTCTCATTCGTGGCCTTCACCCGCATAAAGGAGAACTCCTTTTGCTTTTTTCAGCACAGACGTTAGCTGCTTGTGTGTGTAACTTGCACTAACAAGGATGAAAAATGTCTTTAGATAGCTCCGAGAGTGAGAGACATTTACATCTTAACAAAAACATGTCAACACAGATTAGGTTGTTAAAAGAAAAGAAATAAAAAGAAAGTCTTTGAATCCAGAACATGACAGCTTTAATCCCAGAGTCATTACAACATCAAGAACAAGTCTGAAAAAGACTTTGAATCCCATGCAATTGCATGGGATTGCTTCAAGCTTGAGCAGCCCAGCTCTGGAGACAGCAGGAGACCACAGCCTTATTCTGCATTCTCTTCTGAAGGGCTGAGGTTTTTGAAAGGAGGGACTATGAGGATGGGAGAAAAGATTCTGTTTTCCTTTGGCAAACCTAATATGTATTTATTTGACTAACGTATTCAGAAGGGAAATAACATGGTAAATACCTGCCATAACTGCGGGTTTCATGGTATCTTCTATGCTTTGCTTTGAAAATCCAACCCTAAGACTTGATGTTTGCAAGTCTAAGACTTGTTTACTGTGAATGCAAAGTGAATCTGTGGTTAATTCATCTATAGTGTTTAGAATAAAAATGGAATATGTACCCTGGATTTTTTTCCAGTTGCTTGCAGAGAACCAATACTCAAAGTTCAGCTTCAAGATTGTTACTCACAAATTACAGAGCAGCAATTGCTGACAATTTTACTATTTAAACACTACTTGCTATTAAACCACTTCTTATAGGAGACTACAGGCAGATGTCCATTTAATCTGTTTGGCTCCTTCAGTGCTGCGTAATGTCACGACAGACAACATATTTGTGAAATGGAAACTTTCAGCTGCATGTTCTGCTGGAGCAAGTTTGGGAGTGAATGAGAAGATTGTCCTTCTTAATGACTCGTTTGATGAATGTGAGTCTTCCTTTAAGAGAAGTTCAGAGATGATGATGATGATAGAGTTGATTGTAAATCAGTAGTGGGACATGAAGTCAATTTCCAAAGGTAGTAAAAGATACAGAAATGGTGTGAGTAGTACTAGACATATCCTTTTATTTGCTCAAATCTTGTGCATTGGAAGGAGAGGAAAAAAAAAAAAAGATATCTTCTTGCAGCCTGTGCCATTAGCATATAGATTATAAGTGCTGAGATTGGATGGTAAAACTCTTAAGCTTTTGTATTTGGAGGAGGCATTTACGTAACAAATACTGAAGAACTGCACTTGGCTGTTACAAACCTAAACTCTTTCCTTTTTTGGTGGCCTTTGAATTGCAGCTGCAGTGAGCACAAAGAGTGGAATAGTGGAACCCCTTTTCATCTCCTCAAAATGGGCTTTCTAAAAATTGGGACCCGATTGCTGGGCTCGCTAGACTTGCTGCACAGCCAACATAAACTGGGTTAGGAGAAGCCGGCTTCCCACGCGTGGGAGCGCAGGAACGGTTAGCTGGAAAATTCTCATCAGCTTTTTAATGGCAAAATGAGGTTTCCTCTGTGAATGCAAATTGTGTGTGACTTCAAACCAGCTCTAACAGGAGAGAAATGAGGAGAAAGACTTATTCTGTGATTTGCCGGTGTTGTGAAGGCAGGCTGGGGCTTGCCCAGGGGAGAGCGCGGGCGTCTTGGTGTCGTTCTGCTGCCTGCCTGACACTGGTTGCTGCTGACCTGGGGCGCCACGAGCAGCGGTCCCTGCCCGGCTCTGCCAGGGTGACAGGTGGCTCCTGAGGCATTAGTTTCCGCAGCAGATTGACTACACCTAGCCTCTCTCCCTACTGCTTCATGGTCTGTGTTGAAAGCAGAAATAGCTTTCGTGGCAGATTTCAAGCTGGGAAGTGTTAGGTTTGCAGGACGTTGCCTTTTCTTTCATTTCAGAATTGTAAACAATCTAATGAAGAAAATCGTATTTGGGCAGAAAATGAAGAGCAAGTTCTTATTTCACAGCAGACTTAGGAGAGTCTGAGCAGATGGGTCTGTCGACAGAGTCTTATGACTCTTGCCTCACTCCGTTAATTGAAAACTGAAGTATTACATTGCAGCTTGTTTTCTCCTGCATTCTCTTTTGGATTTATGTCACATTTTTAGTGTTCTTTTTCAACTGTTCATTTTTTCCCCTTCAAACTATTTAAAAAAAAATGAAATAGAAGCTTGTTAAGCCATTGGGTTACATAACCCTCTGTATTTGAGCCATAAGCCAGTAATCTGTTCTCTGAGACCATCACACGTTACCCCTGGGGATTGCAGCGTGAGTGTATGTGTGTGCACACGTAATTAATGGAGAAAAGAAAATCATTGCCAGGAGCTGAACGAGGGCCCTTGCTCTCCAAGGGGGTAGCGCTCGCTCTCCGCGCTTGCTCGCCGCTAAATGAACAGTCTCAGCAGAGCAGGCTCTTAGGGTGTCAGTTTATTTTGACAAGCCAACTTTTTTTGTAAGTGTAGTGCAGCTATGTATCTCGTCTGACTAGTGTCACAAATTTTTATAGGATGAGTGCAATATGGATTCATTCCTTTTTTTTAAAACAAAAAGGAATTGAGCTGATGAGTCAGCTTTATTGAAGGGCCTGTAGTTCCTCCCTTTTTCTGTATAATCATCTTTGTTTACTGTATAATTAGAAAGGCTAATGAACTGAATGATTTGTAAGAATGGACTCAGCTACTAATATGAGTTGGTTTTAGCAAAAAAAAGTCTTCCCTTGCTGAGTTCACAAATGCTTGCTGCTTATCTTCTGCCTTCATTCAGTTGTTATCTGTAGAAAGGGCATATCAAAGTATTGTTCTAGCCTCCTGTATCTGTTCAATGTCAATAAACAAATATCATTTGCCATGATACGACTTATTACAGTTTCCTTGTTGCAGTTGTCTTCCCCAAAATACTGTTTAAAAAAAAAAAAAAACAAAAAAAAGCAAATCCGTTGCTGGATTTCACAACAAGATTTTGATCTAATTTTGTTGGCACGTTTATCAAAAATCTGATTTGAAAACTTGTTCTGTAAAGAAATTTATTCTTGATGAAAGTAGCACTTCTACAGCTTCGAGTAAAAATGTTATAGGTGCATTATTTTTTTGTGTGTGTGTTATCTGTTTAGAGATGCTGGATGTCTGTGTTTAAAATACGGTACTTTGCATTGTTTTCATTTGAAACACAGTACCCGGGCTGTTTTACTCTCTATGCTGTCTCTCTATGCTGTCTCTCTATGCTCTATGCAGCATAGAGCAAGACTCTATGCTGTCTTGCTCATCTGAATATCTTTCTAGACAATCTCTCCAAGCAGTCTTGTTTCTGTACTGTTTGTCCTAAGGTTTTTTTTTAACCTTTCAGACTCCAGGCTTGCATGAGGGCAGGTCTGTTAAGTAGCTGACATCCCCAGCACTTATGTGAAGGAAACCTCTTATTGTTCATTCCATGTCAGTGTTAAGTGACCCTTTACTGGAGCAAACAGAACCAGGCATTAAGAAGCTTTCTAATGCCCTCCGCCTAGCAGCGTACTGGTTGGTTGTGGTGAGAAATTCGTCTTTTGAATTAAATATGTCTTATTAACCTAGGGACAGTCTTGTAAAGTACAAGTGCTTTGGACATACCTACAATGAAGCTTTAAGAGAACTTACCTATTTTTCCATAGCAATTAGGAGCAGGTTAAGTGCTGTATTTTTGTAGCAGGACTATTGGAAAGAAAAGAAGATGCAGGTAATTGGACTAGAAAGATGCCACTACTGAATTAGTGATTTGGCACTTTGTCAGGCTTTACCAAATTAGAAAACAGCTGTTCCTCCCATTCACTCAACAAGATGCAAGCTTAATGAGGAAATATGGAAGTTGTTCTAAAATCCTAAAAGAAAATATCACTAGCAGAGATTCTGTGGCCACAGTTTAACTTACTTTAAATCTTTCTGCTGCCCTTCTTCCTGCAGAGCTTCCTTTTTATGTCTTGGCCCACAGCTGAGATCTAAGGATCAAACCTGGTACAGAAGTTGGTAGCAAACTGAAAGCGCTGAGCCTGCGCACGCCTAGCTGTCATCTGAGTAGATTTTAAATACGCCCTTTGATAAAAGCAACTCAGGTCTTGGTGAGAAGCAATAGCATAGGCCACTGGCCACATGAGATTTCAGTATCTTAAGCTTCTAAGGAAAAGGATGGGTTTTTGCAGATAGCACTCTAAGAGGCAGAATTAGCCATGGCAACTACGGCTGTTCTTTTTGCAGGCCTTTCCCACTGCTGTGTTTTCTGGAGGACGTTGCTGTCACAGAGCAGGGGCTGCTCCTCAGGCATCACCATTTACATGACTATCCCACGCTGTGAAGTGCTGTTGGTTTCTGTTTGTGCTGGTGTGAGCATGCCACAGCCATGGTGCAATGGACACGTGTGCTGCCGGGTGGACTTGGCTGTGGGGTGCAAGAGGGTTGGTGGGCAGATGTATAGGAGGAATATTCATTTGCTCACACTGTGGTCCTGATCTAGAGCCGAGTTGCTTCCTCAAGTAGAAATACTGTGTAAATATTTTTGACAAGTAAAAAGGTGGAAGAAGCATGGATGTGCCTTGTTAATTTGAGATAAAGGGAAAAAAGGAAGCTCTTAGGGCATGCCTGGACTAGATAAGCATAGACTAGGAGTCTGGGCTGCTTGATCGTACCTGTTTGTAGATTACAGCTCAAGGAAGAATACTGTGCTGGCACTTGGTATCACCTCGAGGTGGTACCTTGAGGTACGTGCTTGCAGAAGGCTGTGTGATTGCTGTTTGATGTGTGCTGATGCATGTCAGGTTGAGCTTTGTTTTTCCACAGAAATATGTTCCTCAAGTGGGAGACCTTTATCTGATAAGAGGTTTAAGAATAAAGCCTGGTGTTTGTTCTTTTGAGTTTAAAGTACAAGAAATTTACCTTCTTCCTCTTCCTTCCTCACCTTCCAGGCCAGGTGACATATTTTCTTACTGTATAAGCGTATAAGCGTATTTGCTAGCTTATTGCTTAGAATCTTCTACAGTATATATATTAAAAAAGAGTCCAAAAGATAAAAGAAGATCTGCAGATTAAATAGTGTGACCAAAAAGATAGGTGAATTGGGTCTGTTTCTTCTGTACATCCATGTTGCCTATATTTAGAAAATTGGGTCCTGAACAGGCAGCTGCTTAGGTGGTTAGCTAGATTCATAAGGGCAACACACTGATGTGCAGGATACTAGAAGCATATGAGGAAAGAAGAAGAAAAAAATGAATAAAAGAAACTTCACAGACTGCTTTCTGGTTTCTGCTTAATGCTTCCCCATTTTGTGCTGCATTGTAAGCAATGCTTTAGCAATAATATGGACAGAGTCTAACAAAAAGATTTCCTTGCTGGCAGAAAGGTGCTTAAAATAACTTACCGAGGATAAAGAGGCTGCCCAGGTCAATAATGCTGTGAAATCCTTAATGTGCAGCAGCTTCAGGAGGTTTTGTGGATATATGGATTTTTAAAAGATTTAGACCATTGATCAGGTAGTGTGGATTGCAGAGTGTTGATGTTGCCGAGACACTTTTATCAGGATTTAGAGTTTGCCTGTAGGACTAATGAAATCTCTGTTCCCTCCAGCAGAACTCTGATTTAAAATATGAATGCTAGAGAAGAGAGTTGTTTTGGTCTTTCTTAACAGGTATTTGACACAGTTGACAATACTGTATTTTACTCTTCGGGAAGATCTGTGACTGACCAAAAAAAAAAAAAAAGCTGTCATACAACTAACCTGGCTTGCCTGCCTTTAAATAAAGGAAAAACAACTTACCACACACAGAATAATTTATCTTCTAAATAATAATCCTGTCTTTATTATTTCAATGAGTGAATGTGATTCTTTTATTCTAGTTTTAAGTAGCATTGCTTTTAAAACATCAGATGAAGATAATCAATATGAATAAGGCTAACTGAGCAAGTGTTCCTTAATGGTAGCCAGAAAAGAATTCTGGAAAGAATTTTGTTATTAGTTCACTAATCCATCAGTTAAAGCACTAGCTTTCTGGACCATCCTTTAAAACATGTCAAAGAGGGTAGTCCCTCTATGTAATTCCAGTCAAAACTTTTTGTTGGAGAAATTCCTATATATTCATTTTCAGAAATTGGTCACATTCTGACGCCTCCATGTGCAAGTTCACAGGGAGAGAATAGCACAAGAGAAATCAAGCATAGTGCAGCTGGGGTTGCTTGGTAGGAAGTAGGTGTCAACCATTCCACTACTCATAGAATAACTTTGATTTTAATATTCCTTACATTATGCTGCCTTGCTTTGAGGCTTTAGATTTAGCTATATTTCTAAGAGCAGACATGGGATAGCTCATCCTTCCTAGGAATATGAATGCATGTGAATTGTTGCCATGTCCGGAAGTGTCTTAAAGCAGAATATATAAACTCCAGCCAGAGTAACTCCCCTGAGGTGCTGCCTGATTTTGTCTTGTTCATTGGTTGATAATGTTCAGCCTCTGAGCTGGAGAAACTCTTACCAATATAGTTCAACTTCCCTATTAGCAGTTCTCCTCAGTACATCTGCCTGATTTCCAAATATAATTCAGTTCTGTGTTTGACTTTGGAAGAAACTGTGCTGTCGGATCCCTCTCCCAGTCTGCTGCTGCCTCAGGGAACCCTGTGGCCAAGAACGTCCAGGACAGGAGGTGGGACTCAAGAGGCACCTTTCTTAGGCTGGGACCATGCTGGTGCTCTAGGACACTGTGTCCACTCACGGTCCAGGCTGGGTACAGTCACCTCACTGTTTGGCATCTTTTGCTGGGAAGGCATCAGGCCTGTTCCTCCTCTCCCTGGTGGGTGAGGAGTTATGCCTGAAGGGCAACACACTAGTCCAAAGATGGTGCCTGGAGCCATATGGCCTCTACGAGCTGCCGTATCTCGGATTTCTCTCGTCTGTATTTATTGGTGTTATTAGAGTGGTGTTTATTCCCTATGAAATAAACTTGTTTCTTATCTTTGCCTGCCTCAAAGGGAATATGAACACCAAGCCTTTGTAGCTGGAATTCAGTAGGTAAAATGGGATCAGAGTGCAGAATCCAACGACTTAATCTTACAGACCATCAAAACGGGTGGGAATTAGACTGCTTGGCACTTGGAAACAGCAGGAAAATAATCTTTTTTTCCTTAATGTTTGGGAATCTGAAGTGGTATCTCACAAGGGTGTACCTAGGCCCGCCGTGCTTTCTGTGCTTTGGGTGTCTCAGTAGGATATTACTGCAGAGAGTAATGGTGGTATCATCTTGACTGCAGAGACTGTGGCTTTTGGCCTAACTTAAGCAAGTTTTGGACTCTCCAGTATTTGCTCTGCCACACAACAAACCAATCACCTAGATCACCTAGCTCTGTGCTTCCAGCCACCACCAGAGTTGTTCAAGGTAGTTATGTGACCAAATGAGGTCATGATCGTTCTCATGGTCTCCAGGAGAAAATTTGCCTGTACCGGGTGGGCTTTACAATGACCCCCAGCTTAATTAACATTTTAAGTTTTTAGTTCTGTTTTTCAGCAGAAGTGTGTCAGTACCCAGAAGTAGTATAAAAATGATAATCGGTATGTTTTCTGTTGGCTTTTTAAGCTGTTTGTTTAAAGGTTGAGAAATGAGTCAAATGTTGAAGACACAGCACATGTATCCTATTCTAATAAAACTACTAATACAAAATAAAATTCCTAACACAAAGATGCTTTAATTAAGCTTGTGTAAGCTTTAAGTGTGCTTTACTTTTCCTGAGTAAGAATCTAGGGAAACTGGGATATGAATGTATCATTGCCAACAGTCATGTCTGTTCTTGAGGATTTCTCTTTATTTAGAGCAGATTATGATCATCTTCTGAAGTATTTTGGGGTGGGGGGCAGTTCAGCATATTACTATGGAAACACAATTTTGGATAGATCAGACAGAGTTCAGATACTCCGGTGGATGTTCTCCACCTGCTAGGAGCTTTAGTAGGAGATTACCAGGTGTGCAGACCACAGACGGCAGACAGAAGTGTCCACTAAAAAATACATGGACTTTGTTGTTTAAAGAACATGTGTATTGTAGAACAGATTTTCTTTCTTACTGTGCTGCATTCGAGTACTGGAAATGCTTGGTCTTAAACAAGCCTGATTCCTCACCACCTTTGACAAACTTAGGTTGCCATACAGAAACTTAATGGAGAATAATAAAGCTTAATTGGTGTTCAATGTTACTTCAGTATATTCAATATATTTGTTTTGGGTGAAACTTTCTTGCTAAAGAAATCTAATTGATTCAGATAATTTAGTGCGAATTGCTATTGCCAGTTGCAAAAATTTCTTAATTTAATGGATTTCATGATGGTTGATTCTGCATTCATCACATGGGGTTATTTTGCTGAGGTCATGGATTGGAAAGAAATCAATACGGACTTTTGAAACTGGTGGAGGTTTGCAGTGCTCCCACTACGATTGATTACAGCTGCTTTTGTAAAGCTTTAAAAAGAACAATCTGTATTAAAAACATCATTCTGTGGTATGAGCTTGAACAGTTCCAAATAGGTTTCCATGGGGGCTGCCCTGCAATTTGACCACTTCAAGAGATTTTTAGTAATCACCAGTGGGCCAGGGCAGTGAGGCAGAGGAAAGGCTATTAGGTGGGGAGTTATTGGCATGCATGCCAAAGAGGTTACCCTGGCAGCTTTAATCATTCATTGCCATCCTTAAGAGGAGGGAAGAAAATATATGTGTGTGTTCTTCTGATTGATTAGAAAAAAGGATCAGTAAAGCATAAAAGGAGAGGGAAGGTGTGCATGGAATAGCTGGTAGCTATGTTCGATTTAAAAGCATTGATTGAGGCAGGTATTTATAGTGATGACCTGCAGAGTAAAAGTTACCTGAACCTCTTGTTAGTGTCAAGCTCATGGTTGGCCAATAAAGACAAGCTAACCTCTTCATTCAGTATTTTGAAAGGAATGCATTTAGCTTCTTGGTCAAGGCCATACCTTAAATTTAACCTGTCTGCACATGATTGATGTATCCTTAAGTTACTGATTAATATTTTTGAGCTGTGACTATGATTTGCATGGCATTTTTGATCCTATTTTTGGTGAAACTGATTGGTGCTTTTAGAAAAATGTGCAGAAAATTGCTGTACTAATTGAGGTAAATCAATCTGTGATGCATATTGCTCTCTGGCTGGTTGGCTTCTGATACTAGTTTGCCTGCACATTGCAGGCACTAAAGTATTTCGGACTAGAGGAGTGCTTTGGAAGATGACTCAGCTGAAACCCTCTTCTACTGTGCCCACATCAAAGGCTGAGTTGAAAAAGAAACTTTTCTTTGCCCTGATCAATGTCTTGGTGTGAAAGCTGCAAGGACTTTGGATGTTTGAATGTTTTAATGATGAGATTCCCAGAGAAATTTTAATATAAAGGTTGCTTGTACAAGGAAAACTAGAGCTGCCGCTCTTGAGGATTTTCCAGTGTTATTGACCTGGGTGACCTTTTTGGGTTGGAGTAGATCTATGAGGTGATTGGATGAGTAGGGTGATCAGCTGTATGTCTCCGTGGAGGTCTCAGGATGGACTGACGGTTTTTGGTCATCTCCAGAGCATGAATTTTTGGGATAAGCTACAGCAGAACAGGAGACTCTTATTGCTGTAGGAAAAAATAAAATACTGTGTTTTTATACCCTGTAATGCTGGTAGTTCGTGGGTACTGAGCTGGGCTTTGCTGTTCCAGAAAGCTCTGCTCTTTCCATCTTCACAGACGCATGCAGTCATCTCCTGCATGGGAAGGAAATGAAGGCATCTTTTGGGGCAGATCCACCTGTGGAGTCATTCAGTTAGTGGCTCTTTGATACCACTTCATGGGGGCTGGAGCTTAGTTGGGTGGACTAGGAGTCACATTTGATAACTGATGAGCCTGTCTTATTATTCATCTAACTGTGGCAGCTGGATAGAATGGAGCAAGTGTTTTGATCTGTCCTCTTGTCACAAATCAAATTTGCTGGTATTGGCGTTATAATAGAAAATTGCCTGCTCTTGCTGCTTGTGCTTGCTTTTCTCTGCCTTGCATCTTCATACAGCAATCTCCGTGCCTCCCAGGGAAGTGTAGCTTTTGGGTGAGGGAGTAGATTAATAGGCAACTAAATGTTGCACAACTGGAAATCAAACTTTGAAATGAAGTGGAAAGACAGTATTTTTTTCCATTGGGATTTTTCTCAAACAGGTCACAACTTCAGAGGATTTTTTATTTTATCTTTCTTCTCACGGCAGGAGAAGTCTTGGCTCCAAAACTGAAAGCAGGCCAAAGACCCATTACACAGATCCGTGTGCTTTTATAGTGGGAAGAAAAACATTTTCAAGTAAGCTTGAAGAAGTTCTCCTGTTACTCTTTGAAATTCTACCATAAAATAATGTACCATACAGCATGAAATTACACATTGGGGAATATTTGCAAAGGCACAGATAACTGTTAGGAAACAGACACACCAATTTTTGTGACTTTGTTAGAGTGTGCCGTTAAATCTATCGACTGCAGGACAGTAATTACTGTGGTGTGTACCCGTACGTGAACTTTGTGGTGGTTTGTTCTTGTCCTCTTACCTTGGGGTATTTTTTGGCTTTGAATATTTGCCTGTAAGCATTGAGCACGTGATATATTTTCTTCAGTCTGAGCTATGAGGCTGCTGAAATGTCTGACACCAGTGAGAGTGTTTTTATTAAATCTGTCGCTGCTAAATATGCCTCTGTTTTGGTAATTAGCCTGGCACAGCAGACTGTGTGCATCTTAAACCCTAGCATATTTTGACTCTTGGCTTCGACATTAGACAGTCTCTATAAATCAGCTCTATAAATCAGTAGGCTCTGGTATTGCTGCATGCTAGCTGTGGTAGAAGCAGTTCTCGGTGCTTGTGTTTATTTAGAGCTCTCCTCGGCAGCCACAAACAGTCAAATCCTTTCTTTATCTGTCATGAGAGATTCGAGGCCTAAAGCTATAGTTTTGTGCAGCATCAGGAAGTTCTTCTACGCGAGATACAAGGAGCGTGAATAATCTTTCTGGCATGTACTCCAGACGTTATAGTAAGTCTGCACTCCACCAGGCGCGGGCTCGGGCTGCCACGCTGCTGTCAGCACCAGGGCAGCGCGCGTGCTGCCCCAGGCAAATACCAGAGTTACTATTTTAGTAGGGATGCTTGTACAAAGCTGACTTACTGCTTCACTCCTACCTGAAGAAGGGCAGAAAATATCCTCCAAGATTTTAGAGATACCTTTGGAAATGAGCTCTTCAGGGTTAATCGCCGAGACAAAAAATTGGCATTTAATTGGCCTAAAAGCAATGATGGGGGAAGCAGTAATAAATTCGGTACAGGCAGTTCCCATCACAAGACTGTTTTTTACATCGTGTATACAGCTAAGTAGTAGGACTGGCACTGAAAGTCAGTAAGCCTTGGAGAATGCTTAGAGGGTTTCATGCAGTTATGAGGTAAAACTAGGGAATAGTAACTATGTCAGAAATGATTTGGGGGAAATGAGCAGTGCAGATGTTAGCTTCTGTATGAAACTGTGGCCATAAGACTAGCAAAATTCAATCTTGTGCCTGTTGTCATGGGAAGGATATTTTTGCTGTGATTACAATCCAGACTATTACGTAGAGCAACTTTCTGTGGTGTTATCCACTCCACTAACATTACAGTTGTGCAGACGGGAGTACTTCTCCAAGGGAAAAAACAGAGGAATACTTAGAGCAATGCAGTTAAATTATATTGCTAATTATTAACATCTTATTCCAAAAAAAAAAAAAAAAATCCCACAAAACCCTTCTACGGTGCTATCCACCACCACTCCACTAAAGGCACCACTGTGGCTGGCCCACTGCAAGCGGTGGGATTTGCCAGGTAGGGTTTGTCCTGCGAGTGCCTGTAAGTGGCCACTCCGAACTTGATAGTAGTAGTAGGAACCGCTTGTTTCCCTCCTTTTAATTCTGCTCATGGTTATGTTACCTATGAATTATTTTATTGTTTTTTTAATGAAGTCTTGGGGCTCCTTCCTCTGAGGGTGAGCAAGGTTAGTGAAATCCTAAGGAGACAGTCTCACCAGCTAAATGGCTTTCCAGGTAGGATGAAGGAGGGCAGTGAAATTGTGAACAGTATTAGCAGGTCCTTAACTTGAGCGTCTCCAGCGCGGAGACTCAGGACTGCTGGGCCTAGCTGTAATTTGGTGGCAGATCATCGTCCCTTCTGCCAGCCTTGGAAAAAATGTAGTTTCTCCTTGCATAGCTGCCTTTTCCCCAGTCTTCTGTGAGAATATCTGCAATGCCCCTTGGACTTTAGAAGAATGTGCTCAAGGATTTAGCTTTCCCAAAATGTAGTGTATGCGAACAAAACGTCACTTTTACGAACTCAAAACCGCCAGCTAAACTTTTTTTTTTTTAACTAGTGCTAATAGAACTGCAGTATCTGTTAATCGAAGAAGAAAATCTGTTTTCCTTTCTCTTTGTTATGTTTAAGATCTCTGACTAATCAACAGCTGTAATGTTTGCAAATTTTTATAGCTCTATGCCTTAGAGATTTGTGATATAACATCACTTTAAAAATATTAGTCCCTGGTTCTGTGCATTCTAAACGAGTTACATATGAAAGAGTTCCAGCTGGGGAAAAAGAGCAGCAATGTACCATTAATAACTCTGCTGCAAACCTCAAATTCTGTGTCCTGTAGATATACCAAAAAAGGCAGAGAACTGAAATTTGAGTGCATCTGTAAGTAATAAAATGTTTCCTTCCATATGTTGGTTACTCATCGCTATTCCATTTGAGTTTCAAACAACCATTACATGCATGGTACATATTACTTCCTGCTCTTTCTTCTTCACTTCTTTTCACATCAGCCTTCTTGGCTGCATCCAAAAAGCATAAATATCTGGAGATGATTTAGGAGAAAGATATTAAAGATTATGGGAGGACTGACTGTAACAACAGAATGGCTGTTACAGGACACAATTTTTCTTTATGAAGTGCTCCATCTTTTCCCAGACCTCCTATTGTCTGAAGATCTTGTTGTCAGTTTTTTTTGCCATCCTAATTTTGATCAATGATTTATGCGTTTCATTAGATGAGTCACAAAAAGACTTCGTTTTTTTTTTTCCCTTCTCTTGTTTTGTGTCAAATGGAGAGTTTATTAGATATGCCCTGGGTAATCAGACTTTATTAAATTACAAATTGTCAAAAATGAATGAATAAAATAAAAGCTTTTCAAAGCCTTTTCAAAAAATTCAAATTCAGCATCTTTTAGCTATTACTTAATGGGTGTTAATCTACAGTACATTCATGAGATTTAGATTTATGCCAGTATAGTCAATAACTAGACAGGAATCAGTGATCATGGGCATGTAGTATGTGAAGTATTTAGGTCACAGGATTTTGCAGCATTATATTCTTGGAATAAAAACATAAGTGGGGTAACAATGATGGACGAGAATGCAATCGCTGTCAAGAGGTAATGAGCAGTTTTTGTGGCTTCAGGGCCAGATTAAAGGACTGATAACAGAGACATCCTTGCCTGGTGGCCGTTTTAATAGATCTGAAAATAATGCTGTTACATGGGGACCATCATTTCAATTGTTAACCAAGGGAAATAGTCCCTTAGATACTTGACCTTCATAGTAACTAAAAAAAGACCTATGGAATTAGAATTTGCAAACTTTATTTTTTTTCTCTCTTTCCTTAACATTGCTTCCTGGCAGTAGACTTGTTTTTCCTACTTACCTTTTGTGGATAGCTTGGAAGTCATCCATGGGCCCCCATGGATTTCCATCTGAAAAGCTAGAAAACATTTATAGAGCAAATATTAAATCAGTTTCATTCTTGTGTGACATGAAATTGTGAAGGACAGCTTCAGTGCTTGATATTCGATTAAGTACCATGAAGGTTTTTTTTTTTTTTTTTCTTTAACTGTCTCTCTCTTTGCTAAGCTTATAACAGAATTATTTTTAATGGATGTTCACTTTTTATAACTTTTAGTGGACTGAGACAACTATGAGCTTCTAAGCAACCAGGAGAAGAAACACAAGATGTGGGCGTATAGTGGGTGGCCCTATCCCAGTTCTGCTAGCCAGTTTTCTTAGAGAATCCATCTAGGAGCAGTGCAGTGCATTTGTCTGTGCAAATGTCTGGCTGATGGTGGTTGTTGTTTTGGTTTGTTTTTTTTTTTTTTTTCCTTAAGTCAAGGCAGACTTCTTTGTATCTCTAGTTTGAGTGGGCTCATGTTTTGCTCGCGCTCTGCTAGGTAAGAATAACTTTCTCATTCTGATATAGTGGTACCATTCACAATACTAGACGTTATTTAATGTGTTTTACATTATATCCTTTGCACACCCAGAATAAAACACAACAGAAGCTAAATTTGTTGCTGTAAACTACACATTTTTTCTCCATTTTTATTTTCTCTGTTTTCAGCTGGTTTAAATCTTGAGAATGTTTCAGCATAGTTAGAAATGAAAGCTTTTGGCAGCCAGTAAGCTGTAATTCACTGAAGGAAAGGGAGTGAATGTGAATGGTGGGGAGCCTGGCTCACTAGACACTTGCAGTTTGGTTTGGGCTGGGTAGCTGCTTGGCTGTATTAAAGAAATTGGAAACTTTGGAAAAACTGACAGGAATCACTTCAGTCTTCTCTGATTCCCTGAGTTTGGAAAAAGCAACAAAACGTTGCTTTGGGGTATTTTGGCAAGGTCGAGGGGAGGATTTGGGGTTTTTGTTTCTTTTAGAATTCTAATAAGTTTAGTTCTGATAAAAGACAACCGAGAAATGACCTAGGAAATAAATTGATTGGTGAATTCATGTTTTTCTTCAACATTAGCAATTGCAGCCATTGATTTGTGGTGCTTCTATTCTCATAATGAGTAGTTTTCATTTTCTAATCTTGTTGGCAAACTTGGGGTGTTTCTCAGCTGTCACCATTCTGTGAACCTGACAAACTCTTCTGGCAATTTCTGTAGTTTAAGTTCTACAGGTAGCGCTTTAACATTTTCGCTAGTTTGCTTTTGGTAATATTTACTGCCTTTAACTTTTGAATATTGTATGCCTGGTCTGTGCTCATTGTCAGCCACCTGCATTTCTTTTTAAATGTATTTTATTTTTTTCCTTCCTGATATTGAGGAGTGGGTTATTTTGTATCATGACTGCAGCTGAAATTAAAGTAGGGTGAAGTTGCCTGTTCCATTGTTGCAGTCTGATCAATAGCAGGATATTTGCCTTGTGAAAGGGAGTTGTTTTCCTACAAGGAAACAGTCTCTGTTGCGTCTTAATTACAATACCAACTATGTACCTACCAAGGCACTTCAGTGCTTCCTTTGGAGACATCTTGCAAAGGAATTAAGTCATTTGGTAGTGGCCAGACGTCATCTTGAATTTCTGCTTTGGGCTACTGCCAGTTTCAGGCAGAGCGTGTGAACCAGAAGCAACAGCTGAAAAGAAGGCTTTTGTTAACCTGACCTCCCCCCAAAAAACCCAAATCAAAACAAAGTACCCCACACAAAACAGTTTTTGCACCCTAGAAACAGGGGTCCCTCTCCACATACCTCACAGGTAAAAGTTGTAGTACTAAGAGCAGATTTTTACCACGTATTATATTCTCTTTCTTCTTTAAAAGAAAAATATAATAATGCTTCCTTAGTTCAGAGCTGCTCACAGAAGTGTTAAGTATCTCTAATGCTTTCGTGTCTTATTCTTATGTCATCCTGATTAACAAACATACTTACCTGCTTTTCTTGAGAATATTTTTGTACTTTAAGTCAAACTGAGGAATGCTTTGCTGATGTAGAGACAGTCAACAGGAACTCCAGAAAGTTGGAAGAGTAAGCAGTTACCAAAAGTCTATTTAAAAAAAATCACAACTGTCCTCAATTCTTTAGGACCTCTGTCAGGAAAAAAAATACCTTAGAAGGGTCACGTTTGGGTCTTTGCGTAGAAGTGTTACCCCCTCCACAGTTTGTCCCTTTAGGAAAGCAATAGCAAGTGTTCTGTAGAATAAAATGGCCAAGAAATATTTTGTAGTAAAAAATAACCATGAATTAGGAAACTCTGGGACTCAAGAGTAGAACAGGAGGTTCTGGAGATTGTATTGAATGTAGACACATTTCGGGATAGTACTGTTCTTTAACTTAGAATTCCATTTACAATTGACGCACTTTTTTAACAAGTGATGGCAAACAGCTCTTCACAGAAATGCTGGTTAATGAACGTACCTGCCTATACCACTACTTCTGTTTCGAAGAAATCAAAGATTCACCGGTCCCGTAAGATTGTCCGCCATAAGGTGGACAAAATGCAAGTTGCTATGGAGAAAGATACTTTCTAGTCTTTCAAAGCCTGAAGCATTTAGTTAATGTAAAATGAATATGGATACCTTTTTTACTATCAACTCATTTTAATAGAAACTCTCTTCAGTGGGGAATACTTTCGTACTGTTTTGTCCAAGCATAATTTTAAAGGCATGCTTTCTGATCCAGCTGGGAATGCCATGGGCTTTAATCAACAACTTTGTCTTTTAATATTTGTAATCTGTAGTCTCAGTTATTCATTGTAACTTGGAGTTTACTGAGGTTTGGCCTGACATGCATCAAAGGTGGCTTTTGATATGTGCTCCTATTGCTTGCCATTTGAGGTCAAATGGCTGACTTCAAGTGGCAGTCCTTAGATTGGTATATTTGATATCTTGACTGAAGAGTTTCAATCTTGGGATTTGCTGCCTTCTTGTCACAAAAGCCCTTCAGAGTATATTGTAAATCCTGTTCATTCATTCATGCATTTAATGAGATGAAGTGTGATTTGAAAGGGCCTTCCTACATATTGTGTGGTTTCTGAGTTTTCATTGTGCAGAGTGGTTTCTTTCTTAATGCTATAATTTTTACAAAATTCTTTAACACCTTAGACAAATGTGTTGCATAAACTGAAGCTGCAAACTTCTCAGTGTGCCAACATTCACTTCTGAAATAGGAGTGAAAATTAAGAGACTGCTAGACTGGAGAACCATTATCTTTTTAACCATTCACTTTTGTCTGTTTTCCAGAAAGCAGATGTGACCTCTGATAAAGATTTATACCTTGACAACAGCTCTGTTGAAGAAGCATCAGGTGTCTATCCAATTGATGATGATGACTATTCTTCGGGGTCAGGTTCAGGTGAGACAAAATGTTGCAACTTGATTTTTAAAAGTACAAAAAGTAACTTAAAAATTTGGGGGAAAGCTCTGTGATTTTCCTTTTTGAGTTGAAGGTGATTCTTTTGGTGAGAATCTGGAGTACTTGACTCTGTATTTACAGACTATTAAACTCCTCTGCCAGATGGCTTTTAAATATTAGCTTTCTGTTCTTACTTCTTAGTTGCATCATTTCACTTTTTCCCTCGTGCCTCTAGTTATTTTCTTTCTGTTGTCCCTCCTACTTTCTCTGCAGCTCTCCCTGGAGTTTAGAAATAAGGGTTATAGAAGGTTTACTTATCCCATGACATAATCCTGATTTAGCAGTCTTGCAGTCTTCATGGAAACATTACAGCAGCAATCTTTTTCTCTCTTATTCATTATATTCATTATATTCATTAGAGGCTTGTAGCTAGCTCATAATTTTTCAAAAGGTTGTCAGTGAAACCTCATCAGTTGCTTCTCTGACAGACTCTTTTTAGAACTTCTAGAGTAGCTGCGAGACTACAATCATTAGAAGTTAAATATGGGATTTTACTATTTTGAATGAGAAATGTCTTTATTGATGTTAGTATTTGCAAAGTCATTGTGGAAATCCCACTTATCTTCCAAGTGTGCTGTTTGCTTGTTTGTTACTGCACTTTTTGTGATCTGTCTTTTGATGTTTATAGCTACTTGTGAATTTTTAAGTATAAACACTTCTTGCAGAGCTTTGGCTTTGTTACTCATGTAAGTCATGACCAAGATTATCTATATTATTACAGTGTTATTATTATATGGATTTTCCTTTTTGTGAAGATTCAAAAGTATGCTAAAATTAATTCTGTGGGTGTTTGACTTCTGCTGCTGGGCAGATTAAGGCCTTTTGGCACTGGCACCTGAGTGATACCTTGCATATTGGAGTCCTCTTCAGGGTGAATTTGACATGTCAGGGTTATCAGTGGCTTGTTTGGACCTCTTTTTGTACTTCTCTGAGGGAAATTTCACATTCCCATTTCCATTCACATAAAAAATATATATCAATTCAGTAATTTGGGCAAACTCCAATCACTATCCAAAGAAAAATATGGACTCTGAAAAATTTACCCTTTTAGTCAACATCCCATTCTGACCTGTCTTCAGTAGCCAGTGACTTGGTAAACTTCAGGAAAGGAGACAGGCTGACAATAAAGAGAGATATGGAAAAATTATCTATTTTTCTTCTCTCCTCAGATATTTGAATCACCTGCATTTTTCTAATACAGGTGATTCAAAATGCAGCCATTCTTTTAAGTGGAAAGAATTATACAAGAACTGGCATCAGTCCTTCTTATCTCATCTTAGTAAAAAAAGGGGAACCAGAAGGACGAAACAAGTATCCAGTAACATCTTTGATTCCTCCTCTCTTTTCCTGTTCTCAGCCATAAGCCACTGATGGAAGTTAGTGCCTAATGTGCATTAAGGAAATCATGTGCTCCGATACCCTTGTTAGCTCTAGCAACCTCTATTCCTTTCCTATGTGAAGTCCTGTTGTAGACTGAGGCTCCTGTATGCCCATCTAGAGAGGTTTTGGTGCCATTACCAAAATTGCATCTTTTCGAAAAATGGAAGAAGTCCAACTTCAAACAATCTTCTGAGCAAACTGTGAACCCAGTTGTGTTCTTCTGTGGACAAATTCTTAGAGGAAAAAAAAAATGCCATTCCTTTTTCCCTGTACTCATCCTCACATAATTTGTCTGAGGGTGGGACGAGATACATTTACTGCTCTCTCCATTTTTGAGCCAGATGATGTCGTGCACATGTACTACTCACATTTTTCACCTCAAATGGTGTTGAATGTCTCTGTCTGTACCCGATGCTCAGGAGTGCAGTGTTCCTAGCTGGAGGAGACTTCTCACTTGAGATTGGTTTTCTTTATATGTACTTCCACTCCGAGCAAACAGATTCAAGATGACAACATGCAGACTCCCTTCTTCAACATGGAAGTTGCTAGCTGCCACCAGGCCTATGGAGATAAACACAAATTGTCAGGACCACCATTAATGCGCTTGCAGGTTTGCAAGTAGCATTAATGTGGACAAATGTCACTGGAAGCATGACACATTTCAAGTTAAAAATCGGCCAAGGGCTTTTTCCAAGATTAGAAAAGGTGGTTCTGCTCCTTCCTCATTTTTTTCTTTCACAGTCTCCTTATCCTTCATGTTTATGCATCTGCTGAAGCTCCCTTACCCAAGTATCCAGTCAAATCCTTTGATCAGTAGTTTTTGAGGAAACCATGTCTGCTCATCTCTGCCTGATTGTCCTGTGTCAAAAGCAGAAAGACCATAGTGAATTCATTAGTCCTTTTTTTTCCCCCCCTTCTAACAATCTTTTATCTCTGCAGAGGTTCTTCAGTTTCCATATTGTCACTGTTCTTAGTGTAGGAGTTTGTACATAGCACAATAAAAGAGTTAACGTAAGTTTTGCTATCTATAGACAACTTGAAATGCTTTTATAATTAACAGTTTACTTTTTCCCTAGAATAAAAAAATCTTAACCAGATCCCTGGTCTTGCAGGTACCAGGGAAGTAAGCACTAAGCAGCTTGACTAACTGCTTTTAAGTTCATGAAAGGCACCCCCTACTAGATTTTTGAATGAATCTCCATTAAGTTCCATGGGAATGCATTAAATTCTTGGATCTTATCTTAAAGTATTGCTGATAGACAAGTGTGTGCAATAACTATTGTAATCCTTTGAAGATTTTCCCTTCCATTCTGTTCCCAAACCCATATATTTCTCAGTCAGTTGGGACCTAAGTTCAGAAGTATCTTAGCTGACTTAGGACAAAGCAGATCCAGAATGATGATGTGACTGGGAACTTAGAAATCTGAGGGAAGTTACGATGACAGGGGACTAATTCCCCAAAATGTAAAAGCAAGTTTCCTGGCCTAACTGGAAACCAAACTCATGTCCTAAAGCAGAAAGAGTGTTTGGGCACCTAGAGTTGTGGGATGGGTTGGGAGTCCTGGACCCTACTGGGGAGCACCTTGTGGTGGTGGTGGTTGGCCCTGGGGCCAACCCTGGTGCTCTCTGTGGCAATGAGTGCTGCTCCCATTTTAATTGTTTTTACCATGTTGGAAAGAATCCTATACTTAAGTATAGTCAAGACTCACCCTTTTATTTATTCATTTTTCTTCTTTTTCCTCAAATGAGAATGTGAGGAGAGATGCCGTGCTTGCCCAGTCCCCGTTCCTTTCAGCTCCAGTTCTCATTAGGGCACTAGTGTTACGTTCAGTGTTATCCCTGGTTGTCTAGCACTGCTGACTAAGGGTTGGGTTGGCAGCTCTTGTGGGAATGAGGGTGACATAAGCCAGCTGAAAATATCTATCACGTTCTAGTGCATGTTTCATTGATGGTTAGAGATAGAAGGTATGAAAGAGATGCTGAGTTAAGTGTGAGCTGATGGCAAGCTTCCTTATGGTGCCAGTGCTCCCAGTGGGAGATGCAAGAGCAAACAAGCATGTTGCCAAACAAGAGATGGGGTGAAATGGTTGGATTTGTTTGACAGCGTGAGTTACTCATTAGCTGCCTTGCAAGTAAGAATGCTAACTACCACTACAGTCGGTAGTGTAAACGTTCTTGAGTTGTCTTTGTAGATAATGTGCAGTTATTTCAACTGGCGCACACTATTGATTTACTCACAAGTTTGCTCAAGCAGAAACACCTGTGTTCCTGCTATCCGAGGGGTACTGTTAGTAGGGCACTTCCCTGAGGTATTTAAAGGGTGTTTCCAACAGTGCAGCACAATCCACAGTAATTTTGACCACCATGAAGATAGTATCTGGAAATCCTAAAGAAACTGATTTTTTTTATCATTCTTCTCATACTTTGGATGCTTTTTTTTTTGGTTTTCTTTTTCTCTCATAGAGAACATGATACTGTATAACATTCTATTGCCCTGTCAGAGAGAGGAGAGAACTTTCTCTGATCCCCCTGTTCTATTTATGGACAACTATGAGATTCCTTTGCCTTTAGGAAGGGAAATGGCTTCCTCCCATTAGACCTACTTCATGCCAAGCAGAAACTCGCCTGGAGAAAGCTAATTAGAAGCAGGAGCTGTTATGTGTCTGAACAGATACCATAGGCACATACAAATGATATGTGCCTCAGTGGTGGTTCTTTGGACAGGAGACCTTCTTTGAAGCTGTACAGAAGGGGAGTTGGGTACCTTTGCTCGAAGTCTGCTGAGTAGTGCAGGTGCTAGATCAGTCACCAAGATGTTGAGCCTTGAGATCTGTATCCTCCTTAGTCAGAGGTTTAGATTTCTCTAACTCTCTCTATCTGGAAGAATGTTCCAAGCAAGAGGCTGGGATGAGGCTGTGTCTCATTTCCTCAGTACAGGCTGCATTTGCTCAGAATTATGGATTTATGGGACGAAATAGAGGAACAAGGACAGAGGAGACTGAATTTAGGCAACTGCTAGGATGCTGAGAGTCCCAGATGTTGCCCTGGCTTTTGTGCTGCTCACACATATTCAATGAATCTGAGATGCAAAATCTCTAAAAAGTTCCTGCAGTAGAGGCTAGAGTTCAGATTTGTTTGGGCATCAGTACCTTGTGAAAGATGAAGAATTTGTAGTATTTTATACTATATAGGGAATAGATCTGTCTTATTTTGGGTCCCTAGTTTTAGAAGAGGAACTAGATCCTTGCCTGTGCAGTTACATTGCTATGAGGGCTCATTGTAACTTGCCTGTGTACTTACTTTGGCATAAAACACAGAAAAATATGGCCTTTCCTTAAGTAATTTTCCTTTTTTTTCCAGTACAAAAAATGTTTTATATGGCAGATATGACTATTGTCTGAAGTGGAGGATGCATTTAGATTGTGATCAGTTAAATGGGTTTCATCATTCTGTAGGAAGGAAAAAATAAAAAGTTCTCTCAAAGAGTATTTTGTCAGGTTTCTGGTCTGATTATAAGTTTTATTTGTCTTGATGTGGAAGTCTGATCTAACTGGGAGGAAAAGTAAAGTAGGCTGAGCTATCTACTCACACATGTTTCTCAGAGAAAAATATTGAGGCATGGCCAGGAAAATGTTCTAATGGATTCCTTTCCCCATCTATGTTTTGAAGCAGGATGTTTAAAAAAAAGTAATATTTCAAAAAGATATTTGATTTGTGTTGTGTGAGGTCTTTTATTGTTTAAGGTTGCATATTATTCAATATTAGTGGCTTAATATAATACCTTCCATTATGCTCATTCCAAATGAGCTTTCCTACAGTGCAAGAGTCAACTTAGTTATTATGTTGTTAACACCTTCTCTTTCAAAGCCAAATTTGTGTAATTCTTAATCATGAATATCAGATTTTGCTATTACATTTGGATTTCCAGCCTATTTTATTTATATACAAAAATAAGATTAAAAGTCAATTTGGAATGACTAAGTCGCACAATTCTGTTGTCAGGGGTCATATTTTTGTTTGTCAGGAATTACGTACATGCATATTTCCTAGACCTGTTACCAATAGTTACTTGGCAAACTGCTGTCTCTAGTGACCAGAACAGATATTGAGGTTCCTGAGGAATGGTCCAATAGATCCATTCTTTTCCTTTTTCTGCCTTGCAATTTAGTCTGTTGTCTACCTCTCATTCCTAATACCACAAAAGGTTTTTAATTAGTCATGTCCATTATCTTGTTCCAAAGGATCCCTAACACTTGAGGAGGGCTTTGAATGTGGAGGAAATTTAAATTTTAGGTCACCTTTAGGGAATTTCCTACCACCTTACCTTTTATTTTAGAAGAAAAAAAGGCATTTGAAATATGTATAGCTTAAAAAGAAAAGTTGTAAATTCCTAATGACAAAAGCATAAGGTGATAATGATCTTTCTCTAGGAATAGTAGATAGCAGATAGCAACTACTGTTTTTTTAAATGTTTAGATGTAAAGTAGGTTTACTGTAAACAGTTTTTGCTGTTGTTGAAGAAATATGTTAAAGAAATGGCAGCCCTGACTGCCACCGTTTCCATTACAAAGTCTCTCTTCTCATTACAGATTTTCATATTTCCTTTATATTTTTACTTGGATTCATTTTTCATTTCAGAAGCATCTTTGTAATTTCCTGGCTCTCGCTTGAGCCGGTTGGTGTCATCTTCCTCCTCGATAGGATCGGTAAATCCTCCTGGCAGTTTGGGGCACACAGTTTGCGCTTTTGTTTTATTAGGTGTGGTTACCTAAGCCATTTGCCAAAGAAGCCCTGTGTGAGCAGTCTTACAGCATTATTAACATTAAAAAAATATAACAGCTCCAGGAGAATTTTGCGCTTCAATGACACATCAATGTGTTTGTGTTCAGGTGCTGAAGAGGATGAGGATGATGCAGTGGCACCAACATCCAGAACACTTCCAAAGATACCAACAACCAGTGACGCATCGCGAGCCGAGACGACCACGCTGAAAACGCAGACTAAGGTGCCAGCACAAACAAAGGTGCGGGCACAGAGCAGCGACACTGTTTAAAAGGGTTCTGCTGTGCCCTGTTGCTGATTTGATGTTAACTGTTGTTGATTTACATCTATAGGAAAAAAAAATAAAGAAAAAAAAGCCATCATTGAATGTTATTACAGCCTGTTAAATGAATGCCAGGCTGCTCAGACACTTTCATTCCCAGTAGAAAGCCTGGGTGGCGACATCTGGATTTCGTGTGCACAGAAAGAGATACGTAAACAAGAAAACCCAGTTTCTTATCACTGAATGTGAGCTGGAGCTCTACGCTGTCTTGCATTCATTCTTGCTGTTCTTCAGTTTAGATTAACAACTGTTGCTGCCTTTGCCTCAACTTGTAGTGATGCATAGTTGTTGTTTTTTTTAAATCCTTTTTGAGAGGTGTAAAATCTAAAATATTACATGAAAATTCCCTCTCAAAGGTAAACTCTGGTTTAACTGCATTTTGACTACGTCCCAGGTACCATGTAATATTGCAGAATTTTCTTCTACCACCAATATTCCGAGTTATTTTACACACAAAACACTTATAAAAATGCGTGATGTGTTAACTGCAGCATTGCTCTTTCCTTTAAATGCTGTTATACCTATAAACACTAGCAGCATTTAACAACTATTTGCTGAATTGTACATTGGTGGGGTGGGCGCTAAGATGTTGAATAGTGTTCTTTCCATACATAAACTGTGTATGGGTTTTTTGTTCATTTTATTTTGTTTTTACATTAAACCTAGTGGTAAAACTATGGAATTTTACTCGGTCTCTTAGCACTCACTTGAGCAGGAAAGAGATGCAAGACAATTGTAGCATTTCAGGGTGGGAGTCTTCTCATCTAAGTTTACATATTTGTGTTGTAGATGGGCTAATGCTCTTTATGTTAAGTCTTTTTATTAATTGTAAAGTAGACACTTAGAATAGGGTAGGTCAGATTATTCTGTAATGTTGATACTCAAGGGTAAGGAAGGAAGCTGTTCCCCAAATGATCCTTCCTGTGTGTTTGTCTGCTGAGCTGATGGTTGTTGGCCACAGAGCTTTTTAGTCAGTCACTGCTTACCCAGCGAGCTGACCTGGGACTTAATCCAGAACAGTGTTATATGCACAGGAAAAAGGTGGGGAAAAGAATCTAAAAGACAAAACTCAAAAGGTGAAAAGCTTATTTCTGACATCATGATGACTGCTGGATCAATTTACAATATTTAGTACAGCTTTCTGCTGTCAAAAACCACCACGTTTGCTGTGTTTGTCAGTATGGTAGAATATGTGCGTTGAGTCGTAGTTTTCTGGCTGCTGTGGCTAGCAGTGACTGTGCAGACTTGCGGTGTTTTCGGGCTATAAAACACACTTATTTTTCTTTTTCTACCACAGTCACCTGAAGAAATTGATAAAGAGCAAAGGTCTGAGACAAATGCGAAGAAAAACAGCGATGAGTCAGGAGATGACACTGACGTGTTAACTGAGAAGCATTCAGAAAATCTTTTTCAGAGAACAGAAGTTCTGGCAGGTAAGGCATACTTTGCCAAGGTCCCTTCCACCAGATGTGACATAGAAAATTGTGATCCATATCAAATAATGCAACTGTCAACACTAATATGTGGCTGCGAGGTTCTTAAAGCATCAGACATTTCTATGGAGTAGCCAGTCAGGGATTTATTGAAGGAGAATTATGTAGAGCAGAAATGTCTTCCCCTTCCCAAGAACACAGAGGGTCACTGCCCGCGAAAAGCTGTCACCTGAAGGGAGAAAGCAGGTGATGGGCAGAGAGACAAGGGGGTGGAGGGGCAGGGGGATCCCTGCCATGGGGTTACAGAGGACAAATTTCCATGCATAACCCTGGCACAGACTGGCCACCAGCTTCAAAGAGAACACGTGGCCTTGAGCATGGTTGGGTTTGTTTTCCTGTTTGCCAGTAGGATATTTCTGAATGTGTGGGGATTTTTTTGTTTTTATTTTCTTTTTTGGCCTAAGAACTGTTTTCATAGGCATACTGTCCCCTCTTGTCCCAAGACGGGGTATCGGGAGCCAAGAAGGGGAATAAAGTTTACACAATTTTGGACATTCTCTGAGCATGGGAATGTTGAGATAAAAATAGCATGAGCAGCCACATCTGTGGAAGCGTGCAGGTTTGCTGTTGCAGTTTAATTGGAGTTGTTAGTTTCTACAAACTAGCAAGTGTGTGATGAATGTATTGCTTCTATTTCTAGTGTTACGTGAAATGTTGCCTCCTATTACTCATCATTTGGAAATTAATTTTAGCCTAGAGTCATGGTGTAAAAACTTAGGGGAAATGGGATAATCCATTTTTTAGATAGTAGTCCTGTTGAGGTTGTGAAAGTTACATCTTAACTGTTGAAAAATCATCTTGAAAGGAGCTAGGTTTTATTATAAATGAAGACTACTTCACGCTTTGTCAGTATTGGTAGCTCTGTTAATTGAGGGGGTTTGAACTATTCTTGTTATTTTTGTAGAAGTGTGGGTTGCTGGACTGCTGACTTTTAGTTGGAATGTCCTTTTAAATGTTTTCTTTCAGAAAAACAAACATCCAAAAAATGTATTTCAGGGTACTAATAATTGAGACAGTTACTCAGTGAGTGTCATTTTCTGTAATTTGGAAATAAAGGTAAACTCATGGTGTGAGCTGAAAAAGGAACATGAAGCTGAACCTGTTCTTCTGGCATATTGTGAATCTCTGTTTCTTTCATTGCAGCTGTTATTGCTGGTGGAGTTATCGGCTTTCTGTTCGCAATCTTCCTTATCCTGCTACTGGTATATCGCATGAGAAAGAAGGATGAAGGCAGCTATGATCTTGGTGAACGGAAACCATCTAGTGCTGCCTATCAAAAGGCACCTACTAAGGAGTTTTATGCATAAAATTCCTATTTAGTGTCTCTATTTATGAGATCACTGAACTTTTTTAAATAAAGCTTTTGCATAGAATAATGAAGATTTTTTGTTTTGTTTTGTTTTTGTTTTTTTTTCATTCAAGAGCCATTACGGCACCTTTATGATAAAAATCCCATTGTATTTAAAACTTTTCATGTATTCGTTTAAAAATGTAAAATTAAGACTTAACATTTGCAGTGTTCTGTGAATAACAGTGGCAAAGCATTATTTTATAAAACCATTGATGTTCACCGAATCATTTTTAAAACTTTATGCATAAATATAATGAAAATGATTGTTTTATCATATGGTTCAATGAAAGTTGTTTAATTTTTGTCAGCATGTCTCAGATTGATCTTACAAGTTAGTTTTTATTTCATTAATTTATCTGTTTCCAAAAAAATGCCTTTTGTAGTTGTCATGGTGCAATTGTCTTCAGATAATTCAGATAACAGTAACTTTTAGTGTAAATGTAATTTTTCAGCTATGTAAACTTTAACCTCCACTTTGTATAAATTTAAGTGTCACAATATAAATTTTACACTTTGCATTGTTCCTCAGCATACCTGTAGCTTCAGTGAAATTTGTAACAGCAAATTAATGTGTAAAATTGGATTATTAACACCAACTGTATAGTCATATTCTTACTAAACAAATCTTCTGTAAGGAGGATTTGAAGTAAGCTACTGACAAACCTAAGCAAACCCAAAGACTCTTAACAGTATTTTGAGAAGTTGCTGCAGATTTCTATGGCCACTATATTTGTCAATTATTTGCAGTTTGAAGGTACAAGTAGGGGTTTAAATTTTTGTTCTTTAAAAATGCATTTAAGTTGTAAATGTCTTTTAAAGCCTTTGAAGTGCCTATGATTACATGTAACTTGTCGCAGACTGGTGTTAATGAGTATATAACAGTAAAAGAAAATGTTGGTATTTTATAAGCACAGACAATTCTAATGGTAACTTTTGTAGTCTTACATGGATAGACATAATTGTAATTTGGGAACATAAACACTACTGAATAAATCATGTGGCCTAATACTGAGAACTCCATTGTGAAATACTTTTGTATGTTTTTCATTTTATGACTACTTGGTTATATTTTAATGTCACAAATTACATCTATTAGATCTTAGAAATCAAGACCAAAAGAAAGAAAAAAGCTGTTGATAAGGGTAATTCTTGCACCAGATTTATTGCTGAAGTAGCAGGGAAAACCTGGGATGTTTAAAGGTTAGTCTGAATTATGAGTCATTCAACCTTTGCATTGTATTTAATGGCAGAATTGACACAGACCTGTTGTTCCTGCAAGCTTCTTTTCAGAGCTGTAAAATTCAAAGGAGTACCCAGTTTTGTTTATTATGTATATCAGTTCTTGATTTTTTTGTAGTTGTTTGGGTTTGTTTTCCCCTACCTTTTGGAGAATTTTCTTTTATTCTGCTTGGACTACAGCAGAAGAATTGAGACAAATGGAGTATCTTCATAAGAGAAGAAAGAAATATTCCAAGTAGAAGAGAAAAGGCTCTGTTGCTTAGACCACAGATAGGTATTGGATAGAGGGACATACAGAGAAGACGATAGTCTGCCTTCCTATATTACGCTTTATAAGACAAATGGCTTCGTCTTCTGGTCTGTTATCTCTCACTTTTTTAATTTTTAAATTTCCAAGAGAGCTGTTCAAATGTCAAATTGAACTGGTTCTCAGAAATAGCAATGTATTGTAAATAAGATCTGGTAGCTCTTTGGTAAGAGTTGCATAACTTGTATTTGTTGCTGTCCCAAGTTCAGTGGTCATTTAGGAAAAATGAAAGCTATTCTGCGCTAAAATATTTAATATATTGCTTTTTAAATTACTTACATTTACTGGCAGTTTTTCAAAGCCATACAAGTTCAACAAGTAAAAACAGGGTAAGAATTTAACAGGTATATCTTATTGTGCAATATTTAGTGAAATTCAATTATTAAAATAACTGCTTGAAATAACTGTGCCAAGAAAAGAGAGTTTCTGGCAAATGCTGTGCCACTGCTGTAAAATAAAGCATTTGTTAAAGTGCCAAAATAAAGTCTACCATGCCTAAACTAATACTTTATTTGTATAGTCTGACATCCAGTTTTTTGAAGCCCAGTTTGGTTAAGGGAGATCTGAATTTCCTTTAAGGGTATAATGAATATCACTGTAAATAGAATTATAAATATTAAATGCCAGATAAATAATCTCCTTCCTTTTTTGCAAGCCAATTGATATTAAGATCTTTATGAATTTGATTTGTTGAAAAATCAGCTTGAAAGGAGCTGACTCTGTACCTAATGCACAGGCTGTTTTACCCACCATAGATACCATGCAGTTCTAAGTAACCTGACTATGAAATAATAGGCTTTTCTGGTTCCTCCTTCATCTCTTGCAAGCAGCAATGGTCAAGTGTTTCAGCTCTGTTTCACCTCTCTCTTCCTGCTTTTTATCCCTACACGTCCTTTCCCTTCTCTGTCATGTGCAGAAGAGGTGCCACTCTTGCCCTATGTACACACACTTCCCAAAGCATCTCAGCCCTCCCCTTCCTCCCACCCTCACGGAGAAACCTGAAACATTTTTAACATTCAGTAGACACGTTAATAGCACTTGTCTTTTGATCTCTTTCCCTTCTTTTTTCAATGCCAAGCTATACTACTGGAGTAAAATTCTAACAGAGCTGTCATCTTGATTATGAACGATTGGTTCTGTTTCCATCCGTTTGAAACCCAGGCGGCTGCAGATACCGCTCTTCTAGCAGCCCCGCTCAAAAGCAAGCGGCAGCTGAACGCCCTTCTCTCACACTGAGACTTCCCTGCAGGAGTCTGGGCTGCAGTTTTGCTCCCCTTTTGTCGCTGCCTCCTGGACGTGTTTCTGGCTGCCGAGATGTTGCCGGGCAGCTGCCGCTCCCAGTGCCAAGCGGTGGGTGCTCCCCCTCATGCCATCCGTGGCATCTGCATCTTTGGGATGGCTTTTCCTAAAGGCCCTTGGCTGTTCTCCACTGTGGAGCCGCTGGAGCAGCTGTGAAACTCCTCAGCAACCCGATACGGCATTTCCTCGGGACTGGTACACTACAGTAGTTACCTAAATGCCATTTGCTTTGATTTACTGTGGGTTATAAATGGTTACTTCCCCTTCAGATTCCTTGCAAATGAAACCCAATGAAAGTTACCTAAAGTTAATGTGAAAAAAACACCCTCGCCTTTCTTTCATTCATGGAAAAATAATTTCAGAATTTGACATCCTGGTTCCTCTGCTTTCTGGCTTTAGAAGTAGCTGTGTGTGTTTACATGCACTATAGCTTTTTCTCTTTGAGCACTACACTTAATTGAAATTGGATAAATTAAAAATACAACCATGTATATATTTATTTTGTTAGTAACTAATTTTGTAACAAGAAAATAGTATATTCAAAACATTGTCTATATTTGTTTCTTTTTTTCCCCTAAACTTGTGTATTGAACTGATTAAGGAGTGGAGTCTTAAATGTCAAATACTAATTTTAAGCAACATATGGAATAGAGGAAACCTTTGTGTAAGGAAAGAATGTATCCAGATAAATATAAGATCTATACTATTGCTGTGAAGGGTGTGACAGAAGTATATTTAGTGTTATATTCTCTGTTCAGATAAGCAAATGGGGAGAAAGGAAAATGAGAGGAAATTCTACAGAGAAATTATAAATCAAAATAATTTTTGAAACTTTCAGTCAGTTATATTTGTCCACTTTAATGAATATTATGAACAGTGAATTTTAATGACTTATTTACTACAAATTTCATTGCATTTTCGCTCTTGCAGAGCTGATGAACCTTGATGTGAAAACTTAGTGCTGTGATTTGTTAGAGCATTCCCTGTCTGTAACTTTCTTCTGGTTTGGGAAGCATGAGTGGGATATGCAGTTTGTCCATGAGAAAAGACTGCAACTTTCCCTCTTCCTGGCACCCGCTCTGGTTCTGGGATTGTTTGTGGCTGTAACAGAACTGGTTTGCTAACGAATTGGCATGGGAGCCCAGGGCTGCTGACACATGCATCTTGTTTCCTACTGACTCCTCCGATGACCAGGCTTTGGGTTCAGCTGTGTGGGTGGGAAGCGGAGGAGGCTGTAACTCAACCCTGCTGGTGGAAAAGATTCTCTGTAGAGATTTCTTCCCCTGAGAAGTGAAGTTAGTTGTGTATTTTTGCTTTAAAAATAAACAAATGATAAAACTTAAGCTCTGCATAGCTACAAATGGAAACGTGGTCTCCTGGCCTGACCCCTGTGAGCCGATCTCACATGAGCATCAGATGTGCAAAGTAGCCTCTCACAGGGGTGGAGATGGTGCAAATTTCTCCTGTGTTTGCAGTGCTTCAGCTTAGTTTCTAGTCGTCATGGGGAGAAGGAATGATTGTGTAGAACCAGATGACGAATTTGGGATGAGTAAAAAGAAAGGCAGAAAGAAAAACTGCCCTCCCAGTGCAGGTTTTCCCCTGGAAGTCACAGGCAATTTTGCTGTCTTGAGCTGTTGCCATCGCACTGGGTTCACTCTTTACAGAGAAAATCTGTACGCAGGGGCGCGGGCGGATGTTGGTGTCATACATAGAGATGCTTTCAGCTGTACACAGCCCCCCAGCGAGCTGGGCAACCGAGCTACCTGCTGCAGGTAGTGCAAGGCTCAGCCTCTGCTGCTTCCTGGCTCTCCCAGCCTTGCAGAGGATCTGCTGGACCAAACGTGTGGAGCAGCTGCAGGCTTGCCCCTGAGCTCCTGCTGCCATCCCTGGAGGTGCTGAGAGGGAGCAGGAGGCAAAGGCTGGGGGTGGCATCGGGGTGGCAGATAGGCACGCAGCTGGGTACTGAAGCAACTCTCCTTTTCTCTTCTCCGTGCCTGGGGGTTATTAAGCTTGCACCAGTCCCAACTACTTGGAAATAAAATGTTTTTGGCACAGTCCACAGAACTTTTCAGTTTTTAAATTAACGTTGTGGCTTAAAAAAATGAGTAATCGGGCTGGGGCTGAAGACCACAACCTCTCATGGCTGAAGGTCCAATCAAGAGAATTCCTCAGTCTCTAGGTTCTGCCCCAGCCCTGACTGAGAAGGAGCCCGAATGTCTGTGGGAAGCTTGGTGGGCGAACGGGTTCTGCGTCCCAGTTATCCACCCACCTCTTCGTCCCGATGCAGTCTTAGAGTCGGAGCAAAGCCTGGTGCCCATCTTCCTGTGCTCCTGCAGAGGAACTCAAGTGCCCTCCAAGTAGTGCACCTCCCCGGAGGATACTGAAAAGCAATGGGAACAGACTTCCTTTTGATGTTTTTGTGTCATAACCCATAATACTAACACTCATCTCCCTCCTACTCCCCTTTCTAAATATAACAGCACAGCAGAAGTCAACAACCATCACACTAAACAGTACTGAAGGAATGTAAAACAGTCTAAAGTTTTTGTCATCCCTCCCTATAATTTTCACTACCACAGAACTAAAGGAAGAATCTCTTGCAAGAGAGTAAATGTAGTGTGTACTTCCTTCTGGACCAGGAAAAAAGGTGAAGAAGCCTCTGGAACTAAGTCCTAGGCTGCTGATGGCACATGTGAGCTTCTGTGCAGCCTGGAAAGCTGGAAAGAAGGAAGGACTCTCTTTTGCCTGGTGCTTGCTTCCAGGTGAGGCTGTGTGACCTTCATACCTTTGGTGGAAGACTTTCAGAACAGTTCCAGTAAATATTCAATATCTGCAACTTCTGGGAAAAGTTCCCCCGAGGCTCACAGTGAATTTAAATTACTGATTTAACTTATAAATCACGCAGCAGCAGGAAGCCTTGATTTAAGTTACCAGCTTTAAGTCACCAGCTTTTACCATAGTTTGCATGTGCTTAGCTAGTTTCCAAAAGAACGTTGGTTTTTGCTGGTGAGTAAATAAGACTTGTCACTAAATGTAGTACCTCTCTTCGCTGTGCAGAAAAAAATATTTATACAGTGACATAGCTGAACATATATTAGGTTATATTGTAGTTTTCCCATTCTGTTCTGTGAAAAATGGTAAATGTTTATTTCAGTCTGTGTTTTTGATGCAAATTGGAATTTCATTGGAATTTCATGCAAAAAAAAATCTTCTTAGGAAAAGTATTAGACACATCAGAGAAAAGTCCACCAAAAATGTTTTGACTTTAAGTATATGCATTTATTGAAAATAACTTTATAGGCAAAATGTTAGTAGTTACTGAATTGAATGAACTGAGCAATTGCAGTATGGTTTTAAAACCAGTAGTTTTCATAGGTTTCAGTCTGTTTTTTTTTTTTCCTCATAGGTTGGAAGAACACAAGATTTCCTGCTTTTTTAGTTCATAGGTTGCTTTATTGAAAAAAAAAAAGGAAATAAAAGCCTGAAAATGAAAAAAATATATAGAATTTTATACCTACAGACGAATCATTGAAGGGTCTGAAGCTTTTCTTGTCATCTCAAAAACTGGTCACAGGTGCTCAACCATCTGACTTTTCCCAATTCATGACTTGATTTTTGTAACAGCTCTAGCAGTAAGAGATGATCACACTTTTTTTCTGCTGGTCTGTGCTTCTTATAACAGACATTCAATCACTAAAAGCTAAGCAAAATTTTCCTTCAGGCTTTCCTGCAGAGACTTTTAATGCTGATTCTTAAGCTACAAGTACTGTTTTTCTCTTGATCCTTTTGGTTCCTCCTCGGATCCGCTCATCCATTTCTCCCTTGGTCAGTACCCGCCCTTTCCTAGCGCAATTTGTGTTCTTTTTGCTGTTCCTGGATATGTGGATATGTCCATATCCATGAAGATCTGAGAGTCACTAAGAAGTACTTTATCTACTCTCAAATGAGCAATATAACTACTCTTAAATGAGCAATATGTGATTTTACACAAGCTCTTAGTGTATCGTCTCCCTTTTCAGTAGGAGCATCAAATCCTTACGGAAGACCGCAGATTCGAGCAAGAATTATATCATTTTCTGATTACTCTGTAGAAGATCAGAAGAGGTGTATAACTTTTTCCACTGTCCATAGTAGAAAAACGCCAAAACTGAATTTAGTTTTGACCGTGAGTCACATACTGGCTGTCTTGCAGAATTACAGTTTTGCACGTGCTATAACGTTACATTATTTCTACTTGACTTGGACAGCCAGCCAAAAAAGACTCATCCAAAATTCTGAATCTTGTAGATAAATGTAGTCAAAAGGAGACACTGCTAAACCCGGGTCTCAGATCTTACACCCTTATACAGAGTAGCGAGTTGTCTTTTTGCATTCAAAATGTACCATGCACAAACCTCTCTGATTTCTAAACCAGTTCAAATAGCAACAAACACTCTTGGCACAGTAGTCTGTGGCTACTATTTTCCAGACAGGAAAACAGCTGATGAAAGTGTTCTTACCTAGAGATTCCAAACCCCCGCTCTGCCTGCCATCTACCTCTGTTTTAGATGCATGTTTTATCCAGGCATCCTACATGAAGACTGTAGTATTTTTCACATACGCCAGCTCAGACCCTGGCCTTGTTGAAAGAGTAATTATGTTTTCATGCTGAGTCAGGGGACTACACAGGTTTCACTCTGGGTATCCTTTGACCTCAACATTACAGCTGATGAGTTACAAATAAATGCCTGCTTTGGTACATAGTGGGGTAGAGGATTCCTATTACTCTAGTCCATATATCCAGAAGAAAAGATGTATTTTGTTTTGATTTTTAGAAGTATCTATGGATTTAAATATGTTTGCGACAAATGTGTGAATAATATGAACATGGATCTTACCAACATGAAGTATTAGGCTATTATAATAGCCCAATGAGATATTTGATATCAGGTATCACATATCAGGTATCACATATCTGGTATCACATATCTGATATCACATACTTAATGTGGATAGAGTTCATTGCTGATATTTAATGTACATGGAGATGGAAAGTGTTTATAGTTGAATTCCTTCAGCATAAGGGAAGCTACTTAAAGCAGTATATTTAATGTGTTTTCGATGCAAATATATGATAATTGATCCTAGGCATCCATATGCCTTTGTTTTGTAAACACGGGGGTAAAGGAAGACTCCTCCATGTGCATTGCTGGACCAACTGCTACTCGAAGCCTGGCCACAGGCACAGGCAGGGCGGGTTCCCTGGGTCTCTGGTGTTCCCCAAGTGCCCACGTGTTGACCTCCAGCAGTGACAACAAAACTCGCAGAGTTTATGGGGAGATTCAGGTGAGAATAATTTTCACCAGTGCTTAACAAACACACTTCTGTGATATGTTAAAGATATTGCTGCTCAGAATTATCCTGTCATAATCTGCAGAACTGGCACTACCAGCCATGTCTGCACTAGCAAGTTCTGCTGCCAGAACGTTTGTCAGGTTCTAACTGGCATCACAGCGTCCTGAGCGTGGGTGTTCAGTGCTGCCTTCCCCCGCTGCTGAAATAGCCGGAGGCTGGGTGAGGACTCAGGGCATTACTATGCTTTTGGAGCGTGTGCGCAATGGTGTTTTGCTGGTAGCTTTACATTGGCTTGTGTTGGTCAGAGAGATTTTGTTTAAGCAAGAGAGGCTGAATTCTGTTGGTTTGCAACAATTTAGTATGAGAATAAACGCAGACCTGAGGCAACCTGGGATAACTTTGGACAGGAAAGCTGCAGAGCACTGGACTTGGTTTTGGTGCCTTCCAAGCAAGCACACCCTACCAACACAGGCCTTTCAGAGGTTCTGCTCTCTGTGGATTTCTCTGTTCCTTATGGAGTATCTGTGCTCTTGAAATCTGAAAACAAGTGTGTCTGATAGACCAGCAGGAATTGTGTGAAAGGTTAGATGCCATCAGATGTTTGCTCTTCTTCTTTCATAACCTCCTTACCTTTTACCCTCCCGTAAGCACTAATTTGCTGCCAGGCTGCCAGGGTTAAGCTTGAACATTTTTTCCCATGAAGAACAGCACTTCACGGGAACTTAAGAATATTTCTTTTCTTCTCCTTTAACTGAGAAGGGGAGGGCAAATAAAAACTGAGGTTTTTTCATTAATTAGCAGTTCATATTTAGGTACAGTGGAAAGAACCAAAAAGAAGCTTTAAATGAAGAAAACACCTTCCAGTGGTACTGAAATACAATGTGGACCCTTAGGAGAAAGAGTTGAAAAAAGGTAAATACTTCAGTAAAACAAACAAATATGCTACAACTTAGAGCATGCTTATAAACAAGGGTAGCCGGTATATCGGTAATTGCTCCAGGCTCGTGCAGTATGATCCCACTTCAAACACCTTTTGTGTTTGGACCTATGCTGGCAGCTTCTCAAAGGAATCTCAGACTTTCTTCCCTCCCCACTTTACATAGTAATTAGTATGTGAATACGTTTGTGATTTTTTCATATTATTTTAATATAATAGCATTTTAGAGACTTCAGTCAAGTTGAGGACACCACTGGAGCAATTCTTGCTCCAGAAAAAATGCAGCCCGAACAGACTAGGAAACGGAAGCACAGAGAAGTAATGTCATGCCCTCTGCATGTGTGGAGAAGTATTTTACCAAACAACTGTCACACGGGAGGAGATTCAAGATCCATTCATTACAGAAGGTGAAAGCATTCGGCAGCAGCTAAATGTCATCGTTCCTCACATGAGATTTCATTCCCCTTTCTAAGCATTAGGAAGGCATTCTGCATTATTCTCTGAAGCACAAAGTTATAATCTGATAATTCTGTTTATTTTTTGGGGCATTCATACATAACAAATCCCTTTTTTTGAATATTAAATTCTTTACTCTGATGCTATTTTAATTATCCCACCCTTGTAAAGATAGGTGAAACTTCAAGCACCTGCATAGTCTTAATGAGTTCAGAAGTGAGCAGGGTGGCTGACGTGGGCGCTTTCCAAATGGGATGGGGTAGGGGTTTCTCCAGCATAGTTTATAAAAGTCTGGGACACACAGGTCTCCTCAGTTCCTGCCTCTTCCCGAGGAGACAGTTACAGTCCCTAGGAGGAAAGAAAAATAATCTGAAAATCCTCAAACTGCAGACTAAAGGAAAACAAAGACTATGCGTTTAGTGAATAATGCAGATATGAGTAAATAATGGAAAAGATGGGTGTGATGGAGATACTTTTCCTGGGGCTAGTGGGTACTGATGCATTTCAGACCCAGGGGCAGATTTGTGCATGTTGTTGGCTAAAGAGAATTGGGGGTAGAGCTCCATGTTTTGCTGCTACAGAGCATTCTCCTCCCTCCGAGCTGGGATTGTGGACAACAATGTCAGGATTTCTCCATCCTTCTCACTATTTTATGACAGTGAAAAAAAGATCGCCTATTAGTACACATTTTTCCAACTCCTTGGCTGTGGAAGGATCAATAAAATAAGCTAATTAAGGTTAAAATGGCACTTTTATATCATCCCCCTCATGTGGGCCTCTTTTGATCTCTCATTAAATGCAAAAAGGGAAATCTAACATCAAGAATTAAGATGTTGAGGGTGCACCAGGTATCTACTACAAATCATAGCATATGACCTCCTGTCAGAGATACAGTGCTGGGCTGCGACACAAAGCTTATAGCCCAGGAAAAGCAACGAATACACAGAGACCACGGGAAATAAACAGCTAGACAGGAAGCTCTATGGTAACAACTTAGTTGTGCTGTGTTTCCCTTAAACAGTTATTTCATCATCCTCAGGGCTCTCGAGGGCTGTGGCAGCTTGAGCCATTTAATACGAAGCGTATTATTTCATCCCGCTGGAGTGCTCTGCGATGTGCCTAGGAGCAGACACGGCCCCAGCTGCAAGAATTTATCATCTAGATTGAGCACTGAAAAAATACAAGTGAAAAAAAAAAAGAAAAAAGAAAAAATAAATAAAAAGAGCGAGCCACCTAAAACAGAGCGGCGGAGGAGCCAGCCTTAACATTAGAGTAATGGCGCTTACAGATCCTGCCTCGAGACACGGTCTGGAGCATGGGCGCTGGGGAGTTTTGCTTGGGCAGCGAGTCTGGGGGTGTTGGCAGAGGGCTGTGTGGCAGAAGGGCGAGGGGAACCGCTGTACCACGAGCGGAACCGCAGCACCGCGGCCTACACGGGCGGCTGCCGCTGGCGAGGCCGGGGCGGCTCCTTCCCGCCCCCGAGGCGCGGCGCGGCGGGGCGGGCGCTGCCGAGTCCTGCGGCCCTCCGTGCCCCGGCGAGGTGCGTGCTCGCTGTCCCGCTGCCCCCCGCCTTGTCTCGCGGGGAAGGGGGCTGGCAGGGGCCGTCTCGCGTGGCCGTGGGGCCCGGCGTGGGCGCCGGGAGGGAGGGAGGGAAGGGGGAAGCGGCCGCGTCGCTGTAGCGGCCATAACGGTCAGTGCTCCCCGGTCGCTCGCTCTTAATGGCAGCTAAGAGGGGAAACAAGAAAAAAAAGCAGAAAAAAAAAGCAGAAAAATGTTTTCAAAAGGGACAGTACTAAGTTTCAGCTGGCCCTGGCGCTTCGCTCTGCTGAGGCGTTTGGAGGCCTGCTTGGTGTAAGTGGCATCAGCGAGAGGCCGTGTCAGGGGAGAAGGTGCTGGTGTTTGTGGCACCCTTTGCGGAAGGGAGCCCGGTGTGTAATGCGGCTCACGGCTGCTCCGTGGGGATTCCTGTGGCTGGCACGGGCTGCTTCAGTTTTGACAGGGACTCTGTTCTTTAAAGACTATTTTTTTAATTCAGGTTATGCAGATAAGTATTCAAGAAAAGCAGCAGTTTACATATGTGTACATGTACACACACACATGTAAAAACGTACAAAGGATGGAAAAATGAGATATAAAAAATACTGTGAGTCTTGCAAGGTGATTTTTATTTTAAGAAAGAGACTGAGGAGGCTTTTGAATTAAGAGTGTTTGTGGTTGTGGTTGTCTCTTATGGGACAACCCTGTTCCCTTAGGGTTGTGTCTCCGACAAGTTGCAAGTCACCCTTGAGGAGTACCAGCGAGATGTTGAAAGCATAACCCATAACCCCTGGATTTCTGTGTATATGCTGATTATTTGTTTCTTCCCTCAAGCTCCAGAATTCCTAGGACGTGACTTCCCAAATTGCAGAGCGAGCGCCTGGAGTGCCCGCTGGGCAGGGGTGACCACGTGGCCAGCACCTCAGATCAGACCCACGTCACTCTTCTTTGGTAGGCCTTGGTTTGCAAAGCTTTACTTCTTTGTGCTTTTCACTCAGTGCAGAAATAGATTAACTTGTCCTGTTTCTGGAGACTGGTCTGAATCTGCTTCCCCTTTTATATTAAAGCACTCTAAGAGTGTTTTAATCTCCACGGAAGGGGAGTGGGTGTGTGGCTTTTTTCTTACAAAGCAACATGACTGTAAAACAGATGCCATGTGTGAGGATGGAAGGATTGCGTCCACATCTTTGTCTAGAGTGCGTCTGTTTCAGCTGTCAGAGGTTCCTGAGTTTTAAGCAAGAATGACACAGGTTGCATAGGTTGGCTTTGATTTTGCCCCTTTTTTTTCTTTTTCTGCAAGCACAAAAGCTTTGCTAAAAGTCATTCTCATGCTTAGCTACTGTCATTCCTTAGAAAACACCTTTCAGTCTTACCTGTTTTTTTTTCTGTTAGACTCTTGCCTTGAATAAAACCTGCTTCTTTTCCCTCCCACCCAAAAACCTCACGTGAATGAAAGACTAAATAAATAAATAAAACCTACCATATCCATGGAATTTCTTAAATCTCTTCTTTCCTTGTAATTTTTGACTAATTTCTTCAGATAAAACCCCTCTAGCCTAGACAGTACCTCTGAGTCTTGTATTCAGCATTGTTATACCTGAACTTCAGGCTTTTTGTTGAAGTCTGTACAGGTACACTTGGATCAGAGCCAGCTTTGCAGATCCATACTAAGCCTTTGCCTTACCGAACCTTATTTCTTGGTGTTTAAAATATATATAATTCTTTTGAATGGCAGAATAATAAGATATGAAATCAGATAAGAACAGATTGCAAGTCTGGGTTGAGGAAGAACCGACTGGCATTGACCCTTGTTGAGAGACATCTGTCAGTGAAAGCTCATACAAACTCTTATTTGTTTTACAACATGGTTTTGCAAATGCTGTATGTATGCAATGCCAAATCAGGAATCAACTTATACAGACTCTTATTGTTGATGTAATTGCACAAACTCATAATACACATTGGATTCATTTTTTATTCCTGCTATCCTATATAAAGCTTTTTTTTTTAAGATTGAAAACTTTCCCTTGTCTTTTCTTCCTTCCTAGTAGTTGTGGGAGGATGAAGATGAAGGATGGCAATACATCTAAGAGATAGCAGCTGCAGGGGAGAAATATTTTGCTTTAAAGAGTACTTTGTACGTAGAAATGTATGAAATGATTACAATCTTGAAGCTCTACTGTTTTTTCTGTTCTGCCTTGACAGGAAATATTACCTGTGAAAAACTGCATTGCAATAATCTTTCACATTTTTTTTTGCTAAGTACCTGGAATAATTTCAATGTAAAATGTAAATTCTTTTCTTCAGTTTACCCTAAGTCCCTTGCATGCTCACTCGGATGGTATAGTGAAACTTAGCTCCAATTAATTAAGTCAGTATTTCTGTGAGAATCTGTAGAGAATGTTCTGTTCTTTTTTTGTTTTGGTTTTACAACAGAAGAAAAAAAATGTGTGTCAGCTTGAGAAAAAATGGTAACTTTGTTAGCCTGTAGTATTAAAAATGACACTTTGGCTGCCTTGATTTCAAAAGGCAGCCTCTCATCCCCCCTCTTCCTCAATGGAGAACAAGGACCAATGATCCAATGACTTTTTTTTTCTTTTAATGCACACCACTGAGACACCAAGCTCATCTGGATTCCTTATTTCTAGTCTGGCATTATTAATACGAATATTTGCTCAGTGCCTTCCAAATCCAATTTACATATGTCTGTTTGAAGAATTTTATCCACAGTGGCTGAGAGGAGGGGGAAATAAAGTGAAAATTTCATTGGTGCTGTTGTTGCCAAAGAGGGAATTATCTAATGAACAGGCATTCAGATTAAAACACATCTGCTGAAAATTAAGTTCATACACTCTGACAAAAGCGTGTTTGATTTACGGCATGTTTTCTTGCAATTACTGCTTATGGTGTATGATCCTTTACTTGGAATTAGCAGGAGCAAGTCTCCTGACAAAATGCCGTGTGTGAAAGGGGCAAGATCCCTGTTCTACCCATTCCAGTTCCAGCTTTCATCGGTTCCGCATGCACTGGTGTCCTGTGTCTTTAACTTTTGGTTTCAGAGGAGGCACTTGTCTGTGAGTTCAGCTAAGACAAGTGAGTCTGAAGTAATTTTCTGTTCCATGTAGCCCCACAAAATGGTGTTTTTAAATATTATACACATGGCAATAGGCATTTGAGTAAAATATGCTTTTAGAAGGCCCTAAAATGAGACCTGAACTAGAAGAGTCTGGTGAGAGAGCATCCACTTTATTTTGTAACTGTTGAAGACCAAAGCATAACAGATAAATCTCCTCTTAACTCCTCAAATTTTGAGATGAGCACTTTTGATTCTGTTGCTTCCTGTTGCTCTGAATCCCAGAGCTCATACTGTAGTGCTCTCACCACTAATGCTCTCTTCTGCAAAACTTGGGTGTTCTTCCCTGCAAAAGCACTTCTTGGGGTCTCACATTGTGGAGATTGTGTGTTGTTTTGGAAGCAAAAAGAATTGTAAGATTGATCATATGCTGCTGCTGTATTAATATTTTCTATTATGACAACTAGATAAAGCAGAAGAGTACATTACTAATCCCAGGTATTATATTCAGTGCTGCAAAAAATAACAGAGAAGACAATTTTTCCCTCAGCGGTTGTTGTGAGACACCCCATATGGAAGACAAAGAGAACTTGATTCTGATTACTTGTTGTTACCTTGAAACAGCTGTTAGGTGAGGAATCTCTGGAGGATATTCTGAAGCAAATAGGTTTTAGGAATAGGCTGGGAATATTCTGTACCTGGGCCCTGAATTACAGCCCTTGTCAGATTTGGGTGCAGCTGCTGCAGAGAGAGGTTACTTAGTACCCAAGACACTCACCCTTCCCCTCCCATAGAGGTTCTCACCTAGAGGTCACAAAGAGCAGAGTTGTTCCCTCTTCAGGACACAGCTCCGTGCCAGGGTAACCTCACCTAATTTGGGACTGCCGTTTTCTGACCCTCATCTGAATAGTGCGTCCTCATTCTCTCCTTTGGCACTAACTTACTGAGGCTAATGTTCATGATTCATTTCTGCAAACAAAGAATGTTTTTCACTGGATTGGTTCCCAGAACCAACTTGCTGCGTGTCCATAAGGGCAAAGTTCTGGTATAAGTGAGCTGCCATTGGAGGGCAAAACCATAGTAGCTGTGGCCTACATGGACTTAAGCCACAACTAATCCCATGTTTCTTTGTCCTTTTTTCCAGAGGCTATCAAAGACCACCTTCACTGATTTTAATGTGCAAATATGCATTACAAGGGCTCTGATCCATGCTTTAATTTGGGCTTGCCTATAATGCTTGAAGAAAAGACTTGCAAAAAGAGTGGCAGTGAGCAGNTGGTTCCCAGAACCAACTTGCTGCGTGTCCATAAGGGCAAAGTTCTGGTATAAGTGAGCTGCCATTGGAGGGCAAAACCATAGTAGCTGTGGCCTACATGGACTTAAGCCACAACTAATCCCATGTTTCTTTGTCCTTTTTTCCAGAGGCTATCAAAGACCACCTTCACTGATTTTAATGTGCAAATATGCATTACAAGGGCTCTGATCCATGCTTTAATGTGCAAAAAGAGTAGTAGTGAGCAGGAATCTGTGTTTGGCCACCCTTCAGAGAGTTACAAATGTGGAGAGCTTGCTTGTTTCCTGGAAGCAGCACCCCAGGCAGCCAATACGTGGGAGGTAGTTAGTGTTGTCTGGAGTACAGCACAACTGTGGCTATCAAAAAGACTATTTCTATCCAAGTACAACACAATACATCCAGTATAGGATGATCATCTGGGGCTTTTGTCTGATTTTGGACTGCTTCTGAACCCCTGGGCACCACTGTTTTTGACTGGCAGGGGAGTGAACATTTCCAGAAAACTGAGAGGAGATAGTGTTGGAGGGCCTCGATGTGAGCCAGGCTGTCCGCAGGAACCAGTTCAAGGCTGGCTGAGCTGGGGCTAATGCCTGATTTGGGGTCTGAGTTATTCTATCAGCCCTGGTGGTGATAGAGAGGAGCTAGTCAGGCTTGTAGCGGTCTGGAGAGTGGGAGAAGCTTATGCAGTGGCCAAACATCTCTTAGAGTTTGCTACACTCATAGGAGATGAAAATAGTGTCTTCAGCTTCACATCTAAATTTTGCTGGACAATGAATGGTGTTGTTTCATTGGAAAAAGACATGTGATCAAAATAGTATGATTATCCTGTTGTGTTTACATGTGGCTAGGTATGAGCTGAAAATATGTTAAAGCAAATCTTTTTTTCCCTTGAGGGAAAGGTATTTCCCAATGCTAAGTGTTTTTTCTGTTAACAGTCTGCTCTCTGCTCAAAGTCAGTCTGATTTTTTTGGCCCAGAATATTGGTACCAAGTAAATATAATCCTATTGACACAAAAGCATGAGTTATTTTCTGTTCTTAAGTGAGGTTGACTTCATGCTTTCTCTAGTCTCGAGCTCAGTACAAAGAAAATGCTGATAGCTTTTTTTTCACCCCAGAGAGAGAACACCTCCCATTTGATGTTATTTGGACTTGTATCATTTGTGAAAATTGCTTTATAGCTTAAGCTTTAGGTTGAAAGAAGTTGCTGCATATTTTAAGCTCTTTGATGAGTGTAAGGAGGAGTTACTGTTACCACTACTGATACATCTTTTGTTTCTTGGATCCAGATCATATGGTAAGTTTTATTTAAAGTAGAAGGATCAGAAAATCATACAAAATGAGACCTGTTTTGCTGACCCAGAGGTTAAGTCAGGAAATAATCCAAGAATTAAAAACTTTTTAGCCTGATATATGTCTGTGAAACATATCTGACATTTATGTGCCCATCTGTTTTTAAACCAGTGTTGTTTTCTTATGATTGCTCTCTCATCAGTGTGTTACATCCGGCTTTTGTCAGAGCCACCATCCTGCCTTTGCAGGTCTCTCGTGTTTACAAAACCTGAGTAGTTACCTTTTGGGGGAGTAAGATTCAAATGGACATTTTGCTTTCTAATTATTTTTTCCTTTCACATGCTACCTCGTCTCCTTTGGCTTTCCCTCATTCTAGTGCCGGGAGACATAGCACTTTCTTGTCTACTTTTCTCAGTGTATTACTATTAAAATTAAATGTAATCAGAAGCATGTTTTCTGCAAATCCGGAATACAGATCCCAATAAAGTAGAAATGGGAGCATGGGAAAGTTCTTTGAAAGAATGTTATATAAAAATAACTGTTGTGAGTTTATGGGTATGTGAATTTATGGGTATGTAAAACAGATGCACCCTGGATAAATAATAATAACTAGAGTGGGCATCTGTCTAATAAAACCTCCAGATCTGGACCAGCAGCAATATGTAGGACATTGCCCAAAGCCCAGTTTATATCCTGGCCTGGCTTCTAAATATTTTTAAAGAAGATCCTTCTTAGGAGCAATCTGAGTATGAGCATTGGAGAGGTGCAAATGAAAGTGTTCAGGTTGTCAGCCTGAATGAAGCACGGCTTTACCAAGAAAGCAAAGATGGTTTTTGGCTGCTTCTGAAAGATGAAGCAGTTGTAATTTCATGTGAACCCTACTCTGACCACTTGTCTCTTCTTGCAAACTTGTGTGAGTGATAAATATCAAACCTACAATTCACGTACTTGAGTTTCCAATATTAATGACCCTCAAGTACAGTATCTGCTTTTGTATTGTCACATCCAAGACCTTGTTAAGGGTCTCGGTAAAACAAATGGTGCCATGCAGAGTTTGGCAGGAAGGAAAGGGAGGATTTTAAAGGATGAAGCTCCGTTTATATTTCTACTCTCATGAGATTCAAACAATAATTGTGTTGAGAAGAGGTTGTTTCATAATTTTTTACGCTAATCTCTCATAAATTTTTTTGGAAGGCTGTCTCTGTTGTGGCTGTTATACGTTAGCAGTTTTACTTCTTTCATTTATTCAAAAGCTGCTGTTGGTATTTTTCTGTGTTTACTGCATGGTGTCTCTTCAGGTGTGNCTTTTCTCAGTGTATTACTATTAAAATTAAATGTAATCAGAAGCATGTTTTCTGCAAATCCGGAATACAGATCCCAATAAAGTAGAAATGGGAGCATGGGAAAGTTCTTTGAAAGAATGTTATATAAAAATAACTGTTGTGAGTTTATGGGTATGTGAATTTATGGGTATGTAAAACAGATGCACCCTGGATAAATAATAATAACTAGAGTGGGCATCTGTCTAATAAAACCTCCAGATCTGGACCAGCAGCAATATGTAGGACATTGCCCAAAGCCCAGTTTATGTCCTGGCCTGGCTTCTAAATATTTTTAAAGAAGATCCTTCTTAGGAGCAATCTGAGTATGAGCATTGGAGAGGTGCAAATGAAAGTGTTCAGGTTGTCAGCCTGAATGAAGCACGGCTTTACCAAGAAAGCAAAGATGGTTTTTGGCTGCTTCTGAAAGGTGAAGCAGTTGTAATTTCATGTGAACCCTACTCTGACCACTTGTCTCTTCTTGCAAACTTGTGTGAGTGATAAATATCAAACCTACAATTCATGTACTCGAGCTTCCAATATTAATGAAGTATCTGCTTCAGTATTGTCAGTATCTGCTTTTGTATTGTCACATCCAAGACCTTGTTAAGGGTCTCGGTAAAACAAATGGTGCCATGCAGAGTTTGGCAGGAAGGAAAGGGAGGATTTTAAACTCTAGATTTTGCACTGGCGAGCTTTCATGTGGAAATTTTCTACATCTAGGCTTNATTGTGTTGAGAAGAGGTTGTTTCATAATTTTTTACGCTAATCTCTCATAAATTTTTTTGGAAGGCTGTCTCTGTTGTGGCTGTTATACGTTAGCAGTTTTACTTCTTTCATTTATTCAAAAGCTGCTGTTGGTATTTTTCTGTGTTTACTGCATGGTGTCTCTTCAGGTGTGTATGTATATATTTGTATATATATGTATATATATATGTGTATATATATGAATATATATGGCATTTATTTTTGCTTGGACAGTTATTGAGATAATGTAATATAATATGTTATTATATTCTTTTCTATTGCTTTCAATTCTCTTTGATCTGTTTCTAAAGACATTTCCTGAAGAAAATCTGCAAAATATGTGGTTCTGGAAATAGACTTCAAATCTTTTGTAGAATCTTGTGACAGAATTCTGTGGGGTCGTGGCTAGAAATGATGGACCTGAAGACTATATTGTAGGCATATTCTGCTTTTAGCTTTATAGGCAATTCACTATGTAGGCGTCTTACTAAACAGAAAAAGCAGTATGTAGTATGTGTTACTCTACTCAATTCAATATTGTGATACAGGTACCCAATGGGATTTCAACATATACATTGCTAGTACAAGTACTTTTTCTGGTGCTGCTTTTGCATATTGAGAAATAAGCAGTTCTCTAAAAGAGATTTTAGACTCTTGATTCCACTACGAACATCTGTTCAGGTTTATGCTGTCACTTCTTGGCTGCTTCAGATAAGGTTGTGCTACTTTTCAGCCTTCTGCTTAAAAGGTGGATTAATCAAAAGATATTAAGATATGAGGTACCGTAGCTGGAAGTAACAAGGTTTGAGAACTTAGTGTCAAAAAAGAACTCTAGATTTTGCACTGGCGAGCTTTCATGTGGAAATTTTCTACATCTAGGCTTCCCTGTACCTATTTTCTTCTTCCATCCTAAAATTTTGTCTGGAGAGAAGTCAGTATTTATCTAAGATTTACTAAGCTGCAGTGTAAGCTACTGAATCTTTGGAGCCACTGTATAAGAATTCTGGGTGGAAACGTGACAGCTGTGTTGGTGCGTGAGCAAAAATAAATGGAGAACAGGCATTTTTAGATATTTATTAGCAGCATACCAAATGCAGTAAGTGTTTACATTTATCACAGTTTTGCTAATCTCTCTATAAAAAAACCTGAATGCATCTCCTTCTCTGGAGATCTTCAAGACGCGCTTGGATGCAGTCCTGCGCCATGTGCTCTTGGTGGCCCTGCGTGTGCAGGGGGGTTGGACTAGATGACCTCTAAAGGTCCCTTCCAGCCTTAGGCATGCGATGATTCTATGATTTAAATGCTCACTTTTGAAAGAAAAATTGCAGGATGCAGAAAAATATGAATCGTCTTAGTCTGCCTCCCTGATGTCATCCTCCTCTCTACGCAACTGGCGTGTTTGTTCTTAACGGTGCTCTTTGGAGTTTATTTTGTTTTTGTTTCTTTTTCACTTTGATTTCCGGATGCCTTTCTGTAATCCTGGTGTTTACCACAAGCCTTTAATTGGTACCTGTTGTGAGAGGCGGCAGGCAGGAGCTGGTCATAGCCAAGCTAATTGGGATGTATTTCATGGACTAACTTGGAGATGCCGCTTCTGGGTCCCTTCTCCTCTAATCATTTCTGTTTTGTCTGTCTGTACTTGTAAAATCCAAATGGCAATGCTTGCTCAGTGTGTTTGTGCAGGAACTAGCACTGAGGACCTTAATCTTAGCTGAGACTGCTGTGCTGGATGCTGCTGAAAAACAAAACAAAACAAAATTTGAAATTATAGATGTATTCTGTAATAACTAACTTTTTGTGTATGGCAATGGCAAACTATTTGATAACTTTTGTCTCTTACATGACAGTTAAAGTTAACTCCGCAACCAAAACCTGTCCATCCATGCACAGTAGCCATGATAGAGCAGACAAATATCTGCTATGTGGCCACATTGGCTGTGCTGGGGAGTAGCTTTGGCAAACAAATGGTCTTGGAGTTGTCCTCAACATCAGAAAGAGGCCTGGTTTTGTGTACCTATTTCTCCAAACAACTGTTGGTTTACGGCAATTACGTAAACCGATGGTGGTTTACGATGTCTATAGATGAGATTATCAGCTCTCTTAAATTTTAGAGAGAGCCAAGGGAGTCCCATCCCCAGCAAATAGGGTCTATTGCATATATTACATAATTAGTGACTCAGAGCACCTTGTTGGTGCTTCATTTTGGTAAAAAAAACATCCTTCAAATATATTCAGATTTAATTGTTGCCAGGAGACATTCAGAGGGTTTGTATTTTCTGTCAAAAATTTGGAGCAACATAAAGTGTATATGGGTTTTACAGGACTGAGCAGCCTTGTGCAGAAACGTTGCTTGGAGGCCCTCTGAGAGAGCCACTTGGCATGGGGACAGCCTGAGACAGACAGGCATGGACTGTTGTTCAAGCACCTGGGTTGCTTCTCTACAGCTCCCCTCTATCAACTCTAGGAGCTGGTGTTGAATCCGGCATTTGCTCAGAAGGACAGACCCTTTGTTTTGAGCTTTATCCAGGTAGCAAGCAGAGTTTTATTCTGTAGCCAAATGTGATCAGCTGGTCTTTCAGTAAAAATTCAGAAACAAAACATTTGCCATCAGAATTGCAGGAATAATTTACGTGTAAATCTAGGGTATAAGAGGTTGAATATGTTTTCAAAAAGAAATATAGTTTAGGGTGATAGATTGGACCTTATGTGCTATTTTTTTCTTTTGTGCCCCCTGAATTTGTTTCTTTTGGTCAATTCATTCTTTTCCATAGCCTACCTAATTCATCTCCTCAGACAAGAAAACATAAAAGAGGTTGTGAGAAAGGTGCTGTCCCAGAAAACACTGTGTCCCAGTAAAACAGTTTCTCTCCTGTAGGAATGACTAATACACCTTTTTAAAGAGTTTATATTTAAATTAACTGTGATTTTAATGAAACAGCACAGAATATATGTCTATCCCAAGACATTTTACAGTTTAAGAAGTTTCCCTAAGTTAAGAGATTGCTACTTTCTAGTGTTAGATTGAGAATGCCTGATATCTGTTTCATAAACCAGTTGCTCCTGTGTCTGACTGCAACCTCTCTCTTGTTTTTTAACAACCAAAAATAATTGCAGATTTGAGGGAAATGTCAGCTGAAGTTGAGCATCAAAATACCAGAGAAAATAATTGCATCCTTATTCTGTTATATTTTGATTTAATTGTACAAAGTCACCCTTTCTTCCCCCTGCCCCCAGTTGTCTTTTAAAGCCGGCAGCTGGCAGCAGCTCTGTGCTTTGGCATCATTGTACCACAAGCAGCACCGTGTACTTCTGTGTTACTGTTTCCCAACTGTCTTCCTTTCATTGAGTGTTTCTGTTCTATTTAGTTACTCTCATGTAAAATTCCTGCTGAATTCCTGTCTTTTGCCTCTGATCTGAAACGATAACATGCTCCCTTCTGAGTACTGTTTGTGTTTTGAATGCTCATGAAGAATAACTTCAACTGCTATGTGGTCTATGTGTTGCTCAGTGGTAATCTCATTTTTTAAAATCGCACAGAATCACAGAATGGTTGAGATTGATAGGGACCTCTAGAGATCATCTAGTCCAACCCCCCTGCTCCAGCAGGGGCACCCAGAGCATGTGCCACGGCGGCACATGGGCGGCATCCAGGTGGATTTGAAGATCTCTGGAGAAGGAGACTCCACAACCTCTCTGGGCAGCCTGTTCCAGGGCTCTATCACCCTCTCACAGTAAAGAAGTTCTTCCTCACATGGAGATGGAACTGCCTGTGTTTCAACTTGCACCCATTACCCCTTGTCCTGTCACTGGCCACCACTGAGAAGAGTTTGGCTCCATCTCCCTACATTCTCCCCTCAGGTACTTGTACATATGGAGCAGATCTCCGCTCAGTCTTCTGTTCTCCAGGCTAAACAGGCCCAGTTCTGGATTTAACATTTTCTTTGGAGTTTTAGTCCATGTTTTAGTCCAAGACATTATTGTATTCAAATTCTTGTATTCATAGTTTGAATATTTTACTTGTGGATGAAACATCCTCTCAAATATGAAATCATGACAGTTCTGGAGAGCAATCTTCGAGAAATGTCTGCTTTCCTGTTTCACTTTTTAAGATTATGAAGTCTTTTTATCATTTTATCATTCTATGGTGGAACCCTCTGACTTTATTTTTAGGCAGAAATCTCCTCCCCATTCTGCAAGTCCACCTGACCTTCCAGCCATCCTGCTCTCCAACTGTCACAACGAAGCTTCTTTCAGATGCTATTAAATGTATCAGACATCACTCTGCAGCAAGCGAGTTTGTTACCCTGGGGCTTTTCAGTCTATTCTAATATTATCAAAAACCACTGTGTGATTTCAAGGTTTCCTACATTCATTGGAGGGAAATCAACCGTGGTACATGGTTAGGAAACTGATAGATACTTCACAGATTTAGCAGATCTTTAGCAATTAAATGGTTATTATCTTGAATCGATTATTTTCTTTCCCCATTTCCCACAACCATGACTCTTGTGAACTGTGTCCTTTTGTCTGTGTTTTCAGTTGGGATTTGAGGAAAACTTTGCTACGTGGGATCAGAGGAGTTGTTCTAGCTTTATCTCACTTCTCTTGCCTCTGCCCCTCTTTCAGTTATCTTGATTCCTGATTTGTGTTTTCAGCTGAGGTCTTTTTTAATGCTCTGCCCCTCGTTTAAAGTATTAAAATATGTTATAGTGTAATGATGTTAATGATGGTGATAGGAGTTGCCTTGTTCCAAATCAGATACACTGAAGTTGTTTTATAGAGACACCACAAGAGATCAAGATCTATGATCTTCCTCCTTAGCTCTCCCTCTTTAGCATCAATCAGAAAAGACGGTAGTTGACTCCAAACAAATGAATCGGATAATAGGTGGAAGCAGCCTTAAAGTAGCTGCTTATTTATTGTTTAGTGCATCTTCTCATGGCACTGTCTTCACCACCGTACCACCACCATGTGCTGTGCATTTCATTCTCTTGCACTACTCATTGGAGTTGGAGAAGACTTATTTAATTCCCACACTTTCTGATTTTGTTCTATACGCTGCTGACCTTTCTCCCCTAATCTTTTGAATCCTCTTAGCTTCTGTTTATATGTTCTGTTCATGATCTGAAGATGTTCCATTTTCCCCAGATTTTCAACTTGGGCAACTATCTTTTGCTTTTTTTTCTCTGGCAATTTTCAGGGAGAAGAAAAAAGTCTCTCTCTCCTATGGGTATATTCAGACCACAAGCCCCAGGTAGTGATTTGTCTGGGTAACTTCTCCACCTGAATCTAAATAAATGAGCTTTGTTTTTTTTTTTTTTTTTTACATTACTGCCTTTTACCTTTATCTTCATAGTGGACAACAGAGTCCCTGTGTTTTCTAAACGTAGGCTTGTACTCTGGCAAGCTAGAAGCCAGCTTTAATTTAAAAAAGATAAAAGCCTTGAAGTTGGCAGTAGTTAAGGAGATGCCTGAATCCAGCCGAAGTCTCTGGAAAGACTGAACTCATCTGGCATAAACATGCAGTGTGTAACGTGTGCATGGCTTTTGGTTCTGCTCAAAACTGCAAGAAGAGCAGGAGTGGCTCCCACTTTTTGCTTAACACTCCAGTGATTAGAGGTTCCTTTGAAGAAGTGAGAGATGAAAGTTGCAGGTTTCATGTGGTCTTGAAAACTTCACTTCTTAGGAGAACAGCCTAAACTGGAGGCTGCAGGGAAGACTGGAATGGGACCATTCTTCAACCTTCCCAAGCATGCAGGATTTACAGGGTCAGAGACAGAACATAAAACAGGGAGCTTAAGTGTAGCTTGCTAATGAGCATCCTTCCCTGGCAGGGAAAGAGGAGTCCTGGGGCCTGAAGTAGGAACTTCAGGAAGTGGTTACAGCTCTAGTGCTAAAGAGTCATGGAATCAGATGCATTAGTAAGGCCAGGAGAAAGGAATGCACTTCCTGTTTCATTTTGCAGTCTGTGCTTTGAACTTTTACCGAGAACGTTAAATAATAATTAAATGTATTGAACAACAGTGACCGTTCTGTTAATTTTTGAGCTTGGCTTGGCCAAGGTGGGAATCCAGTGATGCCCCTCTTACAGGGCACTGGCAGGTAGTTAGGGAAATGCTGGCAGTGGTGGGATTCTGTTACATACAGAAAAACTGTGAGAATGTGCCTGATTTCATGGTTGGATAGGAAGTTCCTAAACATTTTACTCTTAAATGCAGCTCCTCTTGAGCAGCCTTTGGGGTGAGACTGCTGCTTGTTTTGAATGAGCCCAGGAGAAGCAAAGGAAGCAGTTCTCAGTTAAGGGGAATGTGATATCTGTGCTTTCATTTATCCATTGAAAAAAAAATAGTAGTAAATTGGTAGCTGGGGGCTATTTGAGGTTGTAAATGCGAATTAAAAAATCTCCCCTGCATTTTCTGTATAGCTTCTGCTGAGTGCATTGGCTTTGTCAGACAGAGTTTACAAACCCTTAAACAAAGAAGAGCCCAGACATTCAAATCTTGGAAATAACTCTGTAAAATCATGGTCTTACTCCCCTAAGCAAGAGTTTGTCTTATGACAGAAGTCGGATTAGCTCATTTCCCTATTTGTGGATGATAACCCTGGCAAAAAATCAGGGAAAAAACATGGGTGTCCTGAAAAAATTACTGATGCCTCTAGCAGAGGATGTCGATGAGCATATAGTTAACTGGTCCAAAGGGAAGAAACATGAGGAGCTTAGTAAGAAAAACACACCAATATATACTGTGTAATATAACCACAAGCTGTAACTCAGTCTGTAACGAGGTCTTTAGAGTTCTCTGTCAGTGACCTGAGATAACCCTGAGTCTGCTCCTGCTCCCAGTCACATAAGACTTCTGGCCTATTTGTGTCACAGGGAAAGGGGAATCTGTGTAACAGGCTTTTCATTCATATGTGAAATCACAGAGTATTTTGGAGGGAAGACAACAGTTTCCTGTGAAGATTTTTTACTACCTTAAATTTAAGAGGCATTTGAGTTGAGAAGGATAGCTTAATGTTCCTATATTGCTAAGGCTTGTGTTTAACTTACTATCTATGAAAAGGCTTAGAAAAACCTATGAAAGGCCAGTAATTTGGGCTGATATCCTTTGGTGTAGGCTTGGCGCATTAGAAACAATTTGTTGTGCCTTTTTGTTGCTTTTGCTGATTTAGAAAGGCTTCAGTGCTGTCCCCTCTTTCTGTGTGTTAACTTTGCGGCACAGGTGCTTGCTGAACGTGCTGGCATTTTGGACGGCATGTTGTGAATGCTTCTCTCCTAGCCTGCCCCCATGCTCAGAGCCCACCAGGCAGAGCTCTCTGGAACACTGTGGGGTTGCCTTTTCTGTGCCCACTGCTGAATCTGTGTTCCTAAGCTAGGCAGTTTCCCAATGCTCCAGAAGTTAAGCTTGCAAGTTCCAAATGCTTTCCTTAGAGTAACATAGGAAGGATAAGTGTGCACGCTTATGATCCCAAATCCATTGTTTCCTGAGGGTGATTATTCAGCTTCTCCTAGCATGCCTGCAGGCCAGATCTTTGTCTTCTGGACACTATATAGAGATAGATAGACAGATATAGATATGTATATGCACATACATACATATATATGAGAGTGCTTTGTGTGTTCTTCCTTACCAGGGACTGAGTAGGATCTAGAGGAACCTTGTGAATGGAAATCTTTCCTTTTTCCCTTTCCATTTTTAAGAGTGAAGTTTGGAGTAAACACATTATTTATATTATTTGGTCTGGAGTAGAGGAGGCTCAGGGGGGACCTTATCACTGTCTACAACTACCTGAAAGGAGGTTGTAGTGAGCCAGGGGCAGATCTCTTCTCCAAAATAACTATGGATAGAACAAGAGGAAATGGCCTCAAGTTGCACTGGGAAGGTTCAGGTTGGATATTGAGAAAAATTTCTACACAGAAAGAGTGGGGAAGCATTGCAACAACAGGATACCCAGGGAAGTGGTGGAGTCACTGTCCCTGGCAGTGTTCAAGAAACGGGTAGATGAGGTACTTAGGGACATATTTTAGCAGGTATAATCATGATGGGTTTATGGTTGAACTCAATGATCGTGAAGATCTTTTCCAACCATGATAATTCTGTGATTCCATGATTCCCACATCGGGGTGGGGAATACTGCTTTAAAGCCTTTAAACAGCTAGAAGGCTGATGAGGCCTCTTTGAAAGGATAAGGTGAATTAAAAGCAGAGAAAAAAACAGAAGTAATGTGGCAGCTGTGTGTTTGTGTACTATTGTGAGGCTAGGACTTTAACATCATATTTGAATTTTCTGCATTTTTGTTTATCTCAACATCTTCACTTTGAATGAGAGGAAGTCAAACTGGGAGTTCCTGGAGGCTTCACAAAGATTTCTAGGTGAAAATACAGGTATATACAAAATTGCTGGGGAGACAGGAGAGAAACTGCGACAAGAGAATTGAGAAATGTAAGAGATATCAGAATTCATTGCTAAGTAAAGGTAATTTCATTTTTAACTTTCCAAAGTCTTCTTTTTTTAACAAATGCTGAGAAATAATACCTTGAGGAAATGAGTTCAGCTGTCTGCGGTTTGTTGTAACAAGCACGTGGAAGGGTCATTTCTTGCAGAGGCTTTGCACACAGCTGTGGCAAGCGCTGACGGAGGTACAGAGCCAGTGTAACCTCCCTTTTACTCTCTCAGGAGTTGCCTCGGCTGCTAGTTTCCAGTGCAGCTTCCAAGTGTTGGGAGCTAATTCAGGAACATCTTGCAAACCATGCTCTGCAAGCTGCAAGTGAAACGCACTATGGTCTCTTCTGGGCTTACCATCTACAAAGTTACTTGGATATTGTGGAACTTTGAGAATTCATACTCTTGATTAAAGCTCCAGTACAATCCTGTGAGTAGGAATACTTTTTGGTGGATTATATGTGAATACCGGAGGTGAATATAATTTATGCAAATATATATGTATATATGTGTGTGTGTCCACATATATATACAGAGAGAGAGAGGTATAGGCATTCACACACACACACAAACACATATATACTGTAGGGGCTACCTGGGTACCTGTACCATACAAACACAAAGACTGCAAGGTGAGTATATTTTCATGATTCCTCAGATCAGTGATTATAGAACAAGAAGTGTAAGTCTTCAGAAATGCCAGATAAATGCAAAAAGGGAGTAAATCTAACATTCCATAGTGTTTGTGCCATGCAGGTCTGCTATTTTATCCACATTACCCAACTAATTAGTCCTTTACAATTCGTAGAATAATCGTTTCCTAGAAAACCATCTTCTGTAGAGTAATCATCAACGTTTGTCTCAAGTGTTACTGTGTTTTATACAGCAAACTTTATCCTATATGAAAAATATTTATTTCTTATAACGAATTATAAAAAGTTCATGAAAGTGGCAAAAGTCCTGTATCAAACACATTTTGGGCCACTAGTGATGGTTGTTAGTCACTATCGTTTTCTTTTTTAAGTCTCTTACTCATCAGACGAAGGGCTGATTTAATGGCCTTATTAATTTTTAGGTGTTTAGTATTCAAGAGTGTTATAGCATTCAAATAATGTCTTGGTTTAAATGCAAGGGAAATGAAACTATTATATTCCCCTTTGCATATAACAGTAAAAGCTTTTAAATATTCTGGTTTCTGATAGTCATACTTCCTGTGTTATGAAAGTGCTTTGCAAGCACTCCAGCTGAGAAGATCTGTTTCTTTGTCCATTCAGTTAATACACTGTCATTTATATGGGATTGAAAGTTTGGAAAGATAGATAAACTCTAAGGCCTTAGTACAGATAACTCTCAGTACTCAAAAGAGGATCCATATCTCTGGTGCTGCATGTCTGTATAGCACCACTGAAATCAGCCCTTAAGTGATGCACCAGAAAATAAAAAGTTTTATTTCTTAGGTGATTGTACGTTTATGCAGTGAAAAAAATAATATATTCTTCAAGGGGGCACTGGATCTGAGTTGTTTTGAGATTTTTATAGTGCAACAGAAAGTGCTTTTCTGATTTGTGAATTTAGAGATTTAGAAGCAGTTTTATTCATGAATGGCTTAAGAAACCTTTTTGTCCAGATGTTTTGTGTGAAGACATTTGATTCCACACTTTTGGCACATACTGCTTCTAGTAGAAGCAATTGCAAAGCTCCTGTTGGATGGAAGCAGCATTGGGTTTTTATTTAGTGAAGGATATGATTATTTGAGGAGATGCTGCATTCCAAGGACATTTCTGAAGACCACAATAAAGGTTGTGTCCAGTTGTCTTAAGTATCCTTTTCATTTGCTTTCAGTAATTTTGCCTCCAAGTGGAATTTACTTTTCTGCCAGTTCTGATCAAAGCATTTTCATGATAAACTGATTTGTTTTCATTTTGTTCTGTCTGCCAATCCAAATAACAACAACAAAAAAAGTATTGGTGATAGCTGTATGGTTTGATATGATCTTTTTTTTCCTTTGTCTCTCCCAACAGGCCATCTGTAGAAAAGGAAAGAGAAGAAAAAATGAAGAACTCATTCTTAATACTTTTCATGAATTTCTTACCACAATACGCTGGGAAGTCTCTGGGCAGAGATGGCAATTACCCCAAAGCATTTGAAGACATTAAAAAAGAGATTGCTGGATATTCCAGCATTGCTAAAGATATTATTGACCTTGCTGTTCGTGGGAAAGCTCAGAACAGATCCTACGAAAGACTGGCAGTTTTTGCTGATACCATAGGACCGAGACTAAGTGGTTCCAAGAATCTCGATGCAGCCATCAAGTATATGTTCAAGGCCCTGCAGGAAGATGGGCTGGAAAATGTGCACCTGGAGCCTGTAAAGGTGCCTCACTGGGAAAGAGGAGAAGAGTTCGCCATGATGCTGGAACCAAGGAAACACAGCATTGCTATTTTAGGACTTGGGAACAGTATTGCAACTCCACCAGAAGGTAATGGTGCTTCCTTTTGGTATTCACTCTCAGTTGCTTTTCAGGATCAAAAGTGTATGATAGCATTAGCAAAATCCTCCCTTGGTGGACAAACTGAAGTTTTCTTCGTGCCAGAATAGTTCTGCAAGACAAGATACTGTCTTCCTGGAACTTTTCTGGGTAACCTGTTTATAAGCAAGGCAATTTTGTCTCACTAAACCGGTGCGTAGTACCACTGCTGATGCCTGAACTCTCTGTTAAATCTCTAGCAAGCCTCATTTTTTAGTACTGCTGAAGCTTCTTGCCAAAGACAAAGTTCCTCTGTTAAGATTGGTGAGTAACTGGTTCCTGTGATTTGGGGGTTTCCAGGGCTTCTATTTCCTCTTTTTAGCCAAAGAAATCCCCAGTGGGTCGCTGAGTGCTGCTCCTCTGCCATACCCTGCCCTGTCCCGTGAAGCTCAGCGCTCTACAATGGCCGCAAACAGGACAGCAGGGAGAGGAGCAGAATCTCCTGCTGAGCTTGGAAAATCTCCTTGCTGAGCCTGGCAGTCAGTCGCTATTTGTTCTTTTTTTTTTTCCCACTCAGTCTCGTGGTCATCTTGGAAAAATCATTGGCCTTTTACCTGTTTCAGGAGAGTGTTTTAATAGATCATGTGTGGTGTGTTGCTTGAGGAACAGGAATGATTTCTAACTGGGCTCAGCAAAATTCATGTATTTTGAGCTCCAGAATGTTAACTTGATCTCTAAAGAGCACATGTGTAAGATTCTTTTTTTGTACCTATTACAGTGGGGCTTTGTCAGGATTGCTAGTTAAAGGCCAGATGGCAACCTACTTCTGTGACTGCGCTCCATATATAACTAGTGACTTACTTCTAGAATACTTAAAATACATCCATACTTTTTAAGAGAAAATAAATTTAATTTAAGGGTATAATAAAGGGTAGCCTGATGCTCATTTTTAATAAAAGGTAAATTTATCTGATAGCAAATTTTCTGTGTGACATGAAACAAATAATACATAAAAGCTATTTTAGTTAGGAAAAAATGTGTAGCTCTTCAAAAGACAGCAAAATAAAAATGGTAAATTTAAGATACATTTGGAAAAAAAGTATTAGATTTGAAAAACTGCTGCTATAAATTTTGTCTGATGCGCTTCTGTGATATTAAGATAAGCACATGTCCAAAATGCAAAACAATTAAAATCACTAAGAACATTTGTTTATCACATGATATGTCTAAGGCTTAATGCTTGGGCAGGTGAATATTTATAGCATAGGTTAAACCTACGACTTACTCTGTATCCATCTCACTCCTGTTCCAAGCTTCCTAAAAATGAAGCTAAAATTACAACAGTATTTTTGGTCTTGAGCAAGCATTACTGAACCTGCAAAGAGGACCTGAAATTTAATCTTGCTGATCATACTCACATCTGTGAGGAATAACTAGCCTACTTGCAGTTTCTCTTCTTAGTGGTCTAGTTATTGGCATTTGTGTTCTCTTATTCCTAGGTTTGGCTCTTTTCATTGGGTGAGATCCTGAATTTACATTTTAAAATGTGTTCACAATTTCCTACCAGGTTATTTTTCATCTCTGATCATCTTACTGTGTTGGCCTGAATGGGTCAGGCTAGAACATATGACTGGTAATATCTTGGGAGATAAAATTATATTATTCAGTGCTGCTTTAGGTGGTAATAGGGTAGTAAAACACAGTATTTTCTTCTGCACCATCTCACTTTCCCCTGAAGTCTGCCATGTTTTTCAAGTTGTATATGTGTTAGTATTAGAAAATTATATCTTAAAATCTATCTTACTGCCCATGGCTGTTAACGTTTCTGCTGCTCTTAGCTCACTTTGCCCGTGTTCTGGCAGATTTTTGTGCTGGAGGAGTCCACACAGGGCCTTGCCAAGCCCCGGGTGCTTGTCCTGCCGATAGCTGAGCTACCTGCTGGTTGCCCTCAGCCTCACAAGGAACGGGAAGGGGTGGATATCTAGCCTGGAACTCGTCCCAAACATGGAATAAAAGATGCTTGTTTGAATTTTTTAAAACCATCACCCCATCGCTTCTGACTTCTAAGGAGTTTTTCCCCCAGATCTGTTCCCTGTGGTCTAACCAGTGCTTTTCACTGTGCCCTATTCCTGAGAAAAAAAGGAGTAAGCAATTACCGTAAATCATATTTGAAATATTTAAACAATTTTCCTTGTTGAAGGAATATCAGCAGTACTAATTTATTTTTTTTAGGCCAAGAAGCTGTGGGAATGTGAGTCATCCTGTAATCAAAATAATAAAATTTATTATGGGATGTTTAATGCTGATTCTCCTGGCACCGAACTGCGGTTGCTGCACGGAATCCAATGCTTAGAAGATCTCTGGATCTCATGCTGAGCTCTGGCCCCCAGGCAGTGTAAATGTTGAGGACTAACTTGTAGATGTCCATTCCACAGCTCCCTCGGGTTGTGCCCAGGCTCACCTTGGGACCTGCTCAGCTAAGAGAGTTGGAAATCCTGACTGGAAAAAGTGCTGCTTCTCTCCAGGTGGGAATAGTGCCATGTGCTAGGCTTCAGGAGCTCTTCTGTGGCCTTCAAGCTCTTCCTTGAAGTCAGCTTCTAGGACAAATTTTCTGAAGGGCTCTTCATTAAAATTTTAGTAGTGTCATAGTGATTAGAAACCTGGCTTTTGGTCTTAGAAATTCAGGACTTATTTTCTCTTCTGTCCATTCAAGTGGACAGAAGAGAAATGGCCATTCAAACCTATATTTCCTAAGAGAGACCCAACAGCCAGGACACATCCTGAGGCTGCTCACTTTCCATTTCAGCTTACACTGTATGAGTGTATGGAAAAGAATCCAAGTTTAATTGAGGCAGAAACAGGAAGTCCTAAATACTATTTTTGTTTGTTTGTTTTGCCCTAAAGTGGAGCCAACATTGGCTGTAAGCTACAAGGAGCATCTCGTTTCTTCTAAGTCTGTTATCTGGCTCATGCTTATAGGACTGAAAACCTTCTGGGACTCAGCCAGAGTTTTCCCCACGTCTTGGATTTGCTTGGATTTCCCACCTTCAGCTTGGATATACTTCTGGCATGCAACTGATTGGCTTGCTCAAGCCGGAAACCGTTCTGATTATGTGTATGGGGTGGTGACTGTTACCTTGTAATCTTGTGGATAAAATCCACGTTTCCATATTTTCTTCCTCAGGCCTGGGCAATATGCCAAGATGTCAGCCCTCCATATTCACTCCGACTTGAGCAACAAAGGAGGCAAGGGAGGAAAGGTTAGCGCTTTTCATTAAAAAACACATATTCCCTTTCAGTGTATTCCAAGATTCGAAGGTGTTGGGTCAAAGAAAAAGTCTTTACTTCCTTTGATCTAACAAGGAGGGAGTAATTTCATGCCTGTGTTATTGAGGGGAAAAAAAAAAAAAAAAAAAAAAAAAAGCAGAGTGACCTGGATTTCCAAAAGTCAACAGAAGTTGAGAATCAAGAATCATCACTGCCTCACGGAAGCAGATTCGTAGTTAAAAAATGAGATTCAATGTTAGAAAGTGCTTACTCTAGGGAGTTAATAAACCAGAGGTTTACCATATTTGGACAATCTCCTTGTCTCATTTCCGGTGTTTTAACATTGGCAAGACATACAGATAGATATATATATATAGAAAGAGAGAGAGAGAGAGAAAGACTGTTGATTTCTGGTAGTACTGATTATATCCCCAAAATTCTCAGGAAAATGGATATAATTGCAGCTTTGGGAATCCCATAATTGAGGAAAAGTAGTGGTTTAGCAGATATTCGACCATAAAGTATCAAAGAATTCATATTTTTTGCATGTGTTTTAAAATGCATGTTATTTTTCGTGATGGGTGTCTGACCTTGCCATTTCATTCTAAAGAATACTGACAAGTAAAATAAACCCCAAAGCAGAGCCTACCCTAACTGTTTCCCCTAAAAAGGAGCATTCTCTGCATTCTATTTACTGTTTATTGCAAAGAAACTGAAATAATATAAATAAAATGATGAAGTATTGACAGACTCTTTCCTGGTTTGTTTGATGAACGTGTGGGATTTTTTTGTTTAACTATCAACAACATTTGGTCCAGGCTTACGGAAGGTGGTGGGAGTTTTGCCACCTACGTAGCATGAAAATGCTTCCAGCCTGTTATTTAAGAAAATGGGGCTGATGAGTGTCACAAAGCAGTTGAAGCTCTTGATGTTGTTGCTTTAGGCTTACAGGCCTTTAAGTCAGGGCTGCTGCTAAAGTTAGTGGTCTGGCCCCAGTCCTGGCTGCTTTTCCCTCAGCGTTTTCCCCCAGCTCCTTTTGTGTTTCTCAGTGGTGAAGTGAATTACAGAATTCAGCTGTATTAACAAAAAACTATCAAAAAGAAAGTTAATTTTAATGCTTATCACAATAATTATACTCGAGTTGCTTGTCTCAGGGGTGGACATGGAGCTCTGGGGAAAATGAGATCCTTTTGAAGGAAGGACTTAGGTTTGCGCTTTTATTGGGGACTTCAGTGCTAAGAATAGACAGGAGAGAAAGGAGAGGATAAGAGAACTGTGCAAGGCACATCCTTCATTAAATCTTCAATGGATGCCTATTTTCTGTGTAGCATAGGGAGCTGTAGATTCACAGATCAAGATTATGAGTCTGAGAAGGGAATGGTTGGTGATTCCTGGTGACTGTGTGCTCAGAAACTGGCTTTCCTCGATCCTTTCTTTGGGGCTTGGTTATCCCCCACACGGTGTAGCCAATCTCTACCCATCCAAGGATACTGTAGTGCTAAAGTGCAGCCAGCACTTTCCAGATCTGTAGCTCCACTTTTCTGGCTTCTAGGGTTTTGTGCTAGGGGCTGGTCCAGCCCCCTTGCTGCTTGCATTTATTGCCACACAGTTAAGATTTTTCAAAACAAATTGAGATAATGAGATCCAGGACTTGTAGGAAATTGTAAGCAATGTTTTCAAAAATGTAACCATTTTATAGTGTTTATTTTTCTCTGTGTTCTTAAAGAACTGTGTAATATATTTAGTCTCTGTGCTGTGCATCAGAGCTGAAGAGCCTCATCTTCTTTTGGATAACTCTCCTATGTAATTTTAATTTCATGAAGTAATTCTTTATGCTGTTCCACAAAGTAGGTGAGGTCACGTTTTCCAAAAGCATATTCAGATTTAAAAAAAATCTCTCATTTTAATAAAAGCCTTTCTCTTATTTTCCCTGTCTCCCCTAAAATATTTACTTTATTTATGTCTGTTGAATAGGAAAAGATGTTTCTGGTGTTAAATTAAAAATATTTTAATTTTTTAGTACATACTAATCACTTTTAAAGGAGAAAAACTGTGATGATGTGAATCTTTCATTTGCTTCAGTGTGATGTGAGCCTTAATTTGATGAGTTTCATTACAAATTTAAAATTTGAGTTAATTTTTCTGAAAATCTTATTGAATTTGTGACGCTTCTGGGTGAAGCTGAACTGATTCCTAGAAAGTGACAGAAAGTAACATATTTTTTAAAATATAAAAAAAATGACAGATGCTAGCTCTTAATCATACTTGCTCATAGCTTATGATTTTAGAGATGCAGAGGAAGATAAGCAGGAGCTTCTATTGCAAATTCATTGCTTGTTGGAAGCAATTCCATTAGGAAGCATTTCACATAAGCACCTTGGTAAATAACAACCCCTTGTAAACCTTTATTTTCTTAAGAAGTCTGAGGAAATCATTGAGAAGTTTTATAGGAAAAGTTTAACTAAACTGGACACTGAGTGTTGCTGCAAAAGACTTTTCCTTTTGCTTGCTTTAGAAAATGCCCCAAAGTGAAGAGGTTCCCTGCTTTTCCTTTTGTGTTTCTAAGAATGCACACAAAAGAGAAGTGCTTTTATTTTTATTTTATTTTTGTTTAATTGAAATGCAACCTACCAGTCTTGAGCAACGTTCTCTTGGTGGTGGTGGCATAAACATAGGAAAAGAAACACCCCCGTCTTGACAGAAATTGGAATTTAAGATGAAGTTCAAGGTTTGAAGATACAAGGCACAAACAGGGGGAAATGTTTCCTAGGCTGACCTCAGAGGGTGCTAAGCCTAAGTAATATATCAAGGCAGATCCCTGTTTTCCAAGAATAAATTTGCCTTTCCTCCTACTCCTGAAAGCCTGTTTTCTTTGACTTGTCCTAGGAACTTCCTTTCTTTCCTATCTCCAAAGATATATTTCTGCTCTGTTGCTTCTGAATGTTTCATTTCCTCACATGCCCACCCAGAAGCATTGGTCTTGGCACATGCTCAGGTGCTACACAGGATGCTAGAGCATGTGGAGGAAGCCAGGTCCAAAATGCCATTTTTATCCAAAAACAGCACATCCCAGCTGCTATGCTGTATCTTATGTGCAGCTATTTCCATGTCCATGCAAAAAAAAAAAAAAAAAAAGCACTAGGTTCTCTGTAACTGTGAAAATACTGCATACTGTGCAATATTGCCCTCTTCTCATGGAAGAGATGGGGAAGGGGTTAAAACTCTCCCTTTGGCTGTCATGACTGTAGAAGCAGGCAGCGTTTCCTATGTGCTCTCCTTTAGGTTCAGGATCCTCAGCAGTACCAGAGCAAGCGGATATGTTGTTGACGTTGAATATTGGTATTTTGGGAAATCTTTTGTCTGTAGGATGCAGATTTTTCAAATATCTAACACATAGGAAAATTTAGTGGAGACTTAGCTAATGTAGTCTCCAGCTTTGTGATGTCTAGACCCAAAAATAAGATTTTTTATTGTTTCGAGCAGAAACTGGCTTGTCCACCAAACTGTTTGCCAGTGGTAGCTCCATTAAGTATGGATCATCAGCATTGCTGTTCCACAGTCTTATTTGTAAGAGAAATCACAATTCTCAGTAGCACAGTGTGAATTAAATGAAGTTTTGGAAGGTCTGTAGGGTAGAGTTGTTCACTTGTTGTTACATAAAAATTTATTTTCAAATTAATGATGGCTGCAAATGAGTTTAGAACTTGGTCTCCAGGGGACTGTTCCTCTTCAAGTGGATAACAAAAATGAGAGTGCAGAAACAAGAAAAGGAAAAGAGAAGATTATTGATAATTAAGTGATGAGGAAATTAGTATCCAATGTCATTAAACAAATGCATTATGCAAATGATTTTTTTTGTGTGTTTTTTCTAAATTCTTTAAACATAGCTTTTGGTTATAACTGCCTAGGTTTAATTTGTATGTATTTAAAAACTGAATCTTTGCAGGATCATAATAAACACAAATCAACAGAGACCAGGTCTCTAGATCTTAGGAATTCCTCATACTCAACATGGGAAAGTTTTGCTGTGTCTTTCCCTGGGAGGCCAAAATCAGCAATAATATTCCATAGGAGGTTTCTCCTGTGAACTCCCAGGTGAATTCTGTTTTTTTCTTGGTGGTCTCTGAAACCTACTAGTAACACAGATAGATGAGTAGCTCCAGGTAATAAAATGTTAAAAATATTTGGTGTGTCTTAATCTTGTGGAGAATAGATTGTGTTTGGGGGAATTCCCTTTAAGCTAATCTGATGTTGGCGGGATTCCTGGCAGGTAAGCCGGGGCTGGGAGATCACGCTCCAGGGAGACTCGTTCACACCAAGAATCAGACTTCTGATATATGGCAACACTGCCGTCAGCCGCTTATAATCAATCTTGCCTTACTAATTCTCAAAGATGACATGGGACAATTTACTACTTACTGTGCAAAATGAGATGAAACACATAAATTTAAATAAATAGTTTTACTTACTAGCCCAACTCAACAATATTAAAGTTTTTCACCTGGCAAGAACAAATATGTAGTCTTCAGTTTTGTACACCCAGTCTAATTTATGTTGTTAATTCTGCCTTCTACACTTGGTGCTCTTTACATAGCTAATTTCTAAAATGCTCCATGTTAATCCTTTGGATTGTGTGGGGTTATGATCTTTATATTCTGCCTAAGCAAGCAGGCAATTCAGCTGCCTCCTTGCATGAATCTTCTGGATGATCCCATTTTGTAAAATGCAACCAACATCCGGATCACATAATGATAAGAGCAAGAAATATATAGAAAACCTTCAAATGGGAAAAGGAACAGGAGGCACTAGGACACTAAGTTGGTAGTGGTAGAATTTGGTTAATTAAACCAGACTCAGTGAAGCGAACTATTCGCCATAAAAAAAAATCCAGTCTCCCTTGAGATAAACTTTTGGACTTCCTATTGCGTTTCTGCCTTCGCACAGGAGGTCTTAGCATGGCCTCTGTGTGTTCTTGTACTTAAAAGCAGCATTCCTCTGGACACTTTAGTAGGTGAGACTGAAATGGGGCTAAATGTGGAACTAAAAGTGCAAATGAGACACTGAATTAGTCAAAAGTTACACAAGTTTTGTTTTAGTATAGGAAGCACTGTAATTGATGCCTTATATATATTGTGCTGCCATTAAGTTAAACACACAGAGGGAACCTTTGTTTTCTTTTGTCAACTGGATGCTTTTTTAAGCTTATTTAGAAACACTCTGGAACGGGGAATGAGTTTCCCTCACTGCATCCCTCCTTTCTGTTGTGCTTCCCATGAAGCTCCCTGTAATACCTCCTGCCTGATAAAAAAATGTACTTCTCCATGGGGTTTTTTGAGGATTATAGACAGTTTCTAGACGTTGGTAGCATTCCTTAAAAGCCCTCCGAAGTTGGTGGCTGTTCACTAACACAGTAAAGCAGTGCCAAGAGCAGTTACAGCCCTTGAAATCCCTAATATGATGTCTGCCAGTCCAGCGCTTGCTGCAGCTCCAAGTGGCACACTGGAGTGAGCTGGTCTCAAGAGCTAATACGAAGTGCGGATTGCAGGATCAGCCTGCCGAGACCTTGGCTTTTCGTGTGGAAAATGAAGTTTTGCAGCCTCCTCGCTTTATTTCCAGTGGCACAGTTCCATGCCCGGAATGCTCCTGTCCCTGGGATGTTCCGTAGGTAGAGAGCAGAACCAGTAGTTCATTAGCAGCAGCTGAAGCCTGTTTACTCACTCACCTACCTGCCAACAGTAACTTAAGTAAAAAGTGAAGATGATCTTCTGGCTTGCTCTTCTTCCACAATTTTTTTCCTAGTCTTTTTTCTTTAGTTTAAATTTTCATTGATGTATTTTGTGGCTTTTAGGTGAAATGAGCAATACTAAAATTTCAGGGGTCTATTACTTCTCCCATATTAAGAAGAAAAGTCTTAGCCTATGTTTTTTAACAGTTTCCACTTACTTTTGCAACCAGTCAGCAAAATCAGATTTTAAGCATATTGGTCATTTTTATGAATTACTTCTTAAAAGCTGTGAAATATTGCTCCTAAATTAATGTTCTAAAAAATTAGAAGCTCTCTCTGGCTTTAGGAGAAAGTAGTTGTCTGTAAATTCCTTTGTTTTTTCAAGAGAGAAAACTTAGCAATTTAAAACTTAGCTATTCTGACTATTAAAAACGAGCAGCTGGGTGGAATCTAACTTCCCATGAGCAAATATGTTTTCCAAAGTATCTGCTTGTGTTCTCCGTGTCATAACTGGGAAAGGATGGATCCCTAGGAAAGCCCCCAGAAGGAGATCCAATAAAACTCTAGTCTCCTGAGTTAAATACATTTTTTTTTTACTTACAAACATTCTGCATTTTTTTTTGAAACTATAAAACCTTAATTTTATGTCATTTGTGGATTAAATCATTTTATATATTTCAGTCTAAAAATATGTGCTTTCACTTGTCTGATGTTAGCTGAAGTTGTTTAGCAACATATCAAAACAATTACATGAAGAGATTACTGTCCCTTTTTATTAATCTCCCAGGCAGCTTTTCCAAATGTTGCTGTGCTGTGTGTGACCGCAGTCGGGCATGGCAGACTCGCTGAGGGAAGAGCTGTTGTTGCCCCGTGCAGTCTCCTGGCCATCGGGTTGCGTTCCAGCACCATCCCCGCGGCGTGCTTTGGCTACTGCAGTTCAGGGGGTTGTGGAAGTTAGTTAGTGCCAGTCTCCAATGAAACATTGTGCACAGTCTTCCAGTTAGAAGCTTGGTGTTTGGATTTCCTCTGCTCTGTGTGGCCCTTGCTTTTCTGCAAGGGAATGCTGCCTGAGGAGGGTCATGTAAACCCCTGCCCAGCCCTTGCCACGTGCCTGTGTTTCTTTCAGGAATTACGGCGGAAGTCATCGTGGTGGCCTCTTTTGATGAGCTCCACAGAAGAGCTCCAGAAGCCAAGGGGAAGATTGTTGTCTACAACCAGCCGTTCATCACGTACTGGCAGAGTGTGCAGTACAGGTCGCAGGGCGCCGTGGAAGCCGCTAAGGTTGGAGCAGTGGCATCCCTCATTAAATCCGCGACCTCTCTTTCTATCCATAGGTAAGCGGGTTTTGCTCCCTGTGACTCATGCTCCAGCCGTTAGTTCCTGTGTCATTTGTGGGCAGGCATCATTGTTCTTTACAACTTACACTCGTCGGTTGCGAGTGGGTGTTTGGTGTTGGGGCTGCTGGCTGCACATTCATTCTTTTCATTCTGCACATTCATCCTTTTCCCTGATTCATTCTTTTCCCCGATGCTTTGTTCTTCTTTCAGAATGTTTTCTTTTTTTTCTGGTCTGAAATTGATGCAGTTTTAAGAACTTCCTGCATTCTCAAGGCTGCCATAAATATTCTGAAATTGACCAAAATCAAATGCTTTTGGAGACAACATATATCGGATCATTAGTGAGGATATGAAATTATAACTCCATATAATGGAGTGGAATGTAGGTGACTGTTTTTACTCTAAAGGTCATTTTCCTAGAACTAGTTACGTACTATATGAAGCAGTAATATGCTTTGAATATAATTAGTCTGAACATATTAGAAGTAAGATTATCATAGAGTTCTCACTCTACTTTATAAATAAGTCAAACTAAAACCATGATTTCTTAAAAAATATATTTTTCAATCTCCTAGTGCTTTACTTACTTTTCTTATACATAGTTTTATAGTTTTATAATATAGAAATGAGCTCATTCTAGTTTTCTGATTGGTAACAGAACTTCTTTTATTTAGTGTTCTTTCTCCAAGCTTACACTGCTGACAAAGATAATTTGAGCCACAGAGAGGGTAGACATGGAGAAGAGTCTAGGCATAACATAAAGAGGTGACAGGTACACACTGTCTTTTAGTGTAGCATTTTTAAAATTGAGATAGTTATTGGTGAGCTAGAAGCCTGCAGCAAGCTGTATGCCTGGCTTACTGGCTGAGATGAGGGCATGTGCTGGAGTGAGTACGTGAGTACTGTGCGTGAGATGGAGCCTTCTTCCTGCCCACTCTCCTGAACTTGTGCTGTAGTCTGAGCAGGGGCTGCCTGGTTGCAGCCACTTGTGTAGAAAGGATTTGAGTGATATGAGACACAAACTTGACTGCTTAAACAGTGGTAATAAAGCCCCTTCCATAAAATAGCATTGAAAAGGTGTTTATGAAAGTAAGAGGTGCTGTATTTTGGACCGTTGATCTCTCTTTGGATGGCATATTGTCAGGGCAACACAGAGCATTTACCTCTCTCAGGAGTTGCCCAGTAGCTCTCAACCCAGATAAAAATTATGTGAAAATACTTAGCTATAGTTAATGTGACCCTGATTGTGTGCCATAGTGTGAACTTCAATCACGTCCCTGTGCACCTAATATGTGCATTCCACAGAAGCCTGCGCTGCAAGTGGGAAAGGCTGGTATGGCTTTGGGCTGTGCTTCAGCCTGCAGTTGGGAGGTGGCCTGGACAGGTGCTTGAAGGCACAGTGGATTCTGCCATTTCAGATAGAAATGCAACAGGGGCACATCTCAACAGCACAAAAGTGTGTAAGTATCACACCTGAGAAATACAGTGATGTCACTTGTATCAGGTTATCTGCAGAAGACAACTCTGCTGCCAGTGTTGTTGCTTGAAAGCATTTTTTAATTAATTTTTGTTCCATATTTCTCTAAAGAAATCATGATTACCTGTTTAAAATGCCTTTTCTGAAATATTTTGTATTCAGATACTATTCGCAAATATATATTACTGTATTTCTTGATGAAGCGTTAACCATTTCCTTGTGAGAGAAGCTCTACAAGCATAGTGGTGCTTACAGTGTATTTTCTAATATTTAATAAAATATGTTTGATTTTTTTAATGTTACATTTTCAAAATGGTCTTATATACTATCATCAAAAAATATGGCAGCTTAAATCCATCAATCACCTGAAAACTGTAAGCTGATCTGAATGCTGATCTATCCTGTCCTTACTTCTGCTGCCTTGCAGGAGTGTTCATCTGAAAGCTGCTTTTTATATTTTGTTTGCCAGACTATTTATGGAAATTCATTTTAGCATGTAGCGGAAAATTTAGAGACGTGGAACAGAGATGGAGACTGGAGGTGGTAAAGCCTGTTTGTTAGGTCTGGGTACTGACATTACAGTTATTTCAGAATTAAATGAAAAGAGAGGAGAAACAGATGCCAAATGCATATTTGTTTAGAGGTACTGAATCCTTAATATGGGATAGGAGGCGAAGTGTCATTCCCAAAAGTAATTTCAAATTTAGATGCTGCCAGGAAGCTTTTTTTTTTTGTGTGTGTGTGTGTGTGTGTGTGTGTGTGTGTGTGTGTGTGTGAAATGTCCTTTCTGTCCTTTCTCTGTTTACTTTCATAGAGGTTTTCTTATGCAGAAGGGGGAATCAGTCTAATTTTTCCTATAATAAGGGAGGTATCACAGAATCACAGACTGGTTGAGGTTGGAAGGCACCTCTAGAGATCATCTGGTCCAACCCCCCTGCTCCAGCAGGGACCCCCAGAGCACGGGGCACAGGGTGCCCGCACAGGCGGGTTTGAAGATCTCCAGAGAAGGAGACTCCACAGCCTCTCTGGGCAGCCTGTGCCAGGGCTCTGTCACCCTCTCTGTGAACAGTTTCCTGTGGAACTTTTGGTGCTATATGTATCAAATGCTATTGTGCTGTATATATCAAGTCCATTCTGTCACTTCTGCCATTCTGTGATGCCCACCTGTGTCTGTCTTGTCTCTAGCAGAAAATAAGTAGTTCTACAGGCAGGGTGGACACTCGTGTGTCCATCCCTCCTCCTATTTTCTCTTGATTACCAGCTATGTATCTCCTTGTCCACCATCTGTGTGTGCTTGGTGGCCACTGCTGGATGTGGGGCCTTGCGCCAGTCAGCGTTTGGAGCACCCGGATTGCTGATGCTGCGCGGCCTCCTTGGCTGCGTGGTGGGAGATGCGGTGTTGCTGTGTCGTGTGTGCTGCAGGGGTGGGAGAGGAGAGGTAAGGAGTCAGCGAAAGACCCCAAAGTGTTCGCAGGAGGTCTCATACTCTTGCTGTTTGTGCAGCGCTAGGTTAACCAGAACTTTTTCGGTTCTATGTATTTCTGTATGCACATACGTACTGATAACAGGATTATGGCAGTTTTCTAAAACACCCTCACAATGTATTAGTCCTTATACAAGAAGATACCTTCCTCTTGAGCACAGAATCATAGAATATTTTATACTGGAAGGGGTCTCGGGAGATCGTGCTACTCCGTCCCACTTTCCTCAGGTGAATGAGGAGTAAAACTTCACAGTTTTCCCCTGAACTGTATCTTTCTGATCTACTTTTTTTTTCAGATTGTGACCCCTTTTGGATGGGGCTTGTTGCCTGTTCTGTGTGCAAAAAAAAAAAATTATCTAGAATAACAGAAGCCACTTTGTGGTGTGATTTCTAGGTGATCTTGCAACATGAGTAGTACTTGTAGGTTAAAAACAGGTACTTTCCAATGGATTAACATTTAAGTTTGTTACAGCTGGTTATTAAAACTTACTGACAAGATAGAATTTGTAAAATCCCAGCATGAATTAAATCAGTGTTCTCTTGCTGTCAGCGCGCTTGCTGTTCCTTGTTCCAGAGAGGACGAGCAGTTGCTGTGTTGTCAGACGCAAAAGCTATGGACCTTGAAGGGCAGAGATGGTGGGCAGCCTGCTTTTCTTTACCATGCAATACTATAGCCATAGTGGCTATATGAGACAGCCTGGGTTTTCAGACATCCTACTTTTGAATAAGGGTGAAAAAGGATGAATTTGAGTAGACTTTGGAAAAAAATATTGCTATGTTTACATTGGGGCTGTTTGGTGACGAGAGGACTTGGTGAAATTTTGTTTAATGTTTAGGATTGGATTGGTTATCTAGGACAGAGATGGTAAGTTGATAGGAAATAATATTACCAACAACATCTCCCTTTGCTGTAGAAGATACGACAGTCGCTACATTAGGTCCATGTTACCATGTGGAGTGGCAGTTCTTTCTCCTTAGGAGAGATCCTCAGATTGACTCCATGCTACAAACCAATTATCATCTTGCCAAGCAACACCATATCTTACATCTGTCAGCTAAAAAGGCAATGTAACATTTGCTTCCCATCTGGAATATCTTTATAACATTTTATAGGCAAAAGGTATTCTTCAGCTGCTGAAATGGCCCAGTAGTATTTATACTGTGGTGCATGTACTTTTAACAGTCTAAAACTGCAAGAACCCCCTTCTGTTTCTTGAGAACCACAGATTAAAATCATAACACTGTGTCTTGTAATAATAACCCCTTTAAGAACACTACAAGGAGGCAAAGTTGAGTATTTTTCAAGAATTCAAGAAGGTTCCCCAGAATTGAGAGAGATATGTGTTTCAGCACAAACTCTCCAGTATATAGATAATGAACCAGGAACATGCTATTGCAAGGCCGAAACAGACAGAGAAGTACTCTAGAGACCTATCAAGGGCATATATTCTTGAAATTTATTTTTGGCTGAATTCAGCATCTTATATTTACCTGAAAGAAGCAATTTCCTTCACTTTCCATCTCCTTCTTCATAGCTAGACATGGCCAAGAGCTATGTCTCTGTGTGAAGTTCTAGTAACTAATCCAGTGCTGTGTGAATGCTGAATTTGTGAATGCAACTTGAGATTTTTCATACAGGTAGGCCCAGCATCTTCTGTCTGTCCTATTGTGTTGTCTGAAATCTGCAATGCTGTAGTGATTTTGGTAGCATTTCTTTTCTTTTTATTTGCTTTTCTGTCAAAGAGGTGCATCTGGCCTTCAAAACGGATGCAGCGACTTTGCAGGGTCTCCTCTGGCTGTTATGTGAGCCCTGGGGGCCCCGTTCCCTGCCGTCCTGCCCTTCCTTCCATGGTGAATCTTGGTGTGCCTAGGTTTTTGCTGGCATTTTAGGATTCTTTCTTGCTGTGACCTGCCGAGGCCGTGTTGGGCTGCCAGTCCTGCGCTCTGCCGTGTGCTGTCTGTGCGAGAAGAGCCCCATTGCGGCGATGTGTTTCAGCTCAGGAACCCCCTGAGAGGAAGCAGGCCAAGCCCCTGTGAGTCCAGCCTGCTCAAGAGGCACCAAGAGGGGCTCAGCATCTGAAGAGCCTCCCAGAGCCTCCTCCGTGTGTCACCAGCCATGCGGGTGGGACATGGAACTTCTTTGCAGAAGGCTCATGACCCCTCATGACCAGTAAATGAGTAAAGGACCAGTACTGGATCACCAGGTATTTTCTGCCGAAAAGTTTAAATCTGAGAGTAAAGTTTTTAAATTTAATCTATAAAATAATTTCAGGAACTCTTCAGCTAACCATTTTTACTTGCTTCTTTCTTCTTAGTTATTTGATAAGCAAAGTAGGTGCTATAAAAAACAAAGCTATTATAGCACAAAATAGGAGGTAGGTTTGTCATCACTTTTGCTTCACTAACACCTGAACTGTCTGCTGTCACGTGGGACCTGTCATCCAAATTACTTTTCAACTAAGGAAATACTAGTTTTCCTTCTGCATTTGAATTTAACTAAGATGATTGTTCATTGCTTCTGGCTTCAAGAGGAGAAGAGTGAAACTGTCTTACATACACAGAATGAAATAGGGTTTTTATGTAATTAAGTCTGTGAGTTTTTGTTTCACTGTTCCCCCCGTACTCATAGCTGCCTTTTTCTCATATATGTACAACATCCTAGTACCAGCAGCATCTGCTCGGCTGCCAAAATAGCACGAGCCCAGTGGCACAGCTGGCCATACAGAGGCCAGTCTGGCTGATGCAAAGATGAAGCACAGCTGGAGCGGACACAACACACTACATGTGTAGTCTTAGGGTGTATGAGCTGTCAGGACCTGGCTCCGTGTGAAATTTGGTTTCCCTTTCCCAGTGCTGAGTCCCTTCAGGAACACCTGCTTTAGTAGCACCTCAGTTACTTTAGGCTTTGCCCTCTTAAACTAATGTGGTTGTAAGTTACTCCCCTGTTGTTCTTTTGATTTTTCTTGGCTTCTAATTAAGCTAGCTGTGGGCTCTCCAGTCTGCTGAAGGGGGATATATTTTAATCCATCTGTGAGCCTGCATCCCTGTTCTTTGGTTAATGAAATAATCTTATGTCTCTTTTTCTTGGAAAAAATACATTGCTTGTCTGAACTTTTTCCTCTTTTAATTGCAAATTGTATTTACTCCTTTCAAAACAAAAGTCCTTAGGTTAGAACTACTTTTTCCATTTGACTACTGATTAAAATAAACATCACTTTTTCGAAAAGCTGCAATTAAAGTTTTGTTATTTTAGGTGCAACAACTGGCACGACACATGTTGGTGGTTGGGGCATTCTAGGGGAACTCCTTGAGTGCATCTTCTGGGTCGCTACCATCAGAAGGGAGTCCAGCTCTGGAGCTCCGAGCAGACTGCGTGATGTGAACCACACCGAGGGCAGCTAGGGATTTGGGGAGGTTCACTTCAAAAGCTCACTTCACTCAGATTAAAACGCTAAGTCACACCTCATGGGACTTTTAAGAAACTGAAATTTTCAACACAGTACTTCAAAATGTTTAGGATATAATTTCTACTACAGTGGCCAGAGATGCATTTTCTCTGATGCAGATTTTCTTCAGATGTGCAGTTTGCATTTGGTGAAGAAGTCCTGTGGTCTCTTGATGAATAAATGATAGTAGCAAGAGGGACAACAGAGACAAAGTCTAGGCTTCCTGGGTGTCAGGGAAGACAAACTTACAGGTATTTATTGGATGTGAGCCTTGTGGGTCTCCTTGCTGCTGGTGTGTATGTAAAATCAGATGTTATTTTTGGTGGAAATGAGTAAGTTAAGATTTCCTTTCTGTCAAATAAAAGCATTGAGAAAGTATAGACACACTTTGATAAATACTATTTTTGCAATCCTAACTCAGTAACTTTACAATAAGTGCGCCTATAGCATGGGACATTTCTTTGAATACAAAAACAANTTATTGTAAAGAGAGAAGTTACTGAGTTAGGATTGCAAAAATAGTATTTATCAAAGTGTGTCTATAGCATGGGACATTTCTTTGAATGCAAAAACAAGCTGTTACTATATTTCTTGAGTATAAAAACACTGTTTTTACATGTGGCAATGTAAACTTGGTATCTGGGGTGCGGAGTTAGGGGATGCCAAGGTCATGATGCTAGGTCCGTTGGATCTTGGCCCATTCTATGAAGCAATTGCCTACTTGTGTTTTTAAGAGTGTTTCTTTCCCCCCTACTGTGTGAGGTTTTTATTGTCACTGGCTAGTGGTGGGATATGTATATTGAAGTGTTACTTCCTTTTAGCAAGGAGGAGAGTGCAGTCTTGGTGAAGGTAAATTAGGATTGATCTTTAAGGGACCTGGAAAACTGATGAGCATGATTCTCAACTGTTTGCTATTGTGCAGAACTGTTTCAAAAATAGTCTTACTCTGGATAGGCATCTTCTCTCCATTTTGTGCAGATATAAGGAATAAAAGTAGCAGAAAACTCGGCTTGATTAATCTGTAGAGGGGTAACGGTAATTTCATAATAAGGATGAAGAAGTTGGGAAGCACCACTGGTTATTTGTGAACATTTTTCACTCATGGGATTAGTATAGCAGCAAAAATTGTTTATAGGAAACATTTCAATGAGAGGTTGTCCTAAGGCAGTATCCCGTGGCCATAGGATATTGCAAAGGAGAATATGCTATGGCGATTGAATGAAGACATTGATTTTTATTCTATTAAGGATTTTATTCTACTAAAGATTATCCATGTTTGTGGTATAACATAGAGAAATGAGAACACACCATTTTTCTGAAATCTCTAGTGAGCTCCTGAAAGATTCTAGGTATGCTGGTAGTACTGTCTGTGTTATCTCTGTTCTCTTCAGAGAATCGTTGATGTTGGGATTTATTTTGTTGCCCTCCACTCAGGAGCTTTCCTTCCAGGATGTCTGTGCCTGTTGCTTGCTGATTCACTCATGTTTGTCTTGCTCACCAAGTTTCCTGAAAGCCAAAATGCCAGACCCCATTCTGCAGTGCAGTCTTTATGCTCCCTTTTGGGCAAATCCCGACTGTCAGCAAGATAACTTTATCTTAGGAGATAATTTGCCAGCACTTCACCATATTGTATAGCAGTTGGTGCAATTTGGGCAGAGATTAAAACCCAAATTTCAAGTAACTTCATAATGACAAGAAATTAGGTTCCTTAAGTCACAGTCTTTCTTTGGCTTTGGCCAAACTTTTTACCTTTTTTTAATGGCTTCTAATAACTTTGTATTTCCCAGCAGGCAGGGTTTGAAGTGTGATACGAAACCTTTGGGTGGTTTCGTATGGGAGTCAGTAAAATACTGATGTGCCTGAGACAAGTTCTCTCTACTCCCCCCTAGCTTGGGCTCCTCCTGTTCAGGGATACTTTCTTGTGGTAGGGAAGATTTTTATCCATTTAGTATCCAGTAATATAATCAGTGTCCTTCTATTTTGGTAGAGGCAAGTAAGAGGTTGGTAAAATCTATTTGGCTATAGAAGGGTTATCCAGAAATGTACAAGGAGCATAAAGGTCTTTCTGGCATCGTAGCTCCCTCCTCTAGCATCACTGGAGAGAGCTTTATTAACGCACTGCTCAAATTCTTTCCTTTCATTTGGGCCACCCACCCTCCTAACACTATTGACTGCTACATTTGGTTGATGGTTAGATGGCTACCCATATCATGAGGAACATATGTTAACTCTGATCTTATTGAGGTCCCGTGAACACCCACTGATTCCATTTGATAATATTCTATTAATAAGATTTAAAGGAATAGTTGTGTTCTGCCTTTGAATTACTGGTTCCTTTATATAAAGATTTTGAGCTTATGAAACTGTCAAATCTTGGATTTCTTATGCTGAACTTTTAAGAAGTTACAGCTGTAATTGCAGTGGTTTAAACACAGGGAATTTTAGCAGTTTTTGTGATTTCCTGTTGCTTTAACCCCAGGCAGCTCTGGTGTTTTGAGCAAGACTGAGAGTCTACGCCTACGAACACCCCACTGACGAGTTTAGAAGCGCCCAGTATGGCCGTAGTGCCTTTGTGCATGGATTGCAAGTCCTGTCTTACTGTTCTGGCATTTTTCAGTTGCCTTTCTTGATTGAACGGACAATAAGTTTGTCACATACTCACCAATATGTGAAGACTGTAAATTCAGAGGATTAAAAAAAAGGACAAAATACAGTTAAAGATTCCAAAAGGGAGTGTGAGTAACACAGTGCCTACAAATTATTGTTACAAGGTACAAGTATTTCTTTTCAACTGCTTATAAGATTTGAAGTATACCCTGATTCTTCATTTTTTTTTCCTGTATATGTGCAGCACGAGGACTTTACCTGGAGTGCTTATCTGCAAAGCACAGGAGCACGTGGCTCTGGGCAACTGAAGGAGATTCGATAGTACCAGAATGGTTGTGCCAGAATGGTACAGCATTGGTGTTTGAGATATCCTAACCTAATGCAAAATACTTTTGCATTATTATTTCTTTTTCTAAAGTAATGAGAGTAAAGGCTATGTTCCTTGGTGTGTCCTAGGATTAACGCCATTAATGCCCCAAGGCATTGTAACTCATATTTTGAATTCCGTTTAGGTAATGTTGAGACAGTTTGTATGAAGGTTTACACTATAAATTTGCCACACTAGCCAGTCATACTATTTTTATATCTTATAATTGATTTTCCAGTTTGTACTTTTCCATTCACTATGGTTTCCTCTTCCTTTACTAAAGATAATTTTTTAATATTATCATCAGATCCAGAACAACACAAAATAGATTTAGAAAAAGTATCTATTACAGATCAGTTTTATTGAGTGTGCTTTACAGATCTTTTTTTCATGAAACATCTTATATCTGTTGTAAAACATCTGAAGTAATCTTCTCAAAGTTTGCTGCTTATTTCCAAAAGTGAACACAGATTTATTTAGGGATGGTGACTGGACTTGCATGTTTCAAAATCTCATGTGTACAGCAGAATGTTTTATTTTGATGTGTAACATTTTACTTAAACAAGGAAACAAATATATGTGCCATTTCTTGAATGCACTTCACAATCTCACCAATTTATGACCCAAGCATGCATAGGATTTGGAAATGCTAGTTCCTTTTTGTATTTTGCCTTGTGGGCTCACACGTATGAGCAAACATGTATTGTTTGCTCAAATGTATTTTCCTTTGCCGTTGCAAGAGTTCTTGTTTTCCAGGGGGTAGAGCTCATGTCTCTGTTTTTACTGTTTCTTCCACTTCCCACAGACTTGCTGGTGGGTTCTCCATATGGCAGGATATTTCTGTGTTATTTCGTTCAAAGTTGACTTCGCTCAGGATTCCCTCACTCTGGTATATTAGCATTATAGTATAATGCAGTTTGTCAGGCATTTCCATGTGATCAAATGGATGGGAGAGGAATTTTGACTTCCATTTTTAAGAAGTCGGAACCTATTAGTGCATGCTTATTGTTCAGAATTTTCTAGATTTAGCCTGATATTTGCTAGTAATAATGGGCTCTTCCTTGGAAAAGTAATATTTTTTGCCTCATACGTGTAACTATTTCAATTACTCTAACCCTTTTCTCTGGTCTCGATTTTTTCTGTTGTTTTTCCTTTGTTGTCCCCTTCAGATCCAATCAGTCACCTGAGCTCTCTCATTGTGTCCATCTCGTTGCATCAACTGCTAATTTCTTGGTCTTGCCTTTAGGGTAAGGCTAAATCGTGAAAATCTTTCTCCGTCTGGTTTATTAAATGAGAGATGCCAACTCCTGCCTCTGCCCTGCCACTGATGCCAGCTCTGATTACTTGCATGTTTTCATCTCCTTCAGGCACCTTATATTTTTCTCGTGTAGGAGGATGGTGCAAGTATGCTGGAACTTCCAATGATCCTGTTCAACACTGACCTTTGCTAGGGTATTTTTAGATCATTCCCATATGTCACTCACTAGGTAGGTGATGATATGTGACTTCTGTTACCTGTTTGATCATTATGTTGCTTTCCCAGTGACTCCCAGTGGTGTTTCTGTGTTGATTGTTCAACATAAAGATTGCAAACATGTCGAAACTGAGAGCTGCCCTCTTTGCTGTGGTTCTTTCTGTTATTACTTCTCAGGGCTACAGTCTCTGCATACCTGTTTGTTACTGGATTTCTGATTCACTATGATCACAAAAGAACATTTGTAGGTTTTATGACATATTGTTTCTAAGGGTGAGAAATAGAAAGGAACCATGAGGTTTCTGAAGTGCAGTTTTCATCTGCGGTTCCTCACGTTAACTTGCAGGTGCCAGTGAGGCACACAACATGTACCCCCACAAGAGATGCTGAAATTGCCTGTTCAGCTCTAGAAAACCCAGCTCAGTTCTAGACCTTAAGGCAGCAAAGGAGATGCTTTTGTCACCTGTGGGAGAGTGATCGTGTGGATTAAATCTAAGGGCTCTGAAGGTGCAGTCACTGCTCTGCAGTTGTGTCCCGGCGGGGAGCTCTAGTAGCTCACTCTAATTTCTCTCTTTCCCTGTTTGCTAACAGAGGTATCATGTTGGAATGTTAATTTAGTGTAACAGCTGTATGTTGCATGCTGTAAAGAGGACATCATTAAAAGCAGACTTTTCTAAGCTGTGATTAGGCAGCATATAGGAGCTTCTGCAATAATTTCCCTGTGCCAGAAGGAACAACTGTATTATTTCATAACAGTGGGTGGGCATGCTGGTAAATAATCCACCATATAGTCATGTTTTTATTATAAAATGCTCTGTGTGTGATTGTTAATCTCTGCTGGATTGGAAGTCAAGGATGATTTAATGGAGAACTGTCAGGAGGATACCTGGCAGCAGGTGAATGGCAGAGGACAAGTCATTACCCTGGAAGGTTTTATGCTCAAATGGAAGCATTTGAAAGCAACTGGTTGATTGTAGCCCAAAGGAAAAAAATGAGTGTGGTTATTGAGTTCAATTGTGTAACAACTCACCATGAAAGACTTGAAGCTGCTGGAAACTATGAAGGAGCTGGAATTTCATAAAAGCATAAGGCTTGTTCTTAGTAACAACTCGTTATCTTCAAAAAGAGGATGTCAAACCTAGAATTTAGGTCCTGAGATTCAGATGTGATTTTGCCAAAAGCCTGGTTTGGAAAGCGAGAGCTATAATTTGTCTATTGCCTTTTCAGTGAGCAGATTGTGGCTGTTACTGAAATCAATTTGAGGAAAAAGAATAGTCTGTCTTGGTCTCTCTGTCTCTTCCTGCAGGCACCAAAGAAGGGAGCAACAACTTGCAGGGCTCCTACATTCAGACTTGTGTGCAGTTGCTGCTAGGGAGGCCTGGGAAAGCCAAAGAGAATTTCAGAGGATGAGTATAGAGTCTGTATGTCCAGAAAGGGCGTTAGAGGGATCTAAGATGTGCTCCAAGTCCAAAGAGCTTGAGCAGGGATTTGGCTCTGTCCAGTTGCAGCCAGCACTTGGAGATCAATATCTGAGGTTGCTGGGTTCCTCTGAGAGCCCATTCAAGGTTGCAACTTGAGAAAACAATTTGTTTCTTTGTTGTTCACTTTATAATGATGAATATCGGGGAAAACAGAAATTGTATGACGCAGCATTTAAGAGAATTCTAATATTTCAGGCTTGCCAGAAGTGTGATGTGAATAAACATACCTATGAGAAAACTCAGCAGAGCTGCTTGGGATAATATCTACAGCTGCAATTTATGATTTTAGGAGCATAGCTGCTTTTCAGTGCCTAAAATTAGGTTTCAGAGTATAATGCTGTATGGTACTTCTCAGTGACAGATTTCTTTAACCCTTTCACATATAAATTGTGCCTTTTATTACTCAGTATTTTCTGTTTTATTCAGTGCAATAATTTAAGTGTTAGTGAAAGAATGACAGAATACAGGCAAGTGGGAAAGGATGACAAGGAACTAGAAAACACTGCTGCAAAACACTGGAGACTTTCAGGTAATGATAGTCCTTGAAAGCTGTCAAAATAAGAAGAACAAATGCTATTCATTCCTCTGAGGGTCTCCCTCTTAATACATATGAGCTGAACTAGCTAGTGTAATGAGTCATATGTTTAGTACAAGATTGGAAAAAAAAGAACATTTTGAAATGCTTAGATCAGTAACAACTAATCATACTTAGTTGTATATCTATCTAAGCAGGAGAAGTTATGTAGAATGGAGAAGCAGGTCTGGCTGAATCATGACAAACAACTGGCTCCTCAAAGCAGTCGGTTCAGGTTGGTGTGCTTTGGACAGCTGTTAGATATTAGAGAAAGCACCTGTGAAACTTGAAGGGGTATTTAGTCTGAGTATGCTTTTGGCTAAGGAAGTATAAACAGAAGTACACAGCTTTTTTGCCTCCACCTGTGTTCTTCAGAATGATGTTATAGGGTTAGCAGGGAGCAGAGCAGAGCTGCAAGAGTTGGGAACCAGTCTGGCTGTCAGGCTTTCAAAAGTCCTCTGAGATGATTAAAACTATTTCAGTGCTGACAAAAAAGAAATTTTCAAAGAAAAAGGTGTTTTGTCACAATCTTTGCAACCAGTGGTTTCACTGGTCTAGTCAGTGGTGTCAATGTTCTGGTGACAGGTCAAAGTGATAACGTGTGACTTGCAGTTTCCCATGGTCACGTGGTCTCTCAGCTATTCATTTCAGGTAAGCAGTTCAGTGGTTAAGCCATTGATTGACTACTGTCCTTTTAAATTAGGAGTTCAGGTCATGAGTGACCACCTAACTATGCTTCTAAAATTATATGCTACTAATATTATATATTTCTTTTAAATAGAAATCATTTTTAACAGATTTTCCATTTATATTGCTCATGAAACTCTATATGTAGTCTCAGTGTTAAGATCAGTTATTAACAATTACATTTTTTTTTTTTTTTTTGCATAGTGGCCTTGTTCCTTGGCCACTATTCAACCCTATTTCAACCATTCAACCCTATTTAGCACTTGAATATTGGGAAGAAAATTTCCAACTTCATTCTGCTGCTGTCCTGCAGGGTTGCACTAGACGGGCTTCAGTGTTTCCTTACCTTGAGTTTTAAGGCAGTTCTCTGTTTCTGGTGTGTGCATGAGTGTATGAATGCAAGTGGCTCGCTGTGTACTCTCCCCCGTGGATGTTGTCTGAGCAGAGGAACGACACCAGGGCAGACAGTTGGAGAGGAAAGAGAGGAGTCTTGTGCTGGAGCTTTCGGAGCTGAGCCACCGGGAGAGCTGTGACATTCCCACAGCTGTCACTTGTAGTTTGGAGGCTCTTAGCATCCCTAAATCCAGTTCACCTGCTCTACCACCATAATTCTTCTGAAATGTATGGTTATGTGTCTCTTGGTTTAAGCCTAAAGGGATGGTGTATATTTAAATATACCAGGAGACTATTAAATCTGTGATCAGTTATTGCATGTTCTGACAAAACCTCCAGCCTGCTGCCTTTTTATTCTACAACCTTCTTCTCAGCAACATGGAAAGAAGTGTAAAGAAAGTTGTATTGTTTCAGTCAGTCTCTTTTTCAAGAGAGACTATCCAAAGCAATCTTAATAGACATTAAAGAAATGCAAAAAATGTAAGAGCATGATTGAGACTTTTTTTCTTTCCTCTTTAGTAGATGGTAGAAGGAATCAACATATCTCCTGGATTAAAAAAGGAAGAGACAAAATCTTCAGACAATTAAAAAAAAATATAAAAAAATATATTCTATACCAAAAAGTTTGATAAACTTGATATCAAAATAAAACAATATGAGGGAAAGTGTTGCCATTTGACAGTGGTTCTTTTCCTTTTGAGAAGGAAAATGACCCAAGTTCTCAAGACATAAACATTTTATTGGAAAACTCCAACATTCTTTTCATCAAAACAACAGTTATGTGCTGCTCTGAGCAAAAGCTCTTGGTTTGTTCACTATCTGAGGAAGGATTTGGTCAAGGCCTTTGCTCTTTTTCCCCATTTCTCCTCAGGTAACCAATTTTTAAACTCTTTTTGTTTTTTTTTTTTTTGTTTGTTTGTTTATTTTCCTTCCATTGAAGTTAGTAGAAGGTTTGCCACTGATTTTCAGTAGAGCCAGGTTTATATCCATAAACAGCATAAAAGATCACTAGATTTCTCTTTTTCATCTCTTACTGTCTTTGACTGCTGGGATTTGTTTCCATGACATATGATGAAAATACCTAAGCTATTCTGCTGTCTGTGTTTTAAAGACTTCTGTTATATAGTCTAAATGGTTGCCTCTTGCACTAGAATGTTGTTCTCTCTTCAGAGATTGTTTCCTCTCTGTCATTCATGTTCTTGCTGTGTAGGTTTTCTGGACTCCTCCTGTTGACTCATAAGCCTTTCTAAACTGTGGAAATGTATCTCCCCAGGGCTTTGTTTGCATTACAGCAAAACTATTTCTACATATATTTCTTTTTAAAGCTTGTGTTTCAGGTTTCTGTGGAGGACAATGCCCAGAGAGTGCTGTCCTGGTTAGTATGCAGTGTGGAGTAGAAAGGGAGGAGTAAAAGCTCCATCCCTGCCCTCTTCTGCGAGTCCAAAACTCTCCCACATCCCCTTTCAGACCTTGCTCCTCTCTATTTACCTCTGCAATTACCAGATTAAGAGGACAGTGAGGGTGACAGAGCACTGGAACAGGCTGTCCAGAGAGGTTGTGGAGTCTCCTTCTCTGGAGATCTTCAAGACCCACTTGGATGCAGCCCTGTGCCCCGTGCTCTAGGTGTCCCTGCTGGAGCAGGGGGTTTGAACTAGATGACCTCTAGAGGTCCCTTCCACCCTTAGGCATTCTATGATTCTAGGAGTGAGTTTTATGGTGGGTAAAAGATGAGTATCCCCCTTCCTGTTCCTTTTGCTCCCTGAGAGCTATGGCTGCATGTTGCCCTTCAGTGTCTTTGAGAAGGGATGTCCCTTTACTCTCCCATAGCACTTGGTTTCTACAGCAGGGAAAGCTCCTTTTTTAGTGTAACTTAGTGCATGTGCTGGTTACAGAAAATCTGGACCTTTCCTCTTCCTGCTATCTTGTAGAGGCTGCAGTGAAGTGCAGAGTTGGAAGCTGCACTGTGATCCTACACTGACAGCTGTGGTGCCTCTTCACACCTGTGTGTGCCTGGTGGTTTTAGTTTGATGTGTGTTGTTAGTAATGAGGAACTGCATTAAATGGAAGTTGGATGAAGGCAAGATCTAGACAGCTTTCCCTTTGCTTATGCAGCATTAGCCTTCTTTTTTAAATCTATCCTGTGCGCTCACTAGTCTCTGGTGATTGTGGAGTCACTGAAAGTGTAAATACGGCTTCTGCTCAAGGCTGAGAAGCCAAGCATTCGACAACACCAGCACAAGGAGAAACCCCCAAAGTAGAAGCCTTGCAGCTGCTGGCAATTAGGGCTGGCTTCAGTGTTCCCTCCGGAGCCCTCTGCGAGGAGGCCTGTTGCGGCAGGCCTGGAAGCCTCACAGGAAAGAGGTTGGTGGTAACTGTCAAGCACCAGGAAACCAAGCAGGTGTGTGGCTTAAATGGCTCCTCAAGGTACTGTCAGCTGTGCAGAATCAGCCTCGTGTCTGTAAGAGGCAGAGTTTCCGCTTTGGTTGGAGAGCAGTTGATGCAAACTTCTTTTATCTTTTGTAAATGTTTGGAATGAATTGTGCAGACTTTTCCACTTACCGGCTTCATTCATTGGATTTGCTTTATTTGATCATTGTACCATTAACAGTATATATTTTTTTTGCTGATTGTTTGCTTCTAGATAGAGTAACATGCTATAGCTAATCTATGCTGCTTTTAAAAAAGCTTCTGAGGTGGTCACAGAATTCCCTTGGTGAATGTGGAGCTGAATATTATAATGAAATACAAATAGATTTGTGTTAATTGTGTGCTGTAGACTCTTAGGGAGTGCTTAGCATTGATTAGCTGCTGTTTTCCAAATGTTACTCTAAATGGAATCCCTATTGTAACAAATTGGTGCTGTACTCCAAGGGGATTTTACTCACTAAGGCCAGTCACATCTGGAGTTTATCTTAGATTTTGTTACAGTTTTGAACATACAACATCAGTTAAAGTTTGTTACAAAAGAATCCTGAAAAGACTGTATAATCCAGACCGCAAATAATCTGTCCTTGATAGGAGACAGATACATTATCTCTTTCCATCGTTATACAAAATTCTTCCTTTGTCAACAAACTATCTGTTGACAGAGCTCATGGTAGGGAAGTGCAGCGTGCCAATGATCCAAAGAACAACCGTAACTTTTACTGAACTGGTGAGTGGGGTTATAAAACCTATGAATGAAACAAGCTTTGGAGCTTTGGTTGGAATTTCTTAGCAAGTTTGCCAGTATGCATGAAAGAAAAAACCCTCGTTCCTGATTGTATGACTGGTATGGCTCTAAATGACTGGGAAGATGACAGAGAAGTTGTTTCCTTTCTGTTGGATGTTGTCAGTCGATAGATTTGAAGAATATACAGATCAGACTTATTGATTGAAACTTGATTTTACGAAGTTACAGAAAGCATAGTCAAGCACGTAATCGAAGCTCCTGAGCCTTAGTTTTGTATTCCTGAACCTTGAGTTACTTTACAGCGTTAGTGTGTATGTTGGAGTTCTTGTGATGTTGTGCTTACTTTTTCGCTTTAGGAGATTGTTCTGTTAGTCTGTGGCCTCAACTTGAGATGTGTTTCCTATCACAGCATCCAGTTTAGCTTGTATAAACTGCTTCATACACAGTTTATTTGTCCTTGGGCATTTTAGTTTATCTTAAAGATAAGAGGCGGTAATCAAGGAACAAAGTAATGAACTCTGCAAGGCCAACTACCACAGTAAATCTGGTTAGGACTGCCGTGGCACCAGCAGCGCTTCTTTACATTTATAGCTTTAAGTTTGTACACGCTTGGCTATTTTACTTGGGAGATAACTAAATAGAAGACTATTAACTTACTGTGCCTCTGTACTCTTCTGTAAGATGTAAGCCACATGTCTGTGTCTTACTGGTCATTCAATATGTTTCAATACTGTGATACTTCTCTTGAGTACATTTCAGTGTGGTGGTTATTAAATATGGGTGTTTATTACAAATACAGCTTTTGCATTTTGTTTTTCTCCAAATTATGACAACTGTTCAGCAAAAAAGTTAAGATTGAATGATGATGATTATTTTTGTTACTGTTATCATAGAAGTGTCAGAAAATAGCAGTCTGATGTTCAAAGATGACAGGGCTACCAACTGGTCTCAAAGTTTAGTTTTTGTCTTTGCTGCTGTTAACTCTAAACCTGCAAATACTTGGTTACTGAACATGTATTAGCATGCACATAATATATTGTCAGTAGGTTTATTCACAGTTGTGGAACCTCAGGATTGAGCATCCTGAAGAATGTAATTACTACTTAAACTGGAGAAGCAAATACAGTTTTAGGGGTTTCTTTTGTTGAGCATCTGGGAAATAATGAGAGGAATGAAATCGGAATAGGTAGTGATAAAACTGGAATTACTGTAGTTCGGCATGCCTGGCACATTATTGGCCCCTGCTAAGTAAACTTGCAAGAAGACGTAGGTGAATGGATTCATTAAAATGAACTATCTGTTTTTGATTATTTGATCTGATGTAGGTTTTCTGGACCATTAATACATGAAGCTGTCATATTGTTATTTTTTTCTGGAGTGCTTATGTTATGTTTTGTGGAAAGTCTAGTGGTCAACATGTTGGATATATCACCAAACACTCCAGGAATGTTAAACATTTGCAGCAAACTGTGGTAGTTTGAAAATAGGAAGGGGTTTATTTACAGGGACAAAGGAAAAGGAGAAAATATGCAAGGTCTGAAGGTTACGAGTCTACATGAGTTTATTCTGCCCAGAGAGGATTGTGACGCATGGGAGCTTCTGGCTGCCTGGTGTTTGTTGTAGAGACAGGATAACTGTTAGTCTTCAAATGAGCAATGATACCCGCTCTGCAGAAGCTGATGAGGCAAAAGCCTTCATGTGAGGTTCAGTAGCCTCATGTGAGGTTCAGTATTGCTCACAAGTGGGAGCAATAACTTCTTAAACTGTTGCCACCTAATAAACAGATCTGTCTGCACTCTGAAGCAACTTCCATAAAACCTCTGGAGCTGATTTTTAGTATTTTCTTTTCAAGTGAATGTTTCTTCCATATCTATTTTGTTGTTCGTATTATTCATTGCCATATGTCTTGTTGCTGTCAAGATGAGAATAACCCCTCCCATCTAATCTATCTAATGTATTTCCCTAGAAAGAAGATTTCTTCCCTTCTCCTCAACACATGCACTGTAGGAATATTGTGTGTTTCTTTTTTTTTTTTCTTTTTTTTCCTTTGGTATAGAAGAGTCAGAAAAGCATATTTTTAGGGTTTTTTGGGGTCAATAGCAATCTCACATTTTTACACAGTTATCCTGTGTAAAAACTGTGTACACAGTTATCCTATCTACAGTTATTCTGGTAGATATAAAGAACATTAAAATGATGAAAAAGAGTGATCCATTATAGAAATAAAAAAAAAAAAAAAAGTGAAAATGGTATACTGCTAATGCGAAAAATGTCCATGAGCTCTCTTGGAAGTTTCAACTCTGACCTTTCTTTATAGGGTAATAAGTCTGTAAAAATATGATCTCGCTTTAGAGATTTCCTTTGGAAATATTACTGGCAGGCTTTTCTCTGCTAACTGACACAAACAGTATATTCATAAGAGGGCTGAGGAAGCCTCTATAGAGTGAATATTTTATGTATATTGGAAATGCCTCGAGTTTGACTTTAAAATATGAGAATTACAAAGTAGAACTGTAACAATGAAATAAGGGGGCAGATGTGAAATTTCAGATTATGGTTTTACTGCAGAGAATGGGTACTGTAGAACCTCTGTAGAGGGTACTGTAGAACTCATCCATAATCTTATCTTTTGTCCCTTAATGTTTAAGGAAGTTTAGATGTCAAATGTAGACCCTGGTTAATCAGGAAATCATTCTCTTCCCACAAGAAGAGTTATAATTTTAGAGGAAATTTGAAATTTTGTCTTATTCACTGCATATCTTTATGAGGTCTAGAAAATGCGGGAATTGGTCTACCACTTTATAGCGGTGTGTTATGTTTGGAGAATATCACTTCTGCAAATATAATGAAAAAGCCATCCTTTGGAAAATATATATTCTTTTCAAACAATGAATGGGTTTGATATCATTTGCCAAAGAATATATCCTTCTTGATTGTCTCTGTTACTCACTGAGAGGTTCTACTGAGAAATGTCTCCTGTAATTCTTATTTTCTCCTGCTGATGTTCTAACTGATATTACTAGTAAAGAACTGAAGTGGAAGAAGATATTACAAAATCATGATTACTGTAGAATTAACTTTTTTTTTTTTTTTTTAATTCTACAAATAGTGCTTAAGATCTTTTGTGTGTTAAGGAAGAAGAAACATGCATTTTGTTCATGGTCTGGTTGTCTTGCTTTTCTTGAAGTCTCTTATACTAGCTCTCTTTAACATAAATATGTCTTTCATGTGCAAGCTGATGTTAAAATAGATGAAATAGTGAATTTTAATTTCATTACTTGTCTTTTCTTTTCTTTTTTGTTTTAATAGGGCAGAGGGGAAATAAAGCAATTTTTATGAACTGTGAGCTTCAAAAAATAATGCTTTTCTTCCTGATACAGTAGTGAAGGAAGCATGGTATTGGAGGATTGACTATTGTATGTAAAGCATAGAAGAATAACTGTCCAAATATACAGAATGTGTGGTAGTCAGATATGCTGATGAGCATAAAACCACTTGAAAGCTGTTCTGTTGAAGATTTCTTGAAATCACAGTGACTGTCTTCCTTTTGGCACTCTACCAGTGATGGTAATGAAGATGGTGGTCTTAATTTTGTGATCACTTTATTGACTTAAAGAGCTAAGTTGTTAATGCCGAGTTTTTATTATTTTTTACAGCCCACATACTGGATGGCAGAATTACCAGCAGGGTGTCCCCCAGATTCCTACTGCTTGCATCTCTGTGGAAGATGCTGAAATGATGTCACGAATGTCGCTGCGGGGCACAAAGGTTGTTGTGTACCTGAAGCTGGGTGCCAAGACCTATCCAGATGCTACTTCCTTTAATACTGTGGCAGAAATAGTTGGAAGCAAGTTCCCAGAGCAGGTGAGTGAGAATATACGAAGTTAAAACTTCACTCTTAAAAAATATGAAACAAATCCTTTCCTAAGAACATCCTTTCCTAAGAAACCTCTCAAATGTGTAACTCTTGTCATCTTTTCTTATACATTCCAGGCATCTTGGTTTTACATGCTTCTTCAGGTAGCACATTTGAAACCACTAAGCTCAGTCTTGATGTACTGGGACATGTTTTACAAGACCAAAAGAATTCTTGTGTTCTAAGAACAGGAAATTGAGCTAAATTGTATATACAATTTAACCTCCTCCTTTTTGTTTCCCTGACTTACAATTCATGTTAAATAGCACCAGCTGCATAGGCTTACAAAGGAGCACGTATGTAAACAGCAGTAAAACCCTAGCACTAGAACAAATACAATTATTAAATAACAAGTATTGGGTTATAGTTGCCATAATGATTTGTGCTTGCTTGTTGCTTATTGTTCTGTTAATAAGCTGTGAGTAGCTTAAGCTTGATCAGTCTGACTGAGGTTCTGCTGTTTAGAAAAAAGTGTGTGTCCGTATTTTCCTTCAGATACAAAAGTGAATACAGGCCGTCGCTTTATTTTTTTAAATGTTTTCTTTTGTGTAGATCACTGGAATAAATCGTCTATGCTAAAGAGTAGCTGCAAATTCTCTTTGCAGCTTGATCCAAATTGATGGTTTCCATTTTAAGTTTTTTTTTTTTTTTCCTGCTTTCTCTTCCAATTTCTCAGGCTAAAATCAGACAATCCAAAATTGTGGTGCTGGAGGATTTGTGCCTAGTGAAAGGTCTTTTATGTCAGCTTGCAGCACAGAATGGGTTTTCTGGCTGTGTAGTTTATCATGAAAATCCTGAGGCAGCCTCAATTACAGCAGCATCAGAAACTGCTGCTAAAGTACATCCACTGAACTATGATTCTTTTTTTGAATGTTAATTCTTTCCTAACTTCAATGGAAAGTATGAATGGTTATCTTTATCCTCTTAATAAGGCACAATTCTTAATGATTTTATCTGTTCTGAGATGGACATTTTGTAGCATTGACTTGTGATGTGTAGAATTCCTCAGTTATGGTATTACTATACGCTTCCAGAAGTTTCATCACAGGGCAGGAAAAAAAGCAGTGACCATCATGGCTGTTTGGTTTATATGCCATCAGCTATGATTTTAGCTTCAGGAAATGACTCTCTACTGATTTAAAGACAATACTCTAACTTCTAAACGAGGATACAGCCAACTTAATTCTCTGTCATCTGAATGTTTAGTAAGCCAGCTAATATGCAATCTTTCCTAAATCACGTTTGGTATATTTCAAAATTACATTATTTCAACTTGGAGTACAGAATGTCCAAATGTTTAAAAAAAAAAAAAAAAAAGATAAATCCTTCGGGGTGTTTACGATGCAGGCATGTACTTCGTTTTCTCTCTGCTATCCTGCTGTTTTTTTCAGTAACAAAATGCTTTGGGATCTCCTCACTTCTTGCACTGAGAAGCTCAGTTTTTTGAAAGACTGAGTAAAGCCTTATTCACAAGCCCCCTGCTGAGGTTAATGTGAGTGGTAGCTTACACACTTTGGAAATGTAACCAAGAAACAGAAAAATAAAACAAGTGAATGTTTAGGTTTTTTAGAACTCGGAACTTTTGTGGATGCTAATTTCACTTTGTTACTGTGGTAAAAATTGGAATCATTAACTATTTAGGCAATAAAATAAAATACAGACCTCAACTCTTACAGTGTTTTTTAGACCAAAGTGTTTTGAAATGCATTACGAATCCAGTGGAATAGAAAGGTGTTCTTTTCAGTGGTCAAAATTTTGATTTTTTAATTTTGAATTGAGACAAAGGCTAATCTCGATCCTAGAACTCTGAGTGAGAAATCAGCCGTGGGTGGTGTAGATATCATAGAGGTCTAAAGGCAATACAGTTTGAAATGAGCCCACGAAATATAACTGGTAGCAGATATTGCACCGTGCTGTAAGTTAAAAAATAGAGTTTGCACATGAAGTTGACTGCAGAATACTAAGCAAATCTGATGAGAATGAATCTAGTTCTAGGTATAATTTTATGTATATAATACTGGTATTTGTCTGTATATTGACTGGAATTTAATATACTGCTTGCTTTGTAAATAATTCATTGCTTCCCTTTCTCAGATGTTAGCATTTTTATTAAGATTTATTAAAAATAATCCAAGAGCTGAAAGCATAAAGTTTTCAAACAAATATCTGTTACATCATTGTTGATTATTATTATTAAAATACATTAAAGGGGCATTTTTAAAATACTTTCTATAATCAGGTTGTTTTCTCCATTTAAGTGTTTTTGCAGAATGTTCAGGTCTGCCTCCTTTTTAAGCCGTTTTTCCGTGTGTTTTGAGTGGAGTCTTGCATATAGCAATAGATAATACGTTTAAAGTGACACTAGGAAAATATTGCTGAGAACAGATGGGAAATACAGCAGTTAAAACATGTTTTGACTAAAAGATAGGAAATACAGCAGTTAAAGCATGTTTTGACTTACTTGCTTCAAGGTTTGCTATGTTTTAGATTTGATTTTCTTAAAAGTCCTGCAATACATGCTTTGCTTTGTTGCACGATGTATTTGAAGCATGAAACCTGGCAAACTTGCAAACTTTTACTTAGGCACCTTCGCTTAATTTTATGTTATTCAGAAATTTCAGTATGTTAAAGCAATGAAAAAAGAAATAATTACTGCTTTGTGGAAGCATCGAGTACTGGAGAAGGGGTTTGTCCTTCAAAGAGTGATGTGACTAGGGCACAGATGTGTTGTTGCTTTCTCAGGCACTTCTGCACTCAACGCACAGTGCTACTTCTGAAAAGTTAATCTGCTAATACTTCCAGTTTCTGTTCTCATTCATCCCTTTTGCTTGGGCAGTCAGTAGCTATAAGCAATGGATTAGCTTCAGTTGCTCCCACTAAGGCAAAGGTACCTTGAAATCCACTGAACGTTGCAACTTTGTACTGTTAAGTTCTTAAGTATTGTAAAAAGTCTTTGAATGGGAAAGGTATATTGGTTTTTATCATGTTGCTGGGTCTGCACTAGCTCAGTCTCTGCTCAGTCTCAGACCCTTCAGCATCACAAATGTCTCTACTTTGTTTTATTCTTGTGTTATCCCTTGTAAGTCAGGAGAGTGCTGTTCTTGTCAGGCGGTCTCCTCTTCAAGTCAGAGCAACCATGACTGTATTGGTGTCCTGAGCACAGCCCTGGCATGAGGCTTATCCCCCATGCTCAGAGTAAATGCTGGAGTCCTCCTTCCATGGCTGCTGAAGCCTCAATCCTAATAGCTCCTAGAGGAGGTAGGTGTGTGCGAGTGGGATACTGAATTCAAGGGCAAGCTCGTCCTATAAAACCATTGGAAGCAGTGGGACCAAACATGCTATGACTTGAAGCCCTCAAGGTCTTCTGGAGCCTGGGCTTGCATCCTCACTGTGCTCAGGCTGGCTGCGAGGGTGGAAAGCCTCATACTTAGGCCTGCGCATCTCCAGACAGCAGCACCATAACCAAACAGTCTGCAAAATGAAAACAAATGGTACCAGAACCTGCTGAGTTCCAGGCTGTTGTGGTGAGAGACATTTGCAGGCCATTCCTGACGTTTTGACGTACACTGTTGAACCATTGACGTTTTTGTTCGCATCCTTCTGCGCGACACTGAAGACTGACCAAGAAATTCACAACTCGAGTAGTGTGCTTTTGTTTGAGATTCAGACAGAGCTGGCAGTAAAATGTGTTTGTCTTTTCATATTAATAAAGATATAACATGACTAATCTTAAAATGCAGAAGCAACCATTCCCATTTCCAAGTAAATACTATAAATAGCGACTCTTTCTTGTTAGTCTGGCTTCCGTGTACCTAATGTACCAAATATGGAACAATAAAATCTTAGACTAATTGAAAAGGTATCAAAGTGGATAGCTCTTTTACAACTCTCTATAAACCTTAACTTTCAGGATTTTTCCCTACTGTGTATTTCTTGGTGTGCAGAGCTCTTTTACTTATCTTTCAGTTAATAAGTGATGCGAAAACTGTTTCCTTAGTGCACTAGAAAGTACATAAACTTAACAGTCACTCATTATTCTGTGATCTAGCATAAATACGGTGGAACACAAAAGAAGAAGCTTAAAAGCAGCTTCTTTAAAACCACAAATAGCTGTTCCAAAAATTCATTCTACACTGCTGCTTTTGCCTTCTGTTTATGGAGTAATGTATCTACAAAATCTACCACCAAAAAGTGACTCTAATTTGAAAGCTGCAGGCATAAAATATTTTTTCTGCACCAACTTTGAACAGAACTTTAAAGGCTACTATCCTAGGAATGACCTGAGAAACAGAGATGCTTATGTAATAGATTATGAAGTTACCTAGATTGATTTAACAGAAGCTGTTCTACAAGGGAAATCACAGGGGTTTGTTTGTTTGTTTGTTTGTTTTTCTTCTTCATTGCTTTTCTTCTCCCTGTTTCAAAAATGGGCAATTTGTGATACTGGGCAAAACTCCCGGGAAGAGGAGAGCATGAAAATGTCTCGGCTTCTGAGTCTGTTAGGCATTAATGCACATAAGGAAAAAAATGATTTGTAGACTGAAAATAAATAAATAGAAAAGAAAAAACAACTTCTCTGAAGATGTGTACTCAGTACTATGCTCTTTTATAGCCTGGCCTCAGTTCTACATATGTTAACAAAATGTGTATCCATTAGCCCTTTGATGTGGCTTCCAGATATCCCTTTACTCAAACTGAATCAGGGACACAACAGAGCTTTGAACAGAGATTTGTTAAGAGTTGGTGCCATCAAACTGTGGCTCCATTATCACATTTTCTCTATGTGGCCTTTTCTTTTTTTTCTTTTTTTTTTTTTTTTTTTTTGGTTATTCCAAACTGGTGAAGTGTTTCTGAGTGCACTTCTCTGAGCTTGTCTCCTGTGACTAGACTGATGCTTTTCTGTAGCTCCCCCAGGCATTTGACAAATGATTATGGAGATGGGCTTTCCAGAGGGCCCATTTGCTTCATAGTAGTGGAGTGGGAAAGGAGGAGAGGAGGAAAAAGCATGAAGAAGAAACAAGCGAAAAGGTGAAGATGAAATGTTGACACTGTTAGAAAATCTTTTCTTCAGAAGTTTTTGTTTGCGTCAATTATTGCTGAAAGTAGTAGTACTTCCTCTGTGTGTGTGGTTTATTACTAATGGAGCTTTGTACTTGGGGATGTGGCTGGGGATGCTTTTATAATGTGCCTCAAGGGAATGGCAAAAACGCCATCATTTGTTCCCAAACAAAGGTCTTGTCATGGTGAAAATGGTCGAAATATTAAGAAAATGATATGCAGAAAAAAAAAATTGTAACCTGACCATTAAAAAATGTTTTTTCAAACTGCCAGGAGGCCACCCTAACTTTGACTCTAAAGTGCATGCTAAGTTTCGTGGTGTGGAGCTTGACAAATCTCATAAAACTCTAATTGTCCATTTTAAACCCAAGAACTGACTGAAAGCATTTGAAGTTACACTGGGTAGAACTTGGGCAATTTGCCTTGCAATTCTGGCTGATCAGGAAGTCCTTAAGTAGATGTGATCTTTGGAAGACTCAGGACCTCTATACAACGTCATTCATGATTTGTACATACGTGGCTGATGTTGCTAAAGGGCAGCAGTTAAAAAGCATTGTCCTGCTTAAAACATTTGTGTGTGTGAAATACTGATGAAATGAGTGAATGGCTACATGTGGAAGAAGATTCAAAACAGCTTTAATTAAACAGAAGATTTTTTTTTCTGAGAATATTTTTGCTGGGAGGTACAAAATCAGATTAGTAATGGTCCTGGTAATGTTCAGATGTTATGAATATGATGGTACTGTATCTATGCATGCACAATTGAGAGTGTTTGTTGAGGACTTTCGTTGACACAAACCAGCACTGAGAGTGGCATGAAGGCCCTGCTGATCTGCAAGAAGCCGGAATTCCCGTATGGCTCAGGTTGGTGACACCGGAGTGCCCTTTCAATTATATGAGTTTACTCAGATGTACTGTAACACTTTTTTCTTCCCACTCTTTCCATTATCTCTACTCCTCTAGAGCAGTTTAAAGAATTGCTATGGTATTTTGTTTCAGTAATAGCTTGCAAACACACACAGATCTATAGAATGATTGTGAAACTTTCTTTCTCCACATAAAATTGTTATTTAGGTCCCTCTTGCATTCTGATATGCAAGAACATGTGAAGGGTACTGCTGCATGTGGCACATGTAACTCTTGCCTAAGGCATGAAGTAGAAAGCCACCTTTTTGAGGGGGAAGGAGGAGAGGATGTCATACTTTGCCCTATGAATGAGTAGATGCCAGAAATACTAGTGCCAAGTGTCAAGGCTTGGTTTTAAATCATCTATCCACTACAGAGCTCATCAGCGAGGTGTAGTAATATGTTCATCTTCCTTAGGTGCAGACTATATCCTTGGCTTATTAGAGCATATCCTATATCTTGCTAGGAGAATGAGCGCGGATGCAGTTGAAGAATCGGAAGAAAATTAGGAATGTTTAAGAAAAATCCATCCTTTTCCATGCATGTCTGTGGAAAACTGCATTTTTGAGAGTGTCTAGGTTGAATGGACAGTTCTATTAGAGGTTTCATCTCCTCGGTCTAGTGTGGAAGAAGATCTGACAGTGAGATTTTATATAGTGGAGGAAGCTGGAATTGTTACTGGAGCGGAGGGGAAAGGCTAAAAGAAATGAGATATGATATGTTCAGGCAGGGGTTGAGAAGAGACAGGGAAAGAACTTGGTGTGATCAAGCACAAGGAAATATTGACAGCCAACAGCCCTGGTTTAACTGAAAAAAACCTCAAACCAGTACTTGAAATGTGGATTTTCATCAGCTGAGAGAAACAAGTTTATAGCAGAGTTTGTAGCTTTGGAGGGCAGAGAGAAAGCAGTATTGAGAAGCATCCAACAAGCTGTGGAATTGTGCGTGACTCCATTTGCTCTAAATGCGCTTACTGGAATTTCATGCCTCAGGTTTCAGCTTCATGAGAGCAAGGAGCAGGGACGGGTTGTGAAAATGATGAGCTGATCCCAGGTTCTTTGACCTTTAAGGAACCTAGTGTCAGTTCCTCTGCTTGCTTCATTAGCGTGATAAAACATTGATACTGTTCTTTTTTTTTTTTTTTTTTTTTTTTTTAATGCAGTTTTAGTTCCATTTTTGTCTGCCTAAAAGGGATCCTGTGGGCTTCTGAGACATGAAAAAACTTGCATTTTGCCACTGTACTTGTGAATGTACTCATAAATTCAGAAGTATTATTTTACAGAAGTATTTGCTGTGGTTCTGTACTGTGGTACTCATAAATACAGAAATATTAATGTAAAGCACATTATACCAGTATAATTTGTTCAAAATTATTGTCAATAATATGTTAAGTCTTCTGATGTTGACGGACATGCATCTTAGATAAAGGACTGAGGTTTGTTTAGAGGCCTTCTCAATGAGTGTCAAATCTTACACCAACAATTTTATCTTGATATAGTATGGAAGCTATGGAGGACTTCATTATGCAAAAATACAATTTTTAGTTTCTTGCACCAGGTATAGATACAATTTTGGGACAAATTCCTGCTTTTATGGTTGACTCCATTCAATAGGATGAGGGACCAGTCAGACCAGTAAACTGCTCTGTGGTTTCAGGATTGAGACCCTGCAGAGAGGATATATAACCTGGAAATGGATCTGTAAGCATATGAATTAGTGAGAGGAAAAACAAAAAAACTAAAATAAAGAGTACTGCTCTGATATTTCTAAAATACAAAATATATTTCCATTTTCCCTTCCACTTCTTCCTGAGACTACAGTTTTTATTGAAGGTGTAAACCAAAAAGGCAAGTTGTAAGGTCTTTATCAGAAAATCTATTTTGCAGCCCCGTTTCTGTAGTTTTGCTTCTTCAGACATGCTGAAAAATGTGTCCCTCAGTCTGAATTCACTTTTCATAATAATTTTATTCTGTTTGTTCCGTAGGCTGTTTTGCTAATTTGAACAAAAATTGACTAAACTCTGTATTCTTGCAGTTACATAGTCCTTTTGACATCTGACTTCTACCACAATGTTTGAATTTACAGCCATCATTGTGAAATATTAATTGCAAAACTGTATATAAATGTCCTGTTTATTCAAAGAAAATCTCTGTCCTGTTTCATCTAATTATATATATCTAAAATCATACACAGGGTGGAGAATGGAATAATATCATGATGTCAGATGAGATATTACTCTGTAACCATATTACTTTAGAAATTGCACTGAATCAACACTTTTTCTTAGTGTGCGTAAAAGTAAGTAGAATTTTCCTTGTGTTTTAAATATTTTAACACAATAAGGAAAAAGAATAATGTTGTGTTATTACTTCAGTATCATTTAGAATTCTGAGATTTCTTTTAATTGTCTGCCTGGTCTAATTGTTGTTTGGCTTAACCTCTGCCTTCAGTCAACTGAACAGAGACTTTTCGCTTTCTCTGCGTGTGCCAAGTTTAATGTGCTGCTTTTAGGAGAAGGTATTTCATGAAATAATAGTGCTTCATTCTAATGGAATTTGCTACTGTAAGTATGATAGTTTTAGGATACCTTCTGTGGCGTGCAGTTCAGTATGGTAGAGCATATTCTGCTCTTCCAAAAGGGAAATATGTGTCTCCAACTTCTGGGCAACAGAATTAATAGCTCTTAATACAAACACGATTTTTTTTGAAATATGAAGTCCTTCCTCCCCTGTTGTTTTCCTCCTTTCAAATAATCAGATATAGGACGTGAGATTAACTTATTTTTTGTGAAGAGAAGGGAAAACGAGATCTTGAAGTGTTGACAAGTATGTCCCTCTGTCTTGTCTTATGAGCAGATAGTACAGCTGTTGGCCTATTCGGCTTCTGTGATTTTACTTCTTTTCACTTTATAGCTGAATTCAGATTCTGAGGTCTTGGTCTTGAAGTCCATTCACCTCCACTTATGTGCTAAAGTGTTCCCAGGAACTATTAATTTAAATGGAATAATATTCAGGGGAACTTCATTTGACTGTCTCTTAACACACGCTCTGCAAGTCTTAATGGAAGTCGGCAGCTCTTATACTGTGCATATAAATAGGCTACAGTTAATAACCCTATTTATAGCAAGACTCAGGCTGAAGATCTCTTTTTTTTTCTTCATTCACTAGAGTTTCCAACTTTCAAATAAATTAGAAAAGATAATTGGATCACACCTTTACCCACTGTGCGTTTAGTTTTTCTTTGATTAATTTGGTAATGTAATACAACATTGCATAGACAAATTTAAATGCTGATTTTCAGAAGAGAGATACAGCTAAATATAAATATTCTTAAACAAAATTTGTTATAGTAATGTTCTGAATTATATCAAAATACATAAGGATTTTATTTTTATAGGTGCTATTTGTTACATTTACAGTGTAGAGCAACATAGCAAACTCCTCTCTTCCCCCTAGTCCCAAATAGCCAACAGCCTGTCAGAATGCATGACAAACCATCCATGGATGTTAACTTTAGTTGCACAAAGTTAACAATGGCTAAGGCTCAAATTACTTGTGTATAAATTTCCCTTTTTATGTGAGAGATTTTTTTTTTTTTTTTTCAAATTCTATTCTGTGAATAAGAGTCAGGGGATGTTCTAGGTTTCATTTCAGAGTGATCTGATTCTGTTGATTCTGGAAAAAGGTGAGGGAGTACAGAGTGTGATATGAGTTTGCCAGGACAACAAAGATGAAGTATTAAATATTTTATGGGACAGGACAAAGATTCAGAATAATATTGACAAATTGAAATGATCAATATTAATATACTTGCCTTCAGGGAGAAGAAATTGAATATACAAATACAAAAAGGGGAAATATCTGCTGTACTGGCGAAGGGGATATCATATACCACAAATCATTGAGTCAGTAATGCAGTTTCATTGCATAAAATGGCAAGGGTATAAGGAATATATTCCATGAATGTTTTATATGGTAGACACGGAAGGCATGTTTGTTTATTCTGCTACTTTTGGCGCTATGGAGTGTTTCCTCTAGATAAAGAAATCTGAGTGCTATTTTGGGTTCCACGTGGCAAATGAGGTTTGGAAATGATGGCATATACAGAAAGACTGGGAAACCAGGATTTATGTAGTTCAGAAGAGAAAAAGGAGTTTTTGGGGTGTTTAAGGTAGCTTATAATAGCTTAATTGTTCTTCCCTGGGTAAGCAAGCAGGATAAGAAATGAGTTTATATGACAGAAAATAGGAAAAGAATGATTGGTAGTAAGGTAGGGAGGCATAATGTAGGAGGGTTTTAGAAGCATGCATGTCGCTTCTCAGGCGCATGAAGGCCTCTGGGAACGAAGTATGTCTTTGCTGTCAGTGTTTCTTAAAAGTGTGCTTGATCTTGACTGTGCAGTGGAGTTCAGCTGAACCATTCGGTAGGATCACTTCATGCTTTGATACTATATGTTTCTGTGAAGTTGTCCTGGTTGGCAGGTCACTGAAAGAGAAGAGAAGAAGCCTCTGCGAGGGTGGGTCCTACAGGAACCTCACCATATCTGCTGGAAACAGTTGTGGAGCATTCAGAGCTTAATGGGCACCAAAGGAAGAGAGGAGCTGTAGCATAAAAGTACAGTTGGACTCAATGATCTTGAAGGTCTTTCCCAACTGTAATGGTTCTATGATAATGATTTTACAATTCTGAAGTGATGCCAACGAGCCTTTACCTGGAAGAGCTGTCTTGCCATGTGAGCCAGCATGTTTTAGGCAGTTGCACGAACTGAGGGATGAAGGGTGACATGTGAAGTGGGTGTTTGTACGGAGGGGAGAGGAGGCATCTAGACAATCTTTTGTGAGTGCAGAAAGCTCGGGCTGCTGAGAGAGTGTCTGGTCGTTCTCATGCTGTAATTGCGTCTGCAGATTCTGAAGTTGTTTTCAAAAGCCTGGGCCCTGAAGAGATGTTTTGTTTTTCTAATTATCTGTGCAGCACGTCTAAAACTGCTCTTGTGACCTGTAAGCATAGGATTATGCACAACTACGAAGCATGAATGTTAGCTATTTAAGATCCATTAGCTAATATATATATGGGAAAATACATAATTTGCATGTCTGCCAAATTAAATCATTTGCTGCTAAGTTAGGTTTTGTGAAAGGAATCTGACTTTACATTGAAAGCACAAGGAAAATTCAGTTTTGTTTTCTAACAGGAAGCTTTTTCCCTAATTGGGAAAGGTTGTGTATGTTAAAAAAACAATAACAATGCATCATCCGCTGCAACAAAACCTTTCCTTGCTGAACCCAGAATCACTCAATGCAGGTTCTTCCAAAGCCACCAAAAAGTTGTGGAAACAGCACATACATTGCAGTAATTTTAGGTGCTTAAATGCAGCGTCACTGAAATTTTTGAAGCTGCTGGGTTAAATGTAGACATAAGCTCAGTATTTTTAAGGAATCTTCTTTGTAACTGCATTTTCATTTAAATATGTGTCTTTGTGGAATAGATAAGGGTTTATTCTCTCAAAGTGATTGCAGGAAAGTACCGGGTGGGATATTTTCAATAATTTTGCCTTTTTGAACACTTTAAAATCTCATGTTGAATCTTGGAAGCAGAGGACTACTTCTTTTTCTTTGCCCCAAATCACCCAGTTTCATTATGATATGGGCTGTAGTTGTTGATACCAATTTACCACTGGGATGCTGAACCATGTGGGACTCAATGAATTTGTTGCATGTGATGTATTCATTACGTAAAGACAGCAGCAACAACCTAAGACTGTGTTGCTGTTTGAATGTCATGCTGACCTGGAGCAAGACTAGAGCGACAGCCGTTGTCTTTCTCATCCTGTAACTCAAAACATTTGTCTCCTCTCTGTGGTGGAGAATAGGTGTCATTTCTGTCCCTCTTTCCCTTGCTAAGCCCACTGCAGTTTTTATAAACACTACCAAATAAGATTCCACACAAATTATTTGGCTTGAACATTTAGCATAATACTTGTATCATTGCTTTAGAACTTATGTACTGATTTAGTAATTAAAAAAGCTGCATTTATCTGAAGTTCTCTGGATGTTCCTGTGAGAAACTCCTACTGTTCTTCCAAGGTCTCTTCATTTACTCTGTGTTAGCTCAAAAATAGATTTACTACAATATCAAACCCTTGCCTATAAAACAAAATAATTTTCTGCTGCAGGTTTAACAAACAAGCATTTTTTAAGATTTTGTCTTGCAGATGAAATTGGAATTCATTACTTGTTTGTCAATACATAGGATTGATATAAAAAAATTATAGATCTAAAATGTTGCAGAGAGAATATGTGGATTTAAAGGATTTTCTGCATTTAAACTTGGAAAAGGGATCTGAAACTAATCTCTTTCATTTTTCTTATGTTCCTGTTTTAATGCTCTTTTAAAAAGAATAAAAAATAAGAAAAAATGATATAACAGAAAACAAAGATAATTCAAACTGTGATCAATTGTGTATCTTTTTTCACATTCATAATAAATGGCACACAAATATTTAATTGTGATTACTAAAAAGACTTTCCATGTAATCAAGCTATCCCAAGTTTGCAAAAGCAAAACAAGTGGGAGTTCAAGATACTGTGTTGTGACCAAGTGTTTCAGTCTCTCACCTGAAGGTAAAATCTTCCCTGCCTTGGTGGAGAAACTAGATTTCTAGCTCCCCTTCCTTCACATTCTGTCATCTTAAATCAACAGCCTGCCCCCAGATTTTTAATCCTGACCATCTGGAATACAGCACTCCCTTTTTTGAAGTGGTGTGGCTAGTCTCTCCTCTTCCTACCATTTGTTTGAAATTAAATGCAGGAATGATTTTTTTAGTTCTGTGTGACAGCGAAATTTTTGCACTGCTGTCTGTGAAGTATTAAGTATTTGGAACCTTTTTGGTGGATCACAAAATGAGTCCATTTGTAGGAGGATGACAGTATAAGGAAGAGGAAGGAAGTGCTGGTCTAGTCTGAAGACTGTGATTTCATGGTGAGCAGTAATGCTTCAGGGTGGTGCTGGTGGGGATTCTCTTCTGTGATGCTTTAAACATAAAGCAGCTGAGTCTCTGCCTGAATGGTGAGGATACCTTCCCCTAGTGTTGTTTTATGTTGAGTTTTATGTTGTATTCTGACTCTGCAGGGGCAAATGTTAGTTAAAAGGGAAACTAGTCACAGGTAAGGATTTGCCACTGATTGTTTCTAATGAGATTTTTCCTCTTCAGTTGACCACTTGATGTAACCCATGCAATATTAGTTGTGTGAGACACATTTGTTTCAATTATAGACTTAAAATAATTGTTCTCTGATTGTTTTCAAGGTGACCTGCAGGGGTTTGCCTTTGCTACCCACTGTTGCTACCTTACTTCCACATAACGTGCTAGAATGTCCGATTAGGAGGCAGAGAAGTATTCAGAGAATAGTTTTGCCTTCAGTTAAGAGTTACAGTGACCCTGAAGAAACTGAACATGCTGGCAGCTGCTCCTGCTCTGTAATGAACCTCTCAGTCCCAAGTAGAACCAGGAATACTCGAAGTAGTATAGCAAAGTGTGTGTCCAGAGAGTCCACCTCTGTTGAAAGTTAATAGTTAAGAGATGCCATCCAGGTTTTCCTATTTTTAATACTGAAGCACTTTACATCCTTCCTGAAGTAGTTCACACGAGCAGTGAGGGGTAATGAAACTCTAAACATTTAGTTCTCTGTGCCAGCTTTCATACAACCTCAGGCACTGATGGGTTGAACTGTTCAGACAACATGGACTTAGATAGAAAAATGCAAGTGCCGTAGATCTATGTGTTTCTTACCATGTATTTCTATAGTAATAGGACCAAGGTGATTTTATGCCTAGATGAGATCAGCTCATGAACAGAGATCAGCTAGATGAAAGTGAATTTGGCAGAGGATAGTTCTGATGGGCAAAAAAGACCTTCTGAAAGATCTGTAAATCTTTTATCTTCTACAGAAAATATGTACCCAATTCTGATCAATTGATTTAATCAGACTCAGGGTACTGATTCTTCTCTACCACTGTTCTTTTTCTGAGCCTGTGATATGTGAAAGCACAAGATGAAGAGTGTGAATTCAGTAGTGTGAATGTTCCTCTTCCATGGTAGAACATAGTTAACGCATGTCAGTAGAAGTTGACATGCTGGTGGTCCAAGACTGTAGAATTAAATTTCTCAGGAATTAAGTACTTTTCTTTGACCTTCTGTTCCAGAGACTTTGCCTTGGCTTTCTCTGCTTGGAGTAGTTTGTCGTTTGTCCTTTCCCCTGTACCCCCATATATGTTCATGGGAGTCTGCAGTCCAGCACAGCTAACCCTGGGAGGATTCACATGCAGGACCCCTCAAGTAAGAAGAAACCCAGCTCCCTAAACCAAGCTTGCAAGTTCCACCCTTGGATGAAGTCATTCCTTTGCCTGGGGATTCTTTTGGATTTTGTAGTACTTGTGGTAACCCAAATATTCATGATGCTGTTAAGCACTGGCTTAAACTTGCTGAAAGACTAAGTAGGCCAGATTCATGACTTGTGATGATCTCTATATTTCATTTTATTTTGTAACTGGAAATGAAAAAGCTGTCAAAGTCTCAGCCAGTAACACATAACATCTGCTGAGCTGCCGTCTCAGTGTTGTGCTGACTGCTGTAGTTTCATGCTGAATGCAGAAACAAGATTTAATGCTGGCACCATAGTTTCAATGCTCTGTATGGCTCTATTATTAAATGTACTTTTCAAAGCATCTCTAGTTAGTACGTCAGCTATTGCACAGCTAAGAGAGAACTTTCAAGGGAACTAAGTATAAATGATGAAATAGATTCTTTAAAGGAATAAAAAAGTAAGGTTCAGGTACATTTGTTTGAATTTTAGCCCTTTTGCTTGCATATTCCTTTTCCCAAGCAAGAAAGCCTGCAAGTGAATTAAGTTATTTGCTTATATTCTCAGAAAGAAGACTAGGAGGGACAGATTTCTTTTTTTTCTGAATTTTTTTTTTATTTTATTTTTCAGTTGTGGGAGGTACAATGATGATGGGGACCTTAAATATCAAGAAAAAAAGTATTCTAAACTTGTTTCTCTTAAAAATAATGAGCTGAATCCTTTGTTTGGTTACTGGAAATTTTGTGTTGCACAGCCTATACCCTTACAGACTTCACCCAGCTTACATGCTTTCAAGAAAACTTTTGATGGGCTGGAAATTAATGTTCTGCACTGAAATATTTTTGTTCACTTCAAGCTGCTTACCCCAAGAATGATTGGAAAATTTTATGCTTTTTTTTCTGTGTAAGATGCTGTATTTGTGTGTGTGGTATTGCACAAATATATATACTTGTATATTTATATAAATGATTAGGCTTGGATTTTTAATTTCTCATAATCTAATCAGCGAGATATTCAGTGAATGTCATCAGAGCTGGGAATGAGCTAGAGCACATATTTATAAAACAATAACTAAGGCAAGTCACTTTTGAAATTCTGGCCATGCTCAGCTACTTAGTAGAGAGTTTTTAAAAATTATATCTAATAACCAGTATTATGTCTTCAAACTCCATTTTAATTAATGCTTATAAAGCTATTTCTTCAAGAGGATTTGAAAGGACCAATTTACATAGCGAAATAAAACTTAGATTGACTCTTTGTTTGCTGGAGCATTTCTTCCCTGTTTATGGTACTGCTATTAGTCCCCTGTTGTGTGTTTTCTTCTGTTAACTGAATATATGCTCTATCTGTAAATCTATAGAGCCTTCTTCTGAACCTGTGAGCCTGCTTTTCAGCTTTTTACTGTTTGTATATTTATATATAGAGAGATGAAAAATACTGTATCTGAAAGTAGATTTAATTTACTGTCTTGTTTGAAAGCGTATGTGAAAGAGGATCCTAGTGACACTGCACTCAGGAGCTGTAACTCTTCTAAAGATTAAAAAAAAAAAGTTGTAGCCCTTTCACTAGCTAATTTCTGCATGCTTTAAATAGATTGCTGTGTACCAAGATAAAAACAACTCAAGAGAAAAATAGTATCTGACTTTCTTCTAGTGTGTTTTGTGTAACAGTTACCAGGCTAGACAGAATGATCAATAAATTACTGGTTTAGTAACTTGGAGCTGTGAATTGCGGAAAAGGAAAAAAAAACAAAAAAGAACAGAAAAGAAAGAAAATACCAGTAAGAGGTTTTTACAGTGGATTTAAATATTTTGAATTGAGGTTTGAGTGAGTGACAAGCTAATGTAGGATTTTGTTCTGAAATACATCATTTTACTGGGTGAAGAGCAGGAGACGGGATATTACATATATTACATAGATTTTGAACATGATAGAGCAATTTAATAAGACCCCACAAGCAACTCTACTGAAGAAACACGCCTTTCTTTGTTGATCTCATTTTGGTGTTGGCAGTGCCTCAGGGTGGGCTTGCAAGCCTTGCTCTTAGGTGGCAGTGGTGCCTTTGGGGCAGGACTGTGAAGTTGGACTGAACTCTGCGAAGCTGCACAGGGAGGAGGAGAACCTGGTCACACCAGCTCTGCTCCATGGCTAGCTTGGAAAAGTCCTAGAAACTCGTAGTGTCCAAGTGAGGAGAATTCAGGTAAGTTAGCAGGAAGTGATACTTAGGATCTACATGGCAGACAGTTTTATACATGTAGTATAAAACTTGTTTAAAGAGACTTCTAGGTACTTCATGTTTGTTCTGTTTTCTCCTAAAGTGCTTTGATATTCTCTCAGACTGGGATACATATTAAGAATTTCAAGATTCATCCTAAGTGCCTGATATAGAATTGTCTGTCCCCACTTGTCAAGCAGAACTATCGGCAGCACCCTGATTCATAATTTCCTGACTTCATTTCTGCCAGTCACATTTCCTTCAGGCTTTTTGAAGTCTCAGCTAAAGTCCTTTCATACATATAGAATATTTAACAGTTGTTACCCTGAGGATTTTTTATGAATGTGTTTGCTTAGCGTTTGTGGAGGGATGATGTGTATGTAAGTCAGTAAAAAGTGGAGTTTGTAACCATGAAGTGTGCTATTTGGGTTATTTAGAGCCAGCAAACAAGGTTCGTACACTTTAGTGCAGTGTTCAGCAATTCGGGAACAGAAACCAAGCAGCCCCATCTGTTTAGACTGCCTCCATTCTGGCTGCACTTTGTAGCAGTGCCAGGGCTCTCCACATCGCTGAGCCCTGCAGCAAGCGCCGAGCGCGCCCGGCTTTGTTCCCACTGTGGGAGTGCAGCCCTGCGACTCTTTAGCAATGAATTACATCTAGCAGTTAGGGTAGTCAGAGGAGGAAATCAAAGGGATTATTTGTTTTGACTGGTGCCTTATTTGTTTTCGCCAATATTCTGTCCATTCAGAAGGTTTATAAAGAAGCTTAATTAAATGTGATATCTTTATAATAAAAAGCAGAAGATGATGCTTAGTTTTCATTTTATCCTCCATGCAGAAACTATTGCAGTCTGGACTGCACTGGAGTCTTTTTGCCTTGTGTTCTGGTGGAACTTTTTAAAAATTGGGTGAGAGTTTTGTGGTTTGTATAATATAGTGACTAGCAGTGCACAAAAGATTGCATCTATATTTAAAAATCTGATCATGGGAATTGCTCTTCTTCTATAAATTGTTTATAAAGAATTAAAAACAAAATGACAGAAAGGCAGATGACCCTGATAAGATGTGGACAAAGCAGAATGATTTTAGGGGAAAAAAAAAAAAAAAAAAAAAGAAAGAAATGTTTTGCTGCTTGATTTGGGGAATGTTTGAAAAGAACCATGGTGAAATATAACGTCAAACTTTCCAAACTTATTAGCAAATATGTGCGCAAATGACTATTGAGGAAATTGCTTCTCATCCCAGGACTATTTCAAGCAGATTGTGGTTGTAAAGCTAGGAGGTTTAAAGAGATAGAATAAGAACAAATTGTTGCTTGTTAAAATACGTTAAAGATTATGCTGAAATGTTATTCGCTCAGAATTGTTATTACTGAGCCAGATTAATTCTTTGATTACAAACTCAACAGAAAACTTTAATAGAAATAGTTCAATAGAATGTATAATGCCAAGTGAAATATATGAGGAACTTCCACTTTATAGCCTTTGGTAAAGAGACTTCAGGAGATAAAGCAGGTGGATGTTTTTATCATCTTATCACAATACCAGAACCGTTGTACATGCATGGAATAGGTAAGAAGATACATCAATAGGTATTAGTGAGTTGCATTTTGACCCTATTCCATTAAACTGTAGTGTTAATAGCTGGAAAATGTTGATGCCATGAACCCTGACAGTTTCAAAATCAGATGAAACACTTAATACAGTTTTATTAGATGGGATAAAGTATTTTTGAGAAGACATTTGAAAATTTGATATTTAGCCTGAAGGATGAGATGAGAAAGATTGGCAACTTTAAGGATATGATGGATGCAATCTCTGAATGTAGCCATAAAATGTATATGCCTCTGTATAACATTACTGTGTTCATCAGTTTCAAACTGAAAGTTTTGCTTTTTGGAAATTCAATTCATGGTGAATATTTCATAGCTAATGCAATGTTTTATTGAAAAAGAGGTTTTCCACAGTGAGGTGAGGTTTAGAGCTGCATGATTTGCATGTATATTATGATAAATGTGGATAGTGTGCTAGTTATTGTGGTTACTGATAACCAGCTAAAGCTCTGTGCTGACAGGTACTCAAGTATGGGAGCAAGGCCTCTTTGCACTCTGTGGGTCAGGCACTAATCCTTTTCCCAGGAAGAAAATAGTTGTGGGTCAGGCACTGATGATTTTCCCAGGAAGAAAGTAATTTATTCTGAAAAGAGCATCTTTCTTTCTTAATAAGGGGTGCAGAGGTTATCTGTATCATAACATCAAATGCTTTTGTTAAATGCTCCATCACACTGAATGGGGATGGTGACTCCTGAACATCTGTGCTATTTTGTTGATATGCTGCACCAAGGACACACATGTCAGAGAACTGACTGAGGACTTTATGTTGACCTTTCAGTTTTCTGAACATCTTGAAGGCCATTGAACATCTTGAAGGTAAGGACTGAAAGTTTGACGTTGAGTAGATGGTCAGCTCAGTGGAGTGGATGAAAGGGATTAGTTGTTTTCACTGTAGTCCATGTCGCTGAAAAGGTATCTTCTGCATTGGTACAATGATGGATTTCCCTAAGCACTGCAAAGTCTGTGGTCAGGTATCCAAACCTTGCAACCCTTATACAGTTATGTTCTCTGGAAATCTTTGGTAATTGCTAAACATATTGTCCACAAATAAGAAAACAAGACTGGATAGTGTCCTCATCTAGGACAAATAATAATATGGTTGCCCTCCTAATTTTGCTGTATTCAGAGAATTGCAGCTGTGTCCATAATATTCCAAGGCTTCGGGGTTAATTTTTCAGAATAACAGAATAGTCACTATCCCAAAGAATTTACCATCTAACCTAGAGATAAGAGAGGATTAAGAGGATGGCACATAGGGAACAATTAAAATCTATTTTATTATAAGTTTAGAAGTACAGATATTGAAATAAAACTTCCAAAGTTTAGAACAAGTGTAGAAGGCTGCTTAACAGCAGTTGAGAGATTAAATTCTCTAAGAGGAATTTAAAGGATGGGGAGTGACATGGTTGGGCAGTGAAAGAGAAATCCTTTTTCTCTATCGTTAGTTATCTTTATCTGCTGTTAATTGTGGAATGAGGAATGCCAGAAAAAAAGGAGGAGACAAAAGGAAGTAAAGAAAAAGGATGCCGAGAAGTGTGATTCAGAGTATGTGTGCATGGAAATAAAGACAAGACTGACTTCAGAAGACAGTGAGAGGAAATGAGACCTGAGTTTTTGAAATTCTGTAAAATGACAGATGATAAATCTGAGAGTCTCTTTAACTCTTCAGTTGTTCTGAAGCTAAGGTGTGTTCTCGCAGCCGGCATTTTTGCAGGCTAATGTATGTTAGACAGACTTCTGTCCACTGGCCTTCTCTTTCTGTCGTGAACTATCTTCAAATATTCTCTTCAAATACCTCTTAAAATATTTTATTCCTGATGGCAACAGCTGGATTTAAATATTCTACATGCATTTTTTCCAGCCCTTTCTATAACTTAATATTTTTCAGAACTTCCGTGGCTTTAATTGCCTTTTTTTTCCCCCAACACACTGTATTGACTAGATTGAATTATCTGAAACTGCTGCATCACCAAGTAATGCAGTTGCAGGTAACTGTTGAAATGTAGGTATGTTAAATGGGGCTTCATCTGGAAATCTCTCTATAGCACCCAGTTTTCAACCCTATAAAAGAAAAATATTGATTACTTTAACAGAATGCAATGCAGGATGGGGAGTGGTAGGAGAGAAATGATTATGGAATAGTTAAATATTTCTGAAGTGAGTGGGTTGGTGGGAGAGGAGGACAAAATGTCTCCTCATAGCATGAGTAATTATTTGAGATAAACTAAGAAAGGAAAGTTTAGATGTAATATCATCAAAAGCTTCCTGAGAGAGCAGTTCAACTGACTGCAGAATGGCTGATCACATAGCTCCCTGCTTTCCTTGAATAACATTTTAAATATTTCAAATATGGCAAAATATTGACAAGGAGATAAACTTGCTGTCACATTATGTCTCTTCTAACTTTTTGCCTGCCTCTGTTAGTGTGTCTAACTTACTAAACAAACTTCTACTTAAAAAAGAAAAACAAATTCTAGAGCATGAATAAATAATCAGCTAAGCTGTGCTCTGCTTGCTTTCTACTGGTGTGGCCTTGGAGTAGGGCAAATCCAAAGAGAGGGAAAGTACAGGATTGTGAGCTATCGTATGCTAGTTCACAGACTTTGGCATTGTGAACCGCTGCTTGTGCTCAAAGCTGAATTTTCTTTTTTCCTTCCCCGGTCATTTTGGTCTTTGTTCATTTGGTGAGCCTGACAGAATCATGTTGATTAGAACTAGTGAGGTAGATTTTCATTTATTCAATGTGTGATTTTCTTTCCTATGACCTGGGAAGTCTGGGAGAAATGCAGAAATGAAAGGAGCTTCTAAAATATATGTATTCAGGCTGGAAAAGAATGACGACCTTCATTTGATAATTGGCCATCCACGTGGTACATAATGAATGAGTTAAAGGTGGTAGTGACAGAAACTACACAGCTGTTAGGAGAAGACTCCACTGTAGTTTTCTCTATAACAAACTTGCGGAATTGGCTGAACTTCTGTTGGCCTTGTACTTGCAACCTTGTACATCTTTGATGCTGCTTTGATATTCACAATGTGTAGTTAGTGTGTTTGCCTCTTGCTCATCCAATCCTTTGATGTCTTCCATTCTGATGGAAATTGAAACTTGCCTGGGCTCTTTCAGCAGTTTTCTGGAGATAATGTCTTCCACCTTCTGAAATAATCAATCTTTTCCCAGTATGCTTTTGAGTGACCTGTTTTTAGAACTCTCGCTGATGCTTTTTGTGTAGTGAAATCCCAAGGCAGAGTATCTTAAATTTTAGTTCTCTGTTAATAATGACTTGTCCAAGCTGGATATTTGTTGCTGAGTTACATGAAAATAGCTCCAGATATCTTTTTAAAGAGAATTTGCCCAGCTTAGGGATAAACTGGGATCTAGCTGTATTTACGTTTAAACTTCCCATGGGAAAAATAGATGAATTGACTAACTGCTATCTAAGAATTCTTATATCAAAATGATGCTGGAAATTTGAGGACAATCCATTTGCTGGACATTAGTCCTAATTTCTGACTATTTACATGGAAAATCAGTGCATGAAGCATGTTGCATAAACTGAAAGAAATAATAAATAACATAAATATTGCTTAGTTCAGATGGATACATCTAGACTAATCAAAACTGTATTTAAAGTGTGTTAGTTTCAAGTGTTTAGATGAAGTTCAACAAATTGTCTCTTGGCCAGTGTAGACAGGGCTTATTTCCAGCTTCAAAGGCTTTATGCAGGGTCAGAGTTTCCTTATGCTTCCCTTCTATGCAAGCCGTGAGAAAAAAAGCTGTGCCCTTCTTTGCTTTTCCACTCTGTTGATAGGAGTGTTCTTCCTTGGACTGTTTTTTCCTGAATGCATTATTCACTACTCAACCTATGCATCTCCTTTCATAGAAGTGAAGTGGCTCCCACCCTTGGCCACACTAGTCTAGAGAAAAATGTTTTAAGTTACTGTACTACTTTTATTAGAATTTTAATTAAGCAATCTCTAGGTCCTGTTCCCCTGTTCCCCTTGAAGCTTTTCTTGCTTCATGCTTTTTAAAAAATTCTGTCAAAATTTGCATTTTTTTGTTTTGATGTAGGAAATGTTACCTAGCTTGCCATCTATTTCATAATGTAGGTAGGCGGCCAATGTTCAGTTGCTCAAAATATTATATGACTAGTTATTCCAGCAAGCACAAAGAGAAGAGAAATTTCAGAAGAAATTGCCAAGCATGCACAATGGCTTCTTTGTGCATCTGGTTAAGATGTTTCAAGTGATAAACCTAACTAATAATAAATTAGTTATAATTGGTACTCGGCCAAAGACCTTGAAACTGAAAACTGTGATTTTTAATTAGTAAGGTGTGACCCTTGCAGACAAAATCATCAGATGTGTCTTTTGCTTGCTAACCTGCTTCCCACGGAGTGATGCTTCAGGTTCAAAGTATCAATCCTTCTCTGCAGAGGTTGGCAGAAGCTCATAGTCTGTCCTTGCAGGCATCTTCATTTTGAGCACAGGTCATGGACATCGCTTAAAAGCAATGTATGAGATATACTGAGATGGGGATACACATGGATGCCACGGACATCCCTAAAGAACATGGAAGTTAACTCGGATGTTGTGGTGGATTATGAGAAACCTTGTGAAATAAAATAATAGGTTATATGTTCAATTACAGAAAAAAAAGCAAAAAATATTTGAATTCAAAATACAGTCCAGACCCTGCAGATCGTGTGAACCTGACTGCTTTTAAGAAAGGAGAATTGAGACTGTTTTCAGCTCATATACTAACTTCTTAGTATATCTCTGACATTACATATTATCAGGAACAGCTTGAATCCTGAAAAGGGAAAATCTCTTGGAATGGCTGACTGACAGGAGGAGAATGTCTTTACAAATATGTAGAGTGGAGACAAAAATGATCTAATGTCTAGTTAGTTACAGGTTTATGAGAAATTGTGTTTAAAGTCTGGGATGTGGAGGAAGGACAAATCTTTTCAAAAACAGAATACAAAGGCACTGAAGGCAAATTCTTTATTTTGCTTTTATGCATTGTTATTACTGGCCTAGATAATCTAACCATCAGTATTTCCTCCCAAGTATGAGAAAATGTACTTCTTTAGTTTTGGTATAATTCTGTGTTCCACAGTATTATTTCAGAAATGGCATTTGCTTCAGGTGCCGTGTTAAATGAACTTTAATCTTGTGACACCCAGTTGTATTTTGAATGTGCATACATTTTCTCACATTGTTGATTTAAGTCTTTGATGATCTGAGATTAAATTTTGAAATCAAAAATATAATAACTTGTGAGACATTTAAAGAGTACTTGAACTGCTACAAGCTATGGTTAGAGTGCGTGCATACATTGTATCTGAAGATACATGGTGTTTAATGAATTCTGACGATACATGATACTTTATCAAGCATTTTCTGTTTCTGCTCTTTTAGTGTCCTCCAAGGTAAGCAAACTGTCAATAAACAGGCTCCAGGGGCTGAATTAATGGGGAGGAAATCAGTGCTATATTTTGTGGAGGCAGGAGAAAAGAATGAAGTTGGATGATAAAGAAGCTTTTCAGGAATGTGATAAAATCCTGGTATTTCTAATTTTCACTGTCTGTGGTTGCTGACTTGAGGTTGCCCTTTCTCCTCTGTCATCACTATGAATATTTGTTTTTTTATCTTCCAGATTATGTTGCTTTAATTTAGACTGAATCAGGGCAGTAAGAGAGAAAGTAAGAGAGAGAAACATCATGTGGAGTTTTCTCTCTCTCCTCTTTTTTTTTTTTTTTTTGACAGTTAGCCACAGTTACACACCAAAGCTCACCTTAGATCTGTAAGGTAAATCCTTTCAAATTCAGTAGGGTTGAGATTCCACATTGAAGTTTAAAGAATAGGGTTGGAAAAAGAAGGGGGCAAAACCTGAACAGGAGAAGGAAGTGTAGAGAAGGTGGAAGTAGGGACAGGCCACTTGAGAGCGATACAGAGACATCATGCAGGTACGCAGGAATGGGAGTAGGATGGCCAAGGCCCACATGGATTTTAGTCTAGCAAGGGATCTCAAGGACAACAAGAAAGGTCTTCTTTATATCAGCATCAAAAGGAAGACTAGGGAAAATGTAGGCCTGCGGCTGCGCAAAATGTGGGGAAGGGACCTGGTGCCAAAGGATACACAGAAGGAGAATTTACTGAATGCCTCCTTTTGCTTCAGTCTTTACTGCTAAGGCCAATCCTTAGGAATCACAGGCCCTGGAGAACAGGGACAAGTCTGGAGAAAGAAAGACTTTCCCTTGGTGGAAAGGATTGGATTAGAAATCAGTTAGGAAAACTTGACATCTACAAGTCCGCATGCTCTGATGGAATGACCTTGACTCCACGAGTGCTGAGGGAGTTGACAGATGTCATTGCTAGGCTGCTCTCTATCATCTTTGAAAGGTCATTGAGATCAGGAGAGGTGCCTGAGGACTGGAAGAAGGCTAGTGTCACTCAAGTCTTCAGAAAGGGAAGGAGGCCCTCACCCAGGGGACTGCAGCGCAGTTAGCCTCACCTCCATCTCTGGAAAGGTCATTCAGGATGCCGTTACTAAGCATGCGAAGGATGAGAAGGTGATGGGAAGTAGCCAGCATGGATTCACAAAGGGAAAGCACATTTAACCAGTCTTATAGCCTTCTATTAGAGAATTACTGTCTGAATAGATGAAGGGAGAACAGTGGATGTTGTCTACCTTGACTTCAGGTAGACTTTTGATATTGGCTCCCATAATATCCTCATAGGGTGGATGAGAGGATTGAAGACTGGCTGAATGGCAGAGCTCAGGGATGCAAAGCGTGCTTGGGAGTTGAGGACTAGTGGGTTCCCCACAGGTTAATACTGGATCCAGTCTCATTCAACTTATTCATCAATGAATGACTTGGATGAAGGATCAGAGTACATCCTCATCAAGTTTGCAGATGATCCAAAAGTGAGAACAGTACTGATATATACACAAGAGGAGTGTTCCTAGGACTTCCGCGGGTGGGAGAGATGGGCAGAGGAAACATGAAGCTACTGGAGTTACTAAGATGATTAAGTACCTGGAATATTTGTCATATGAGGAATGACTATGAGAACTGAGACTGTTCAGTGGGAAGAGAAGGCTGAGGGGGGATATTATCAATGCATATAATAAGTATCTGAAGGGGCGCTGTAGAGAGGAGGGAGCCAGACTTTTTTTCAATAGTGCCCAGCAATAGGGTGAGAAGCAATGGACACCAAGTAACACAAGACATTCCATCTGAACATGGGGAAGAAATCTTTTCAGTGAGGGTGACTGAGGACTGGAATAGATTGCAGTCTCCATCCTTGGAGATATTCCAAATCCATCTGAAAGGTCCCAGGCAGTGTGCTACAGGTGACCTGTCTTGAGCGGGGGGTTGAACTAGATGATCTTCACAAGTCCCTTCTGTGATTCTCAGTTGTTCTGTGATTGCAGCCACTCTTGAAGCTGTGACTGTGAAGCTGGTGTGTAGGGAAGACAAAACAACCCTATGATGGATAGTCATTGATAACTGTAGCTATTGTGCAGTTTTAGTTATTGCATACCATGGCTGTGTGTAGTTGCTGCTCAGTGTGCCTTGAGCTTTTATTTCTTTGTTCTTTTTTTTTCCCAGAGGAAATTCATCTCTTATAACCACCAAAAACCTTCTTCTGTAACTCATTTACAGTCTTGTTTTTAGTTCTAATCTGATTTTTCAATATTTCCTTGGAGTAATTGGATGATCTTTCCGTAGTATAAGGATCTGCTCTAGCCCAATAGAAAAAGATGATGTGGCAGCAACTTTAACATCCCTCCCTGTCTCCCTCTCTACCTTCTTCTCCCTCTTTCCCTCTCTGTGTATGTACATATGTTTTCTGAACTTTATTCAATTCTGTCTTCACTGGTGACATTCTCAGAGCAAGTGACATGTTAAAGCACCAATCCAATATATGAGATGCCAAGATCTGTTCCCAGGCAGCAGTTTATATAAATTCCTTCCCCTCCAACCTATACTGACTTGATGATCCTGGCAACAAGTCATGGGCAATTCTGATGACATACTTGAATCTGAGTCAACCCTTATGACAGAATTGTGGAAAATTTTTATCTGCAGCTGCTTACCTCATTTGACTCCTTTACTGCTAACTTCATGCTAATGTCTGTTTAAAGAAATAAAGCATTAACTAACAATGCTTTCTTGGAAAAAACGTTAGCTGAAGAATGGTGCTTACCACTGCCCAGTTGTGGAAAAGAAAGTAACTGTAAGATTTCCTGTTAAACTGCAGTATTTCTAGAAGTACTAGCAATATTTCTGTTCCGTGTCTTTTGAAATGTGTGTCTCATAATATAATGGTGTCTCACAAATATAGATGTCTCACAAATATATCACTTACATGTTTTGTAGACATATGCAGGGTTCCTCGAGTTGTCCTGCCAAGCTGAGGTGTTTCTGTACGACAGCAATAGCAGCCTACTACCTCAGTAGTTATGCCTTCTTTGATCTTAGTTAATTTGTGATTTGTTTCTAGCATGCAAAATCCAAGTAATCCAAGTATTTACTTTTGCTCACTGTTCAGTTAAGATCGGCCTAATGATCAGGTTTCTTGCTTGTCCTACCTTTGTCTTGTAGTTAGCATTTGTCAAAGTCTGGTGTGTCCTGCAGTGTTATTAACTTCCGAACTAGTGGCCAACAGTCACCTGTCTTTTCTACCCCCATATGGATGGTATAGGCTGCATATAGGCTCCAGTCTTTTGAGGGAGAGTTGTGAAAATAAGAAAGGCAGACCAACCTTCTAGCATCTTTTCTCCGCTTTCAACAGGAATGAAGCATCCAAGAATGTCTTGAAAAGCAAGTAATAAATTTTATAAGACATCAGTGTGAGAATGTTTTAGAGAGAACTACATATTCCTGACAGTTATTCTCAAATTTTTGTACTATTAAATGCACTATCATAGGAAAAATAGTAAATGCACTGTAGTACTAACCATCTGAACAAGAATTTTAACACACTTCTGATAATAAGGACTGAAGTGGATGTATGAGGAGAATCTTGTTCCTCTTGTTTGTAATTCTATATGTGCCACTCTCAGATTTTTTTCTAAAGGCTAAAATTAAGTTTCTTTGAACATTCAAACACTAAAATATTTAAACAGATACAGCCTGATATAATGTTAACCAAGCATGCCTTCAAGCTTATTAATCTGGGACGTGACATCAGTTTTGCATACTATTGTTAAAACCATTGTGTTAAATTTTGAAACTTAGAGATACAAAAACTAATAAAATTAGAATAGGAGCCCATGTGAACAGTGTCCTGAAGGAGAAATACACTAAACCTCAGCACAAACTGGTGTGAAATTAAGTGCTAATAGAATGACAATAATAACTTTATTATGAAAAAACGTCTTCATTAAAAAAATCCAGAAACCTTTATTGTACTTTATTGTATCAGACTTTTGAATGTGTATTTTGGAGGTGACTGAAGGCTGGTGTCTCCTTGTTAGAGCACTTGAAAGTCCTTTCCAGCTGGGAGCCAGTGCTACACGTATCAGAATTTCTGAGAACTTACATTCCTCTATCATGTGTAGAATGGGGATGTGTGGGTTGTACACGGACAGTTAAGAAGTAAGTTTTTTCTATTTGCAGCAATATGCAGAGAAACTAGAGGGAGATGGCATGGTCCCTTGTGTTGGCACTGAAACAAACATAGAACCTTTCAGATGAAGGTCAAGGATTCAAATCTAAGGTGAAGTGACAGAGTGTTAGTTAGCAATGACAGATTTTGAATGGCCTGGGGACATAAATATGATGTTCAGTCCAAGTAGACAAAAATTCACATCTCGCAAACCTATTTGCATAACTTAGATCTAGCTGGAGTTTCTGGTCTTTTTCTTTTTGATTTCCTCTGTAGCTGGACGCAGGGAGAAAAAATTATACTGTAAACATTTTCACAACCTCAGAAGATTTTACATTCCATGGCAGGACAAGCAGAGAGTTTTTACCTATGAAAAATTCCAGATATGCTGCCAGTATGCGGGGAGAAGTCCCATTCCCAAGACCCTTGATAAAGTAGAGAGGGAGACCCAAATGCAGCATGCAGCTCAACTTGATTTCAGAATGTGGCCTTGAGGTCATTGTCCCACATTTGAGTGTCTTATTCTATGTGTCCCTGTCCAATGTATGCTCAAATGTTTCATGTAAGCAAGACTAGTTCTAAAACAGATAGAAATCAGAAAACATTATAGATATTTTCAAATATCTATAACCTGTGGTAGTTAGAGCCTGTGTTAAGAACAAGGCAGGACAAGGGACCTGGTACCTCCCCTATTTCTGTTGCTGTAGTGGATTTGGTTTGCACTTTACTTCAGGATTTGTCCAGATTTTGCATATCCAGACAGATAGCATTATCTATCTACGGCCCTGAGAAAGGGAGGCACTGATTTATGTCTGGTGTGTACATCTTAAAGGGTGGCAGCAGGTAGCACCCATACAGTACCCAGACAATTCTTGCACTAGAGCCACTTTTCAGCCCTGTGGTGTGCCAAATGTGTTGAATTGTGTGTTGCCACTGCTTTTCCTTTTTCTGGTACAGCTGGACTTTTGACCAAGTTTTTCTAAGTCCACTGGACTTCCAGTAAATTTCAGAACCGTTGCTTTACTGGTTCTAATACAGTGAATCACTTTCAATTTTGAGCAGAAATTGCACCCCGAGAACCATCTTGACAAAAGTGTTGTCAAATTTGTCCTTTTACAGAAATTGCATACATTTATACATGCTGAAAACTAGTGTCAAATGTACTTAGTCTCAATATATTATATAAACAGAGACATTGTAGATGGTAATGTGATACAAACCGAGAACTCACCTTTCGTAATTCAGGAGGTAATGGGAATCGGTCAGTGTTACTTGCACATGCCTAGTGGTGTCTTTGGACTGTATCAGAAGACCATAGGAATAGTTAGACTATTGCGTAACCTCTTACCTAGGATATTACATGGTCTGTTATATAACAGTTATGAAAATATTTAGGCTGCAGAGTAGGTTTTTGCCATGAGAGCAAAAAAGCATGAAGCAGCCTACCATTAGGGCCAGTGAGGACAAGAAAAGTCACCACTTTTGATGTAACATTTTGACTATGTAAGTAGGAGTATGAGACAGTTTCAAGAGAACAGATTCTATCATCATCATCACTCCTTTTACTATCTGTAATGGGGAGAGTCAACAGTGAAGTAGAGGGAAAACATTTTGGCTTTGTTGTGTTCAATTGGTGATGATGAGTTAGGCAAAAGCTTTTGGCGATGTAGCATTGTGAGATAAATGTGTGAGCTGAGAGCATATAGATTTGTGCTCAGCCTTTGAGTGCCTCAGTAAGGGCTCAGTAGGATGTTTTCTTAGAAGCGCCAATGTTATGATACAGTATAAACATATTACAGGAAAAAATAGTTTCCTGATAGGAAAGTATTGAAGCAGATTGACCAGAGAGTTATGGAATCTCCAGGTCTGGAGGCCTTCAGAATTCAACTGAGTGAGCCCTGAGTAGTCTGATCTAAATCAACCCTGTTCTGAACTGGGGTCAAGTAAATGAGCATCCACAATTCCCTTCCAATCTTAGCTATTCTGTGATTCTAAGCATTTGGCTTTGAGAGTATGTTTTGAAGTATGTTTTGAAGCTGTGATGCTAATTACAACCGTCTAAGGGTTACTTTGACTTATATCAGCACTCTCTTTGGGCAAATTTGTAAAATGAAATCTGGTTACTAGAGGACAGTGTAAAGCAGGCTAGGATTGCTTACAGAACATTTTGGACCGTAAGAATACTACACAGTAGTGCTGGCAGGGCTTAGGGTCTGACTCTGAACTCTGCTATTCTGAAGAATAATCTTGCAATTCTTTCTTTACAGTGAGAAATGATGTTTACTATAGTGTATACTATTACAGTCTGCAAATAAGTCAGTTTTTCTAAATGCTTCAGTGAAAGCTATAGCATTGGACTTTAGTGTTTATTGTAGCTGAGTTTTGCTTAAATACCTGATATAAGAGATTCCAAAAACAAAACATTTATGACTGTTGCCAGACCCTGTTGCTACCCCCACTTTGGTAGTGTCATAGATATACTTAAAGTGAAAAATATAGGTGAGAGTCTCTAGGTTGTAAAATAATCCATCTCTTCATTCAGAAACCATTTACTACATCAATACAGGAAGTCTTTCTTTGGTAAGTATAGAAATAGGATTGTTACTCTCTGCACATTCGGTGAGACATTTTCAGCTTTCATGCAGTAATCCTGGCTGAGATTCTTTGCTAATCTTTGGACATGGAAACATGATGGCTACACCATCATCTTTATCCATTGGTGAATGGTATTTCAATTATGCCAGATTTTGGTTAATTGTGATTATAGTGTATTGATGTGATTTTTTTACTCTTAAATCTTTAAGAGGTTTGCCAAATAAATAAAAGTCCTTATTTTTGGAATACAGTACTTGGTTTTGTTTTTTTTTTTGTTTTTTTTTTTGTTTTTTTTTTTCCCTGAAATTCTGTTACAGCATGAGGAAGTAGTATGTTCTAGGAAATTAAAAAATGGAAATACTGATTCTTAAAAGCCAACATTTAATGAGAAAATGATAGTAATTTCATTTCTAGAAAATACTTATCTTCTGAAAACACTTTTAGTTTCTATTCTTTTTACCTTCTAATACTATTCCTTTATTGGTAGTAACTTGTTTTCAGATGAATTTTCTCATAGATTATTGTGTATGGCATAAATGATATCTGTCAATGCTGTTTAACGACTTAGTGGTTGTGAGCCTCACTTCTAACCAGAACGTTTTGTTATGCTGCTTTCTCGGAAACACGTTATTTCAATCCGTTTTATGAAGGACAAATTCAGCTCTAAAGAGTTTACAGTGTTCAGAGGCTCTTTGGAGGTTAATCAACTTTTTAGGTGTAATAAGATTTGATCACTTGTGTTTCATGTGTAGGTCTATCATTTAATCAGAAGCCTGGAAGTTAAGACTTATTACACTGCATATTAAGTAGAAAAGACAGATTCTGTTTTAATCATTTTTTCTCTCTGAGCTTCACTGTATCTTCAGGACTGTAAATTAGTTCAGGCAGCTAGACTGGTTATTTAAGAATCATTCCTAATATGCATGAAATCTAATAAAAGGAGCTGTACAGTGAAGTCACATTATTTAGACATAAAAGCTAAAAATTAATTTTAAGAAATATTATTCTGTATATACAAAATAAAATAAAATTCATATTGCTGTGAATTTTAACTTTAGTCTACCCTAAATTTTGAAATGCGTATCTGGAAATAATGACAGTATTTATACAAAATGCAGTGTCCCTGTAAAAGCAGATATTAAAATTGTTTTGTTAAATGGTCACAGTTATTATGCAGTGCTTAAAAAATTTCCTACTAGTGGCAGTAGTTCTGTTGCTGAAGAGTTAAATTGGATTCCTGAAGAAAGGATCACATCTGACAAATTTACTGCAGTCTTTTAAGCACATCATCAAACTGTAGAAAGATAAAAAGATGTAATTTGTTTAGAGTTAAGAAGGCCTTTGATGGGATAGGCAACAGACTGATTTACAGAATGTTACTGCACGATACAAATAAAAAAACTATTGCGAATATTTTTAAAATCTGAGGAATGTTGGGTTGTATAAACAAATGTGGTTCTGCCAGGGCTTGAGTAGGGAGGGTAGGCAACTCTTTAATTTCCCTTTTGTTTTGAACTGTGAGTTTAAGGGGAGAAGTTCAGAGTCAGGTTCCTTGTTCTTATGCTGTGTACAGTAAAATAGGGTAAATCTTTTTGTTCTTATAAATTGCTACTATCCAACAGTTCATAGTTATAATGCTGGATAAATGAGTAAATTACTGAAAGTGTGTTCCCTATGCTTAAAAGCACAAGTCTAATTTTGTTAGTAGAGTCCTATAAGAAATATGTACTAATTGTGTTTAAGTCATGATGTAGGGTCAGAAATTTTGTCTGGGACTCAGGAAAATACAAAAATTGTCAAGACTGTGTGTATTTAAGAATAAGAGTGGCTATCTGGGCAAGGAGAGAGTTTATAAGCAATTTTTAGATTAGATTGAATCAAAGATTGTAATTATTACCTGACTTCTGTCTTCCTCTTTGATTCAGATACAGAACATGTGGTGTTCACAGCTAGAAGTTTCGGATCCTCTGATCAGAACGGAACAACTGATGGTACTATTTGGTTGATTGAGTAGATTGAGCAGTTGAGAGGAACTTGAGTTGCAGTCTGGAGTGCTTCACTGTTTTGGCTGAAAGTTCAGGGGTGCAGAAACTTGGACGTTGGGTTTGTCTTAGCTGCAAGTACCTGACTTGGTTCTGATGTCCTCTTCAGTTCTTTGTCATCTCACTCTCTTTGTGTATGAGAGTGCACGTTAAGACATGTGCTCCTTATCTTCTGTGTCTACTTGAGAGAAGACGCAAGGGAAAAGCTTTTCAGTGGATCAGACAACGAAAGTTCTTACTAAGCATTCTTAAGTGAGGGTGTTAATGGGTAGATTCCATCAATGAAGGGCTGGCTTGTGTCCCATCCTGCTTTGTGGATCCTAGCCTCAGTCTTCATCCACAAAAAACAAATAAATGATGGCTTCATAGCTTCATTTTATTGCTATATACCTCAGTGATGTGAAATGCCATTGCATGTTCGTTTCGAACTTGATACAAATATTATTCAAGACCAGATTCTGTGAGTGGAACTGTTATTTATACGTGTTTCCTAACATTTATTATTTATGATCTCTAATGTTGCATGGAGAGAAGTCCTTGACTGGTACCTCTACAGGCAAGTGAGAGTACAGAGTCTGACTAAAACTGGAGCAGGTTTTTCCTCAAATTCCCTCTTACCAAACAGATGGTAGTTCATCTAAATTTATTTGAAGTTAATGCATGACAAATTGAATGGGCATGTGTGAATGCATATGGAGTGGGAGGTTGTTTTGTGGTGGCAATAAGCATCATCCTTAGAAAAGAATAACTCTGTGATTTATACAGAAGTCAATGGCAGTTCCTTTTTCTAATTTTCTTGTTTTTAAAATATAGTCTGACCGAAATGCTGAGCATGATTTACATACATCCAGTAGTGGTCCTAAAGTTGGTACAAAATGAAATGTTATAACTTATCCTCTATTTGAAATGTTTCCTGCATTTTCACTTCTCCTGTTATACTTTATCAGGACTGTATCTCTTGTGGCATTTTCTTAGGTGTGTCACAGCAGGAAAGCCAAACCTTAAATTGCCGTGTTTCATGGAAGGTGCCGAATTCTGCGTTTATTTTTGGTAGATTTGACAAATGTGAATTCTGCGTTTGTACTGTCATGCTCAGATACTTGTGGTTTCTCAAAATATCCAAAATTGCTTTACAGTGCTTCCATACTGTTGACCCATACTGACATTATTTCTGTGTTTGTTTTGTGCAAATGCAAGTCATCAGCCTATGTATGGGCTCAAAGCTGAGAACAACACAACTGGAAAGTACAGTCATAGGATCCTTGATGGCAGTAACTGCCTTTGTCTGATAGCCCATGTGGACAGAGTGCTAAAATACCATTTTAAATAATAGAGTGGCTTAGGATAAATATCAGAAATAATTCCATTCATTTCCCCCGGATACATTATAGCTACTTAAAGGCCAGAACAAACACAGTGTTTTTGTTATGTTGTGATTGTGCCTTACTGGAAGAATGTCTGCGGCTGGTTAGCAGGAAACTCACTGAAGCATTCTTTGCAAAGGCAGCTACACGGGCATTTGAAAAAAACAATAATTCTTCTGCTAAAACTTTCACATGGAAGCACAGTGGTTGTGTTTATGTCATTGCTTTTGGCACAGTTTAAATGAATGTAAGCAAAAGTTCATCCATAAAGTTATTCTGACTTTCTCAATCTACTTGAACCTTAATCCGTCTGGGTGTAATGTTCTGGAGTTGGTAAAGATGCTTTGTTTCCTGCTGTTATAATTTGTTATTTCTGCGCACAGCTGTGCTTTCTCTCAGAGCTTTTTCTGTCATTCTTTGATTTTAATTTATAAATTCCTTCTTCAGGAGGCAGTAATAAGTCTGCATTGGTCAACTGCAAAGGTGGTGTTTGGCGAGAGCTGCCCTCCACACTCACATTGGAGTAGGGCTGCACAGCTATCTCGAGCTTTCAAAGCACAGTTTACTGCAGCATTGCTCGCACTCTCTGTGTGTGTATGCTCAGTCCTCCTTAAAAGGACACAGAAAGGGTAGTGAGTAATACAATGGGCATTTCTTTTTTTCCCCCCTCATTTCAAAAAGGCTTCTTCTACCTCAAAAGCTGGCCTGGTTTTTCTTAGATTATCTGGTTTCAAGCTATGTTGCTGTTGAAGCAGGGGCCTGCCACAGATTAAGTACTTCTACTGCTGTGAAGTGTCTTTGGAAAACATGCTGTTTGCATCCTTCACTTCTGGGCCTGGAATAAGCATGACCTTAAATTGCAAAAATACCTCTTGAATAATTCTAAGGCTTTTACCAAAGGGTCTGCTCTCCAAATTTAGGCTAAAGATGTTTGACGGAGCAGAGGTTTAGGAATAAACGCTGCAGCATGTCTGTCTACTACCAAGAAAATATGTTCTGGAAATCAAACACATGTTTAATTAAGGTTGAATAAGTAGAAAGGAGGTTGAAACATCTGAGAAAGAAGGAAAAAGCAGCTCTTCAGATTTTAATAAGTTTTTCCAGCTTCTAAAGCATGGCACTTCTGCTTTTTATAATACATACTTTAGCAAACATTTCATCGTGTATTCCCTATTTTAAGGGCTTATCATGTGTTCTGATTAGACATATGGTAATATAATAGATATAACTAATATTTTTTCATGACCTTCATTTAAAACAAATGGTGGTATTTATTTGTGTTAACTCATATTTGGTCAAATGAAGTAACACAGTGTATGAACATGTCATGTATTGTGTCTTACTGTGTTCCATTGCCATGATTTATTTGTAGCTTGTTTGCAGTATTCAGGAAAAATGTACAGGAAAAATGTTACTTGTGTAAGGCAGAAAATTGAGGACTTCATCCTTAGGCCCCAAGATGGTTCCTTAAAATGTACAGTGTTAGCTGCACACTTGGCAGCATAGGGGTGATAATAGGAATAGCTATTCTCATTATCAGCACTAGAAACATTATCCTACGGTGAATATAGGCTGAAATTAAAATTTGAGGGGATCTGCGTCCCTTCATTCTTTAGGGAGAAGTAGGTGGCAGGAGGAGAGTTCAGTCTGAGCCCTCCCTGCAATCAGACAGCGACTTTGGAAGCAGCCCTCTGTTTATGTCCACGCCGAGTTGTTACGTATCGGATGCTTCAGCACCACTTCCACCCTATCCCAAGGGCTGCCTTCGTTGTTCTTCTAAGGCTCCTGGGCATTTTAGCAGTTTCCTGCTCTTGTTTTTGTCTAGTTGCTTCATTTGATGATGTCTGATGTCGTGCTCACAGTTCTTGTCTTTGCCTGAGCTCTCCATTGCAGTAACAGATCCATCAACTCTTCAGCTTTGGCTCCAGTTAAGGAACTACCTCCACTTCTCTCCTGGTCTGATAGTTCTTGTTTCTTTGGCAGGGTTCAAGTCTGAAAGTGAATATGTTCACATGGGCTGTTATACTCTACTGTAGCCACAAATCTTTCTTTGCAGAAAAACCATGTGGGACTTGCTACTGTGTAGTTTTTAAATTAAAATATCCTTATGACTAATGGAACTATAAAATACCTTGTCATTGTTGTAGCTCAAAGGAGATCCAGTAATAAATTAGAGGTCCTCTGTGGTAAGGGCCAGAGATACATAATAAAATAACAACCTCTGTCTGGGAACACTTCAGTCTAAGTTCATATTTCTTAGTTATGCACCCAAAAATAGGGTTAATCAAATTTAATACCATGGGGCTTAAACAGGTGGCAGATGATATATGAAAGAAGTTTTCACCATTCTGCAATATACTAGACCTATATTTCTGGAAAGTATGCACTTTCTGGAAAGCATGCACTTATACAAGGCTAAGCTTTTCATTTAAATACTCCTTACAATATATCTAGGTTGATTTAGACAATGGTTTAAATCAGCAGGTTGTGTTTGTTGGTCTTAGATTTTTGTTCAGTAACTGTCTTAGATTTTTGTTCAATAACTAGAGAAAAATGTTTTAGTTTTATCTTAAATGTTTCCTGCCTCCTGTTTTAAGCTAAAAAAAACAAATTTATGAAAAAAATCATTCCAGTACCTCAATACTGAACTCACTTTTCTAATTCCCTGTTTTCATATAGATACATTTTCTCATAATTGCTTTTTCAGATTGTATTGGTCAGTGGACATCTGGACAGCTGGGATGTTGGGCAGGGAGCTATGGACGATGGTGGTGGAGCATTCATATCGTGGGAAGCGTTATCTCTTGTTAAGGACCTGGGTAAATATTTAATTTTAAATACTTCTAATGCATTGTATTTCTGGGACATTTGCATGTTGTCTAAGCAGAGTATTCTATTTTATTCACTATTTTGAGCACAAATATTCATACTTAGTATTAATATTTTACAAGTTCGTCTCTTAAACTCTTCTTCCTTTATAGGAACCCCTTGTGCTCCAAGAGGAACACATCAGTTGCTGACCTAAAAAGTGCTTTAAGCTTGTGTAGTCTCCATCATCATAGAATGGAAGTTTGGTGTAAGATACAATATCTAAGTAACCTGGAAGAAAGTCACTCCTCCTTAGATTGTCATGTTTTTATCAATGGATGCCCTTTTCCCTTCTCATCAGATGGAAATATTTTGCCAATTCCCTGTCATTTTTTTCCTCCAGAAATCTAACCTGTGGTCAATGGGAATGTTCTAAGTATGCATTGAAAATTAAATTCATCAGCTACACCTTTTAGTTCTGGCTGAGTTTGAGAAAGAAAATAGTCATCCCTGCTTCCAATCAGAAGCATTTGTGCACTTGAATAATTCTCAGTGTTGGAGATTTGTTTATAGATGAGCTCCCGTATGTGATTAGCCACTCTGACACTACAATGATCAATACCAGATATTCCTATGACAAAAATCCTTTATTTTGCATTATTTGAACCCCTTATCTTTAATTTTTCAGCCTCAGAATGATTGGACTATTAGTCTTTGACTGAAAATAAAGTACCTCTGTTTCAACTTTTGTTCTTTTAACAGTATATTACAAGTGATTATTCTACAGAAGAATCCATGCCTATTCTTTCTTTTAGTGTTTTCTGATATTTCCTCTGTTGTATAGTTCTTGGAAAAATGTCTGTGCTCCTTCCACCTCCAAGAAATATAAGTCTCTTTTGCTGATTTTATTCCATTTAAAATAAACACTTTTGTACTTCTTAAGGCACTGGCATTTCTGGTGGCATTACGTATGATTCTTACTCACTGGCTTCTCTTTCATGCATGAATGAAATGCATCACTCACTGCTTGTTTAAATATTTGATTTCCTCTGGTAGTATCTGTGTGTTTGCTGTACAACCTGTCATAAAATGGTATTTTCTCAGCTGGGAAATGTCTGAGCCTTTGCTGATGCCCTTTGCTAGCTGTATGCTATGCCTCTCTTATACCAATGTGCTATAGGAATAAAAGACTAGAAGAAAACTTTGTGTCATTAGGTTAAATCTGTGGATATCTGTGTTGCATGGGTCCTTCAGTAAACTATTTTCCATAGTGGAAATAGAAGATTTTGTATCTTAAGATGCACAGATTATCTGACAAAAAAAGGATAGCCAGTTGTGCAGGTTGTGTGAAAAATGAATTAGAGTTTTATTTAAAATCAGCTCTTTTGGACCCCACTAAGTTTAGTCTCTGTCTAGCCTATCAAGTACATTTGTTATGGCAATAAGCCATCTAAACTGGCTAGTCTGTGTACACGTGTATAAGTTTTACTGGTTACTGGGATCCTCAAAGTCACAGTGCTTTCTGTAAGATAATTTTAAGCTCTATATATTCTGTTACTGTTAAAAATGTTATGTTAAAATTTGGATATATTATCTCAAATGTGAAGTGAGCATTGAAATAGTGTCTGCTACTTACTGTCAAGACATCTATGGCAGTTTTCCCATTTAGAAGAGCATCAAAGATGGGTGGGATTCACATCTCCTAACTTTCATCATTTGAATTAAATGTTGAGGCTCTCTTGAGTCTGCATGAAGGCAGTGAGAGAGAAGGATCTTCTGGGGACAAATTGTTCTGCACATGTTAGACACCAGATTTAAGACACTTCTGGAAGTGTCTTTCCTTTTCCTCCTTCAGTGTAAGGGAGGCACAGCAAACACAAGAGCAAATGCCTACTTTTAGACAGTTAAATTTCAGTGAGGTGAATGTCACTCTGAATGACTTTTGCATAGCCACCCAATGCAGAAAGCTGAACCTCGTCCCTTTTGGTTTGTAAAGTAGTTGCAGGTTGCAGTAGTGGCGGAGGATGCATCTACAGTATCCTATTGACTATCAACACTGTCTTGTGCATATTGGTACCAGCAGTGCTTACACATATATCCTCATAAGAGAGAGCAGAAATATTTTACGTAGTGCACTTGTATTTAGTGCACTGTACTTGCTTTGCTAGTAGCTAGACTCCAAAAACCCCCCCCACCAACTTGGCTACAACTGACTAATGTTATCCAATTGTGTCTTGATTGGCTCTAAAGCCTAATGAAGCACAAAGGAAAGAAAAAACATGCTTTTCGTCACCCAGTAGTAGCTGATTGGCTACTTCTTTAGCAAACTTCATGGTTATTTTGCTTAAGAAACAAAGAATTTGAAGTGTTGCTACAAACATTGTTTATGAGGATAAAGATGAAAGTTTCAGCTAGTTGCTACTCTTTGTTCTTGTAATAAAGACATTTTTTGGAGGCACTGATACAATTGCTTAGCTGGTCTGAACTGGTAAACTCCAATTGCTTCAGTGTAATCACACTTGTCATGGTTAGCTGAAGACTTGACCCATTTCTGATGCTTAAGAAATGACTCTTCCAAATTTTAGCTGGGGTTTGTAAGGCAGGAAGCTTGTGCAGTTTGCCTGCAGCTAGCTTTGTCAGCAGCCACCTTCCCCAGCCCTCCACAATTTTTAACCATTTGAGCAATTTCAACTAAATTTTACTTAGGCTTACAAATGTTTTGCACATGAAGTCCTAATGTGTTCTTTGTAAATGAGTGACTGAGGAGAGACGGGTGTGCTCCTGGGGGGAGCTTTTGGAAAGGAACAGAGAGGAGGAGGAACTGCGGCGTGATTCATGTCTTTATGCAGAGGGAATTCCTGGAGTATTGCATGAGCTGTGATGTGGTCTGGGTGTATTGGGGAACTATAGAGATACAGGTCTCAAGCAAATCAGGCTTTACTAGTTTTGCAGAACAGCTGCATGACTAACTACAGTCTAGAAACCTCAAAGCCAGGCTGTTTTCAGATTGAATTTATAATCCTTCAAATTTACATGTGTTCTTATGCAAAAATATTTCTTTGGAGATAGCTAGTGCACTTTTATGTTACAGTGGTTTCTCTCGTGTGTCGTTTAAAAAATAGGTTCTCCTGTACTTGTGTCACACAAGTTTACAAAAAGTCTTGTCTTTACAGTTGAGATGAAAGATTAAACAACTGTTCATAAAACTAATCCCCATGAAATTGCTTATATATACTTTGATGCTATATTTTACTTTTAGTTGGCTGTACAGGTAGGACTGACAGTCTGTGGGACCCCATCCAGCTCTGAATGCTGATTGCCTGCTTGTATAAAGGAGGTATTTGTGTTCCTCCTCACCACTTCAAACTTGTTACTGTCATGGTGATCTTGCTCAGGGCTAATACTTGCTTATGATAGATACACTTTGAGCAAGAAGACGGTAGTTTGTCACTGATGGTTTCTGAGCTTTAGCCAGTGCTGCCTCTTTGCTGCTAATCCAGCTGGATTCCTGTATCTCTTGGCCCAAGCGGGGTTTTCTCACTGGAGGCCACAGAAATTCTCCCATGCTTTTGCATGGAGGAGTACAGTGTTGGTGGTCAAAAAATCCTTGTGGCAAAACAACCTTGTTTTCAAGCTCCCAGAGAGGTGCAAATTCAACCTTTAAAGCGAGCTTGAGAGACCTGACTAATGAAAATGACCATGCAAAGTCTTTAGAAGGTGATTGTATGGCACTGTCCTCTTTCCAAGTATAACATTATGTGCCTTCTAACTGCAGTAGAGAGCCCAGTAGAGAGTTAGAAATGCAGTACATTTTGATTGACGAATTTTTACCTCTTACTTCTGAAAATCCTCAGATGCTATGGGTATTGCATCTCTTTTTAATTAAAGCAGCTGGAGCCAAATGTCATGGGGTTTTTTTTGGTTTGTTTTTATGTTTTTTTCTTTCAATTGGGAGAGAAACAGATGGGATCTGCTACTTGACATGACTGTATTTCATTTTCAGAGACCTATCTTCTCTACCACAGGAGAAATCAGCTAGTCGGAAGGTCCTTTGTTCAAATTCCAAGTTTCTTTCAGCAACGTTTGCTCAGACGACTACTTTCCTTGCTCAGAGATGTATTTTCTACCTCTCCGTGGCCATATTTGTCTCTTGCTTCTTCACTATGTCAGCTCTTTGTGCTCTCCCTTACCTGGAGGTGCTCAGGTGTCCAACCACCACTGTCCAATCTCCCTAGTTCATCATCAGGTAAAGTTAGTTGGCTCTGGTTTAATTTCCCGAATCACAGACTTGAACTGCAGCAGTTTCCAGTTACTATTATCAGAGATTTTGCCTTTATTGAAGTAGCTGCTATACATTTCAGGACAGGCTTCCGCACTGCAAAAGCTACTGGTAGATTGTGGCACAAAATGAGTATTTCCCCATTTTTACTGTTATCTTATGTACATCTTCTGTGTTCCTGTTCAGTGATGTTCTGCATGCCATACAGGACCAAGGAGCTATAACTGTGCCTATATTCTGACAATCCTGCTTCTTCTATGTATGAAAAATGTTTCCCATAGAAAACTTCCAGAGGCAAGGAATACTAGGAATCAAGTAGATGAATAGAGCATATTTTCCTTCTCCATACACTAGACCTACAGACATGATGCCATTGCAGCCTGATGAAGGAAGGATTATTGTTGACAAAGTCTAATCCCAGCCATCACAATTTTTGTATGGTCTGCCTACATTCCTGGGCTTTGATCCACACGTATATGAGAAATAGAGAAATTATGGTGATTGGTAATATATATATGTCCACCTCCTCCTCTCTTTGCTAACATTATGGAGTAATTTAAATTTAATGAGGTAACTTTACTCTAGATGTGGACATGAGTTCCTGGTACAGCCAAATTTCTGTTTCCAAGGATAAAAACACAGAAGACTACAAGAACTTTTTTTTTTTAAACTCTTCAGGCAGGAGTATCAGAGTACTGCCAATATTACATTTATATAACTCATAAGAAGTTGATTTTACATTTTTTCCCTTTAAAACTTATTTAAGATGGAAATAGTAACTCTTCTCTGAATTATACCTATGACTTATGTAACTTGAAAGCCATAAGACAGATTTTTATGCAGTTCACTGTGGTCTTTGTACTAAGTTACACTTCTTGATTCCAAAGTCCCCAGCTAATATATGAGGACTGAATATATGTATATATATTTAAGTAATGGAGTCATTCCTTTTCTGCCAGGGTAATATTTTATTTAATTTGCTATAATTTTAATTGAAGTCACATAATTGCAATTTTAACCCACATTATAAATTTTTGTTAAATATTTTTGAACTGGCTGTAGCTTTGCTAGTGTTGTAGTTGTTTGCTCTGTAGGATGTATGTTACGAAACAAAATTAAATGGTTATTTTTACTTTTTATTTGAGCTAAAATATATCCCTGATGATTAAGTCTTTGTTCTTATATTCCTCCCACTTCCCCAAAGTGGCATGTTTCACCCTGACCTTCATCTTTTGCAAATCTGTTAAATCACCTTGGTATGAAATACATGCATGTACTGCAATAATTCAACCACCTTTTCACCTTACATTCCTTAGGATATGAATTGGGCAAACACTTAAATCTTGAATTTCCATTCTGAATTGGCATAATAGAGGAGAAACCATATAAAGCTGTTAATTTGGTGGTAAATTAATTAAAGGTGTTAATTTGGTGGCACTCCATAACTGTGTTGCCTTTTGTATGGACACCACTGCTTCTCTGGAAGCTGTGATTCACTCTGGACATACAAGACAAAGATAAATCTCTGTTTATCTATAAACATCTTAAAAGCCTAGGGTGATTTTTTTTTTCTTCCCAAATCTGTAAGCCAGGTGAGATGATGAAATGTAAAATCCTTTCTGGATGAGATCAGAGTCATCTTGCCCTTACGGTCATTTTATTTTATTTTATTTTAATGTATATGTTTTCAGTATGGTCAGACATTACAGCTGCTACAATTTCTATATCATCAGCTCTAAGAATATTGTAGACACTGAAAGAAGCTTATCTATTTCCACTCCAAGCAGCAGGTAGAGCAGGGCAGAAAGCAGAGCCACTACTCAATAATATTCAAGTTTTACTCTATGCTTATAATGCCAGAAAGAGTGAGAGGGAGGCGACATTTTTTTTGCTCCATAAGAATTTTATGAGATCTGTGATGCTTTTAAGGAAAGAGGTTTCCCTGAGAGAAAGTAGATGCATTTTAAAAGTGGAGAGGCATCCTCATCTTTTCATGTTTGCTTTGCTGTTTTACCAGGCAGATAGTGGAAGGTTTTGTTTTGTTTTGTAGATATGATTTGCATTGACTTCAAGACTCTACCTTAATTGGATCACTGTTTAAATCCTAAATACAGAAGGGCACATTTCTCAGTGCTTCTCCTTCTAGCTTTCATACAGCTGTCCTGGTCTGAGGCCATGAGCTGGCGCCTCAGATAAACACGAGCTCCAGCAGTTCTGCTGTCTGACTGCTCTTTCCATTGCAGCCCAATGTGCAGGGCTGTGGGCTGCGGATCTCCTCCTCCCCCTCTCCTTTTTTTCTCTCTCTCTGCAATTAAAAGACTTGCTATATATTATTTTTAGGTACTAAACTTACAAATTATTCACAGATCTACACTCTAGTTTTGTATATATAGCTACTTCCTTGACGTTTCCTCTTTGGATATACCATTACTTTCTTAAAATAAGCCTATCTAAAAGCCCTCATGTTTCTCATGTTACTCTTCTGTAACTCTCCCTTTCCTGTTCTGCCATAAACTCATCAACCTACTCTCCCCTTAGAAAAAGGGAACAAAATGCATGTATTAAACTCAGCTTCTCACTGCCTTTAGCTAGTGCTACTGTAGCTCCTTCCCTACCTCCTGAACACTACTCCATATCTTGCTTTCCTTAGGCAATCCTGGTTCCATTCACCCTCTCTCAGAAGTCCATCCAAAATACTCCTCATTCTGTGATCCTGCTCTTTTCCCTTCCCACACAAACTTTCTCTCTGATCCCTTCTCCAGCATCCTGCTTCTGTGCAAATCCCATTTAAGCTGCCCCCCTCACCTCTGGAGCTCAGCTGTGCTTGTGTCTCGGTTTCATTTCCTCCTTTCCTCCTTCTGTCCATGCTTAATGTTAGCTTCTGTCTTTTCCTTCCTATGATTCCACACGTCTTCTCAAGGTAGTCGATAGTTGTGCTTTCTCTGAATCCCCCAAACCTCAGTGCTGCTGTTTCAGCACGGTAACTTCTGGTTGATTTTCAGAAGGAAAGTTCTGAACATCCTAAATAAACGGCATTGTTAGTGTCATCCCATAAGTTGCACTTTATTGCTGTCTGTGTATTCTGTGAAATGGATCATTCAGCCAGAGAAACAGGATGCTGAGGTGAAGAGATTTTTCTGTAAAATGAAGAACAGCTTCACCCATGGTGCAGAATATTAGGTAATATTCTGTTAAATAGTTGAGAATATTGAAATATTTCTGTCTCATATTTCAACAACTATGAGAATCACCCCCCAAATTTCCCAGTCTGGTTGAAACAGGTTTCACTTTAGTAGTCAAATTAAAAAAATCCCTCAATATTTGATCAGATTAAAAAATTAACAGAGCATTGCTAGTTTGGAGAGGATTTAAGTGATGCATACAGAGACTGCTGCTCTGTTGCATGTAAAGCAATTAAGAATGAGTATTAATACAGATAATTTGACTATAAATGTGCACCACAAATCACTTTTTTTGCAGAAGGCTGATACTAAAGTCACACGAGACTTGCAACATTTCCATGAAAACTGCAACAAAGACAGTGAAGGAGGTAAAGCAGAAAACGGCATCAGGAGACTCACAGATTGGTTTGATACAGTTTGCTGAGATACTAGTTCTAGGATAAACCCAGTTGATATTAGAATAAACTGAGACATTTACAGAAAAAAAGAACAGATTTCATTAATAAAGAATAGCACAAGTGCCACATTAAAAAGGACAATACTCATATATTTAATTTTGTTAATGTCATGGAGTCCAAGGAAAATATTGTGATTTCTCCACAAAAAATGGACAATTTAGAAGGCAATAGACACTATATGTAAATTCCTTTAAAGGAATAAACCCTTAAAAAAGACCTTGACAGTTTTTTCTGCTTCTCTGTTTTTATATGTCTGATTAATTAAAAGAGCAGAGCTACAGAAAGGCTCAATGTATCTAAAAATATCCTTGGAAAATCCTTTCTTCCTTAAATGTTTTTACATTTAAAGTGTCAACAGTGTAAGCTGAACCTCTTAAGCTGTGAAGTGAGGAGTTCACGAGTCCGAAATGGGAGATGGCTGAGGGAAGGGCAGCGCTCTCCTTCCTGTGTAGGGCTGCCTAGAGAGGACACACAGAACAGCAAGATTTTTCCAGTATCCACAATGAGTGCTTTGCCAGGGGAAGAGGGAGGTGGGCACTTCAGCTTCAAATGCTAAACATGCTACTTCTGATCAAGGGACTCCTGTAAGACCGGAACGCCAACGGCTGAACTCTGCGGGTTGCTGGTGTGTTAGACATTTTGCACATTCTTCACAGAGCAATTTTTAAGGCAAATGCATGGCACAGAATATCAAGTGAGAGCATCAAAACTTTGTTGGAGTGTGCTTAGGAGAAAATAAATAATTCCCAGCTAATTACTTAGTCTCACAGATGTCATCTCCAAAAATAATAGACAGGACACGGGTAGTAATACCCTTGTTAAGAACCCCAACTCAGCTTTGCAAGATTATGACCTTGTTTAGCTAATTTAACCTGGTATGAAGCACATTACACAAATGGAATTTCACCATTGTGCTGCAGCTGAAGCAGGGGAAGTTTTCCATCAAAATGCCAGATTATTAATATTATTTCAGGTAGGTTAGCAGACATCATACTAAATACTCTGTTTCATTTTTGTTTATAGAAAATTATGCTGCTACTTGAAATTGAATTGACTGCTGTGTTTGATGATGAATTCTAATGTCTTCCTTAGCAAAACACAGACTATTAGTTTTGCTTATTTTTTATTCCATGGTGGAACTTTTACTCCAAGGCATTTTATGAGAAGTGTGAGCTTGATAGAAAAACCCTAGCTGATGCCATCCAGTAAATCTCCTGTGTCTAATCAGCTGCAAATTTGAAAAAGGTAGACATGTATTCAGAATTTAATGAATAACAGCAGTAGCATTTGCTGTACAGAGTCATCATGCATCTTACTGCTTCTTGTATTAATGTCCTCTTAAAGCCATTTCAGGCAGCAGGGTAATAATGCAGAAAAATGAGTAACTCATGATGCTACGTATGACAATGAGTCAGACACAGGAATGATATATTTATGTTTACCTTTCTATAGAGATTCCTGAAACAAATACATCAGTGGCTTAAGGAGTGTACCAGAGTAAGGGCCAGAGTAGTGTAATTTGGACAACTTTGCTATTCAATTCAAGGCTTTATGCAGAGCTTTGGGATTGTGAATCTGGTCAAAGCTCTGAGTACCCTGATGAGGGGCTCACTCCAGAGCCAGCGATGGGGCTACAGCCATTTCCCTGTTTATTGGATGCAGGAGATTATCGAGCTTCTGTCTCTATACTCTCTATACGCCAAAGATCTTCTCTCTGTAGCTAACACAGCTTTCTATAAATATTAACAATCGATAGGGGTACAAAACTCCAAGGGGCAGCATCCAAAATGAAGCGGTAAAAATAGGGTATGAAAATTAAGACCAGAAGACAAAATAGGGTGAATCAGACATGGCCTTCTTTTAGCACATAGGGTGCCTTTTACCAGTGAATGCTAGGGGCTTTTTAAAATATTTTATCAGTTTATCTTATTGATTAATCCACTGACAACTCACTTATATGACACTTGCAATGTGAACAGCAGTTTGATTTGCTTGTGGATTGTGTCTAGTATCTTGGTTTGCAACATAAACCCTTTCTTCACAAAGGGAGGACAGTTTTTGATATTTTAAAGAGATAAGCAATCTAAGAAAGTGATGCCTTCTCTGGAAGAACTCTGATTAGCCAGCACTGTCTTATTTGAAAATATTGTATCTCTTTACTTAGTACCCCTCATCAGTACATATTTACATTTGCAAAGCAAAGTTTAATATTTACATTTCTCATCTTTATATTGATTTTTAAAAAGATGCTATATATATCGAACAATTATATTTCTTCAGCCCTGCTGTGCTTTTTGCACAGGTTCTTTTTGTTAGTTTTTTGATAATCATAAAACCAACAGGTTTAGCTTTGTGAAAAGATAGACAAAACACATGCTTTAGTAATATCCAGAAGCTATATGTGAGTAATGGAAATAATTAACAAATGAAATATCTGTTCATTTTAGCAAACATAATAAAGTGAATTGCACTGCCTTAATGTCCTTCAAACTAGATAGCATTGTATAATGCATGTACTTTTAAATGCATTAATCCTTACAGTATTTTCATAATATTTAGCTTTTCTCTTCACAACAGTACCTTGATTCTGTTGCTTCTTCTTCCTTGTTTAAATGCTGTCTCGGCAGTGAAATGTGCTTATTTCTTCACATTACATATCACAGATTAGCATATATTTGTACATATTGGTACTAAACTATAAATTTCCGTTCTATTCTACAGGAATATTACAGCCTAGCAAGATATGTAAGACGTAAGAGACGGGTCTTATATAGTGTCTTGAGGAGCTGTCTTATTACTGGGAGATCATCCACTGTTTTAAAAACATACATGTATTTAATAAATCATCTCATGTTTAGAAAATATCCATTACATTACAATAAAAGTTAATGTAAAGTGCACGGGCATTTTTATTTATTTATTTATTTGTATGGGTTCCGTTTTTATATACTGGTAAATGCCTTTTACACAGATTATAAAGGAAAGGGTTTTGGCAAAATACTTCATTGTAGTTGAGATCAAAGAGTGACTGATTAATTAATGCCACTTTTTTAGTGCAATTGCAAATCTTTTTTTTTTTCTTTTTCCCTCAAGCATTTGGTCACCCTTTAGTCTAGGCTTTCTGATGACATCTGCAAGTGTGAGTCCTTTATGATAATTTAAAAGAAACAGATCACGGTAGTGATAAGGACTGCATCTTACTATGACTGAAGTGTTCAGAGTAATTTTAAAATACACCACACGGAGATGATGAAATGACCAGTAACCTCCCCGGCACAGAGGGAGTGTAATAAACAAGTGTCTTGGTATACACAGCGTGCGCACACACACCTTACCCCAGACATCGCCTGTACTTTTTTCGTTTAATTTAGGAGCCCAGGTGTTCTTTCCTTTAATTAGGAACCTGTAGTATTTGTTGTGCTTGAAATAAGGATGTAGAGGCTGATCAGTAAAATGAACATTAGTGCTGAGCTATGTACATATTTAAGTCTTTTGCGTGCTTTCTCACACATCTGAGTAAGAGCCACTCTATGGAAGTCAAGCTGTTGTGCTCCTGTAAACCCCCCGGTGTTCTCTTTAGGGTGGAAACGGGTTTCTGTGGTTTTGAACAGGTAAAATTCTCTCCATCTTTTGTCTGGATTACATAGTTTCAAATGTGAGTGACCCACTGGGGACACACAAGCATCCTTGCACTATACATCAATAAATATGAATATAATCTGCTTCACTTTGCCAAAATGATCTATTTAGATGTTCTGGGTAACTTTTTGTCTGATGTCATTTTTTAGATTTTGTAATTATTTATATGGATAAAAAGGAAGACTGTAAAAAGACACTTTTTTATTTGTTCTACTGTTTTCTTTTGATTTCAAATTTGGTATATATCCCTATGAATAATATTCTCATCACAGAACATATGTTTTTTTGTGCAAGTGCTGTTTTATCATGTTTTTTTCTTTACATGTTTGGACTGTGATTTTGTGGTGATTATATCCTGCTTAGGAACCAGCAGGTTTTTAAAAGTTTGTAAAATTGATAAACTTCATTTAAAAAAAAAGTTCGTAGCTTAAACACAGTATTTGATATTTTTTAATAAAAGCATGCTTTGCTATTATTCATAGTAGTTTTACTTGTGAATATTAGCTTTCTTTGATGTAGTTTGATGAGAATAGATGTGCTTTTAATAAAAGGTAGATAAGTACTTATCACCTTCAGATTAAGATAATGAGGAAATTAAATTTTCTTCTGTAAGCTTTGTTTTGTATTAAAAAAACCTACCTCCATACCTTTTTTTTTTTCTTTCTAATTCTTATCATTTAATTTTGATAGAATACAAGCAAGTCTGCTCACAGGTATATCCTGGAGTGTGTGAGCTGGTACAGACTTCGCTCTCCTCCTTCAAGGATCTCTCGCCAGAGCTGCCCTCTGGCATGTGAGGCTGGAGCCTTGTCCTCAGTGCTTAGCAGCTTGGGATGGGACACACCAACACAGCCTGTTCCTCAATCTTCCACTTAAATTTGGTACTCAGACCATGGTGCAAGATCTAGCCCTGTAGGCTTTATAAGTCAGCACCTTTTCTGTCTCAGAGCAAGCTTTTGTAATGAAGCCACGCACACAGTTTTGATTACCTTGTGTCTAAAGTCCTTCTCACTTCCACACGATTGCCATCTTCTTACTGTAATATGACATCTGGCTGTTCTGAAATGTGAGGGAGCCCAACCTGCTCCTGTGATGCATGAGGAGAGGGACAAATCCACCCAGATTGGGGAGAGGAGGGGAGAGGAGAGTTTAAAAATTGAGGGCTCACCTCCTTTGGGTTTACAATCAGCAGGTCTGCATTGAGAAAGCAGAAATTTTGATCACTTGATTGCATTGGCTTGCACTTTCTTTATTGTAAAATCATCAGAAATCTAAAGTATTTTTTATATTTTGAATATTCCTTCTCTGTCTTCATATATTAACATTACTCGTGTGTAGTTTATAAAAAGAAATGTTTCGTTCCCTTTCCCTTGTGTTGAGAGAAAAAAATTAATGAAGGTCAGGTCTACTTCTAAAATTCATTCATTTCAGCTAGGAAATGAAATAAGAGTGGAAAGGAATACTAATATTATTTCTTTTAAGCATAGAAATGTGTGTGGTAACTTATGCTCTACAGTTTATAATATTCTGCTAAATGGTTTCTTTTTTAAAATATATCTATTTTTGGTAGATTTTATCTTTGCTTGAACATAATTAACATTGAGCTGTACAGAAAATGCTGTTTATTCTTTATTTGTATGCTCTTCTCTGCTGTCAGTTTTGATATCTTGAACGTATTCATTTATGAATAGAATCAATCAAATAAACTAAGAGTAACAACTTCTGTCTATTCATCTCTTCCATGGCAATAAATTATTTCAAAATATACCTGATAAGTTATCTTTCTTACTCGGCTATCAGAGCAAAATTCAGAATGGCCTTGCCTTTGCCTCGTTTTAAGATATTTGCATACATTCAACTGCTTATTTTATTCTAGATTCTGAAGTACAGATTGTTGCTCTTTCATTTATCTGATTAAAAGAAGAAATAATATTGCAGTGCTTCTCAGTTCCTGAAAACATTTATCATAAAAACTCCAAGCTCATTTTCAATTAATTTTAATAAATTAACCATGACAAAACAATGATAATCCTTGTGAAAATTTCATCTAGATATTTAGAAAGCATACACACATTATTTACTGCAGACCATAGCAATGATTGTAAAATATTTATCAGAAATCAATCAAGATAATTAATTTGGCATTTTATATTTTTCAGACCCCTAGTCCCCTTGTTGCTTCTCCTGTGCTGCTGCAGCAGGGCAATACGAGAGGAGGTGCCTCAAAAACTTGTGTCCCTTCTTTGCATGTCCTCTTGTCCCACACCCCAGTCCCTCCCTGCAAACAAAAATGCTGCCAACAACAAACCCTACCCTTGGAATAGTTCATTTTTTGTTTAGGTGAGAGTTGGTTGAATGGAAACCCAGATTTTCATGCTCTTGGGAGATAGAGACTAGTGCAAAAAATGCTGAAATAATTGAGTATTTAGTACTGAAGACAGTATTTAAAATTATGTTTTAGGGCTTCGCCCAAAGAGGACTCTGCGCCTGGTGCTGTGGACAGGAGAAGAACAAGGAGGAGTAGGTGCGGAGCAATACTATCAGTTACACAAGGTAAATAATGAGTTCAGATGATCTGCTTCAGTATAGTTATCTCCCTGACTTTTAGACTTTGGTTTCAACCAAGTATTTGGTATCAGAATGTTCACTTTGATATTTCACTGTAAATAGTGATTCCAGTTTTGCCAAAAATATTTCCTGGTTTTTATCTTTAATGTAAACTTTACGTTGTATTTAACCTAAGGGATATGTTCATGCGTGAGTGTATTTTACTTGACCTAACATGCTCTATCACAAACTTACTCTGAAACAAATATTTCATAATGGTACCTGTCATGACTTTCAAATATAGCTAACTTTCTGAGAATGAGCAATAAATGATCCACATATATCAGTATCCTGAATTAATTTCGTTTGCCTTATATATTTGTGCTTCATTGCATTTTCCCATGGTATGTGACATTGTAAAACCAAAAGCAGTACAAAGAAAAATCTTCAGTATCCTAAATTATTTCAATGGTATATAATCTAAAATGTTTTCTGTAGATTATTAATTCACTGGTCTTCTGGAACATTTTAAATGGTTGATTTCTGCTGATGCAATCATCAATCTCATTTGCCAACAAATACCTGTCTGAAGTACATCATGACATAAACATCAATTGCTTAAAGCTATTTAGGAGATAAGTCTTCCAAATAGAAATGTGGATTTTTCTCTCCCAGAAAAAATACAGTATAGCTTTTTTATCAACTTTTTTATTCTTTTCCATACTTCAGGAGTAGTTAATCTCAGCAAAGGTTAATATATGCAAGGCAAAGACAAGGATTTGATGAATGTTCATGTGTTTGAAGAATTAGCAGCTGTATGAAAGCAGGCTTACAAGAAAGTAAGACATTCCCAGAAAATTTTAGTGCTAACCAACTTAACAGAACAAGTAAATGGAAATTTCATTTTGAGGAGATACAAAATTTGAATTCTTTATGGTGAGCAAAATAAAGTCAATTTGCATCTGCAGCAGAGTGGTCTGACCTGGCATCTTGTTGGTTCTGTTTTTCAGGCTAACTAGGAACACTCAATTATTTCCCACTAACTTGTTTATTATTACTTAGAAGTATTTAGATACTCATATATAATATAGTACCCCCCACCATTCCACTTATTGAGATAGCTCAGTTTTCTCATTTGGTAGAGGCAAAAGAGCCTGCTCTCAGGAGCAGGGAGGTGGCAGATGGAGTACCCTGTGTATTTAGACCTCTGCATTTTGCTGCTGACACTCTGGTGCTCATGAAACATTCTGTTATACACGGTGGAGCAACGATGTGCCTATCATTTGCAGAAGTGCATCCTGTTTGTGAGGAAAGTATCACCTGCATAGATGTTGAAAACAACACCCATTTCCATGCTGGAAAACAATCTCCACCCACGGTCTGAGAAACGTCAGCACTGTGTGCAGTTGTCCCATGCACTTTTCATCTTTTGCCAAAACAAAGTCTATATTTTACTGTTATCTCTAGGATTTTTATTCCAAATCAATACCAAAAAGTAGACTAAAAGATCAATTAGAGAAATGCAGAGCTGGGTGTTGTTTGACAAATACTTAGTTTGCTATTGAACTGACAAAGATGTGTCTCAGTTTTTGTTTTTGCCCATGCACTTCCATCTGGATGTTGTGCTTCATGAACTTAACATAAATGTATAACTTGCCCTGAAAATTTAAGCAGAAATGACATCCATCTGTTGTTTGTTGTTCTTGTTTCTCCCCGCCATGTGATCTGGCATAATTATAAATTGATCCGGCGACAGGACATCTCATTAGTCACAATAGCAAAATAAAGCAGATTAATACTGCACATTATATTCAGCATGAAAAATATCTTAACCTTTCAGTGATTTATTTGTGCAAATTTCTCGCAGTTAGGATATGATGGCACAAACATTGCTTGTTGATTGTAATTATTACAAGTGAAGTAAGAGTGATATTTGAAGATGCCTTACTAAATGAAAAATGGCTTGTATGACTCATCAACATAGCTGGGCTTATTATGACTTTAGTTCACTACAGACAAATAGAAATATGAATATTGTAATTCAGCAGAGCCAGACATGGATTTCCTTGACATTGTAAATTACTTCTTTGTATCAGTAGAAGTGTGGCAAGGGAGAAAAAATGAAGATGCTATAGCAGTGAACAAGTACCAGTACTGTTACTTTTGTAATTTATTTATTTTTCTTTCAAATTAATTTCAGGTCTTGAGAATATGTTTCTTTCTCATTTGTCATTGTAGGTTGCCACTGGTGTAAAGGGGATAATTCACTGCAGAAATTACTGAGATAGCAACATAGTGATTTTATTATTGTGTGGATAATTAACTCATATCTCTACATAATAGCATTATTTGTATTGCTCTCAAGTAATTCTGCAGAACCAGGTATTGCAGTGTTTGATCATTAAAAAATAGTGATTGAGAATATTGGCTGTTTAGAGCTTTATGAGAATGTGAGGGCTGCCGTACTGAGTTGACCAAAGTTCAGTATAACAGTCTTGAGTTTTGGCAATATCCAGTAAATACTAGTATGAACCTTCTTTCTTTTGATGAGGTATTTTTTTGGAATTTGACAGTCCTCATGTGGCCCAATCCTTTTTTCCCTTTTGTATGACTTTTTCCCAGGTGACAGACAAATGCCATCTACCATTTACAGCAACTCTGCACACACAGTAGTGCAAAAGTAGTTGACCGCTTGGCTATTAACTCTTCTTAGGAAAATGCCTCTCAAATCAAAAATTCCATAAAATAATTGCTTGTTTTGGCCACTGTTAGCCTTTGATTCCCTTGTTTTCTTTCTGTTTCCGTATTTTCTTCCATTTGGAAAGCATATGAGGCTGTTGGAACAGAGATCTTTTTATTTTGTGTTTATACCTTGCAGAGTGGACTCTTGGATATAATGAAACCTTCTGTGAATGACGACAGTGCATAATAATCTTCCTTAACACCATCTGTCTGGCCGTTACAGAGTGGTATAGTGGTTCTTCCTTTGACTTGAGTTGAAATGGGATACAAAATTTTTGAAGATTTTCACGTTTTTAAAATGATTTCCCGTCCAATTTTTACTGCTGAACTTCTCCCTAGATGCTTTCATTATGATTTGGGATATATTTAGTGCATTAAGACGTATGTCATCTTTTCTTTGTTTTAACATTTTAGATTTGTGCAATATGATACTTAAAAAGCAGGTAGGGGTTGAAGAAGAGAGAAAAGCAACTGAGCAATAAGGATTTGTTTTACTTTTGAATGCAGGGTGTTAACAGTGGTAAACGGCCCTTGGAATAAGCAGAGGTAGAAGACACCACCCTGAAGTAAGATTATTAAGTGTTAATTACCTTGAAATCCCTGAGCCACAAGGGGAGCCCCGGGAAATTTGTGGGGAAGCAACTAGGTTGTCACAGGCACTGCGAAGCATCGGCCGTGGCGAGGTTCACCAGGCAGGGTTTAAGGTGAATTAACAGGCTGCAGCATGGAGTACCGCACTTGTGCTGCTAACAAGGGAAGCAGTAATTCTTTAGGAGTCCAGCAGTCCAGGTTCATACCCATGTGGTGTAAATTTAAGGGTCGGGACCTGCCATCACTTATGGGTTCTGCACAGAAAGTGTTTTGGCAGTTGGAATAATTGATCAGTCAACATGCTCCTGTCTCCTTGCCAATCTCCTGCTGCTTACCCACTACTCAGGGTTATTTCAGCAAAGGAGAAGATAAAACTGCAGAACAAGAAAGCTAACAGTGAATAAATAGTATCTGAAGCCTCAGGTTTTGGTCATGGTACGTACTTGCCACTAGAGTGCTTATATTCGCGGTTCCATGACCTCCATGTCGTTTTGTTGTCCTACATTTTGTTTTAGGTAAATAACCTGGTGTGGAGGTCTCTGTTGAGGATACCAGGTTGATAGTACTTTTCTAACATTCTTCTATGGGTGATTAAGTTTAGATATGAAAGAAATTAATAAGAAAAAAATCTACAATTACAAAACTGAAGAAAGTCTTTTGCACTATATTTGTTGGAGTCATTGATAACATCCAATAGCACCCTGTATTGTGTTAACCACACAAAAGTCAATGGTGTCATTATACATTTTACACCTGCTCAGGGTCAGTAAAAATGTATATTTTTTAATATCAAAGCATCATATTCATCGTGAAAGGTGCAGAAAAAAAATCAACTTTTGCTAAAACACACATTCCCAACTCTGCCTGAAACGGAAAAGACCTAGAATCAGTCATGACTTTGGGTGTCTAGGCTGCATAATTTTAGTATTAAATTAAAGTTACTCTTGGGCAAATTTCATACGAGTCTAGTGTTAGGAGAATGTTTGTATCTTTTCTCCCTTTCTCTCTTGAAAGTAGCAGAACTGTCATCTGAAACCTCAGAATTGCTGGAAATCTGTCTGTCCTGTCCTAAAGGAAATACCAGACTCTTTGTATACCACTTGTACCCAAAATTATACAGTGAATATCAGATGAAATCCAGAGACTCTTTTAGTATTTATTTATTTGTTACACTCTAAGTGTCACTTTTCTTACCTTAAAAATGGAAATTATTCACCATAGGATAGTTTAGACCCCATGAGAGCAAGCTTCAGTAACTAAATATATGTAGCATTTTTAATGTAAATATATTTATATAGTACTTTAAAAATGCATATAGTATATATTTTAGCAGGATAATAGTAGTTTAGAAGTGTCAGTGTAGTGTATATGCATAGGATATATATCCAGTGTACAATATATAGTGTGTCTGTACACATGCACACACATAGACTGTTTTTTATGCATATGTATACACATACACCCACATGCAAACTTACATATTAAGTATCTTTATTTTCTATAAGCTTCAGTTGCAAAAAAATACTGAAATATGCATGGGAATGTCCTCCAGATACATATTGCCAGTATATGTGTCCTTTCTGCTTCTCAAAGTCAACAGCTGTTAACACATTGACCTTGCAAGATCCGCTGCCATCAGTCCCGCCATGGTGCACTGGAGTGGTTATAAGGAGACATCTTTTGAGGACAGCTATTGCTCTGCTACCACACTGCAGGCACACTTTATATGACTAATGAGTCATACATACTGGGAAGGGTAGAGAAGAAGCACCATCAAAGCTTGAAAGACAAATTCTGCTACTAATTTTTCACAGCTCCATCCATCAGCTTGCTGATTTCCCTTCTCTACAAAGACAAGGTCACATTAGGCAGCTTGTGGAATGAATGGAAAGAACTAAATCTGAACAATTTGCTACTATCCTAAGAGAGGGAGATTCCACACGTGAAGGAATGTGAGATTTCACAGCTGAAAAAGAGTTTGTGTTCTGCTTGTTTCTGTAAGCAGAAGAAGGAGATCTGAGCTGCCTGTGTGCNTTGCTACTATTCTAAGAGAGGGAGATTCCACACATGAAGGAATGTGAGATTTCACAGCTGAAAAAGTTTGTGTTCTGCTTGTTTCTGTATCAGAAGAAGGAGATCTGAGCAACCTGTGTGCAGGCATTGGACCTGACCCCCAGGCCCCAGGTACTTTTGGATGTTCTGCTGTAGTGAGGATGCTCAGCTATACCCAAATTCCATGCAGCCGTGCAAGACGCACAAAATTGTCCCTTCCTATTGACTCACCAGGATGAGCTTTCTCCTCGATGGCTCCTTTTCACTTAAGCACTGCACCCTTTGCCCAGATGAGGGCCTAAGAATGTTCTACATAAAAGCATGCAATATTAAAGATGTGTGATGTGGTGCGATTATTTGTTGCTGGCTTTTTAATCTATTATTGAGAGTTGCAAAGGTGCTTATTTAGTTCCTAAAAATGCACACATCAATAAAAATAGGATTTGGTTGAAAGAGGAAAACTAGAATTTTTCATTTGAAAATTTGGGCAGTATTGCCTGTTTTCAAATGAAAACCTAAGGTATATCTGACAGTAAGACAGATTCCTTCAGAGTGACTCCCAGTGTTTTCACACTCTTTTTTTTTTTTTTGAATTTAAAGTATGATAGAGTTTCTAGGAAGAGCACTTTGATAAGTCACTTTGTCAAAAAAAATGCCTTGGGAGAAGGCTACAGGTAACTGGTCCATACCTCCCTTCACATGTTGCTGTCTTTAGAGCTGTTTTCTTCTTTTATATGATTGCTCAGAACTTATAAAACTGAATGGGATTCTCTGTGACTGATGGCAAAAGGTTGCAGAGAAAAGCAGGCAGTGATGTTGCTAGTAGTATGTTTCTATTGAGTGAAATACTAATAAGTAAATGACTGAATCTGGTTCCAAACCCGTTGAAGTTACTGGGACTTTTGTCACTCGCTTCTCTGAGGTCAGAACTCCACACCATGACTTTAAAAGAAAATAAATTATAAAATTTTTGGACTTCTTTAATGACAGTTTTCCCACAAAGTGTGACAGAAGAATATTTTATCTTACCATTAGCAAAATCATGAGTCTTGTTCATAACTTATCATCTACTAAAACTATCTCTAGCTTTAATGTGACTTTCTCCCTTTTAATGACACAGTAACTTATGAAAATTTTTAACTCATGTTGATCCTGATTTTCCCTGCCCTTAGTCAAAGAGTTTGAGCTGTATGTATAATCCTGCTCCTGGCTGATGAGTATTATCCTTGGATGCCAGCAAATTCTTGCTCCTAATGGCTGTTTTCTCTAGTTTCCATTTACGATGTTTTGCTTCATTAAATAATCTTGATCCCAAACAGCAATTCAAAATTACACTATGCAATATTTATTAAATACTTAAAGGATATTATCTTTTTTTTTTCTATCAGCTGGCACATCCACTTAGGTATTTCAGATGTTTTCTTTTGTCTTTCCTGTGTTCTTAGATGCTAGACCAACAAACGGGAGTTGATTTAAATATGCTTTTAGTAGTGCGAGATGACTATCATTTCACCATAAGTTGTGTGAAATGATTGCTGCCATGCTGTGCTTCACTCCACATGGCTCTGAATCAAGCACTGGAAGACAGGGCTACAAGTGGTGGTGTTTCCTGAAGCTAAGTGTAAATCAGTAACAGAAAGCTAAAAGTGCACTGTCAAGTAACTGATGCCCCTTATTACTGGAATAAATTAGCCCTTAGTCAAGGACAATGCATTCCCATTAAAAGCTTAAATATTTTCTCTGTAAAATGTTGGCATTTCTCAGTAAGATTAAAAAGAATACCAGAAAATGAGCTGTTGGACAAGTAGTTGTACCATTTTAAATAGTGCCAGATTTCTGAAGTCTTTCAGGACAACTCTTTCCTCCCTTATCCTTTCAGGTTTCTTACTGCTTTAGCTGAGTAGGAGGAATTTCAATTGGTGACTCGGTCTCTTAGTCATGAGATACTGGAATCTGCTTTTACATTGGTATTACGGGGGTTTTCAACTGAGCAATTAAATGGCCTCGCTGAGTGGCGACTTTCCCAGGGTCTACTCTAAATGGGACTTGTTTGTACAGAAAGAAATACCAGTAATTCTTTGTCAAACATACAAGATTTCTGTTGTCTTGTTTAGAAATATCTGACTATAATTTCATGTTTTCAAGTGCTTACTTTTGAGATGAGAAACATTTAAAATATATTTTGGTTTTGCTTAACAAAGATAAAAATAGATTGTTTTATAAATAAAACAAATAAAAGAAATTGAATTTAAAATTTTAAAAATTAGGGGAAATTTTAGTAAGGAGCATGCCTATTTGCATATTCAGTGAAAATAATGACCTGTAAAAAGCCAGTTTTCCCTTATAATTTTGATTCTAATGTTTCATTTAAATCCTTTTTATAAGATGTATACATGATAAGATAAAGCAAAGTGACCTCTTGTGACCTAGTCACAGGAATGATAAGGAAAAACATCTCATTTGATGTTCAGAGAACTAAGCAGCAGGTTACACTAATAAGATTTAATGTCCTGGTGTGTGCTAAGTGGCACAGTAACAGGATGCAGCAAAAGGGATTATTTTCTGAAAAACAACTGTGGTTTGATTTCAGACTGAGCTTGCTTATTTAAATGATGCATTCAATATGGGGAGATGGAGGAAACAGCTGAGCCTACAGATATTTTATAAAATCTTGTTGTTACATATTGCTTTGCACTTCGTTGGCCAATGTGCAGTCTCAGATTGCTTTGATAAATAGCAGTTGTTCCTGCTCTGTGTAGGACAAAGGATGCTTTTTCTTCATAGCACATTTTCCAAAGCATATTTCTTTCTGTGTAAGCAGAAGTGCTAAAATACATATATATGCAAAAGTGGGTATGATGAAATCAACCCAACCCACCCTCTCCTCCTCTTTTATGTATTTGGAATCTCCTCCTAGCAAGCTTGACAAAGAACCTTAGTCATACCTTCTACTAAACCAAGCAGAGAAAAAACTTTCTCAAGAACATATGGCACTTCAGGTAGTTATTTTTTGATCCCCAGTGAGTCTGCTCTCTCTCCCCATAACATTCTGTTTTCATTTCACTATAGCATTTTCTAAGAATTCAACAGTTTTACAGTACAAATGAAGTGCAAAAATACAGTGTGATGCCTTCTGGGTGGTTCATTGTTTCAGTTTCATATTAAAAGCACATGTGCACATTTATATGAGAAAGAAAGCCATTGGCAAATGCCCTCATACCCCAGGAGCTTATACAGTTCTGTAAGTTAGGAATTCTGTTCTACGTACTGGTAGCTGGAGATTTTTCTTGTGAGTATCCGCACTGTACCCATCCATACTTTCTGTTCTCCTTACCTTAGTCATGTCCTCTAACAACCCTGAGTAATCATTTCCATTGGCTTTATTGCTTCCACCCATTGCAACTTCCTTAAAAATTATGAGAAAATTTGCTCTGAAACTTCAGCCAAAAGGTCAGTTTCTGAATCAATTCCATCACAGTATTGTACAGTGGGCAGTATTATTAAGTTCCCTCTTGCTAGTAATTACCACATGTGATTGCTTGGCACTATCCCTCCACTCTGTTTTCCACCTCTTCACAAAGCATGAATATGTTAACTTCAGTAAATACTGACTCTTCAATGGCAAACCTTTACTTCTCTTTCCATTCACCAGCAGAAATTTGTAGCATCTCTCCTAACTCTTACACTGTCTCAGCACTTTGTCTTATAATCGGAAGATTTTCATTCTAAGACATTCTTTCTGTTGAACCTGCAACTTTTGAGCATCATTAGTCTCTTTTGCAATTGTGTGTTTTCCTTGGCTTGCGTCTCTTTTACTTCATAGAGAGGATCAGCATATCGTGAACTCATGTTGAGATTTGTGACCTGTAATACTGCTTTTGATGACAGGGTTAGACACCCTGTCACACACATATATTCTAATTCTTTATGCTTAGACTTTTAAAGACTTAAGGGTTTTTTATTATACAAAAATAGCAATTGCCAGTTTAGTGACAGTGGCACCTGTTTCAGCAATCGATGAATAAATAAGTTGGTTATTTTAAGGTATTATAAAACTTTAAGGTTGCTTCTTCATTTGCAAGTGGTATGTACCATTTTTTAGCTGATATATATGCTTCTGAAAAGTGAATATCTGTTATTTTTGAACTTATTTCACTCAAAATAGAAAAATTTTGGAAAAATATAAATAAAAATATATACATAAATACAATAATATAAGACAGAATTATTGGTAAATTCTATAATCTTCTGAGAACATATGGGGTAGTACTTGATATTTGTGCAACATTGTATTCACAACCACCTGTAGTTCACAGCCACCGTATTGTAGTTCATATTTATATCCAGGAAAAGGTAAAGGAATTACTTACTGAATTGCAGGTTCATATAGCCTATTAATATCATGGATCTATTACTCATTGACAGCAGATAGTTCTTCTAATGATATGACAGTAATACCATTCTGAAAGCAGATCTGGGCATACGAATAAAATCTCCCACCCCTTAAAAGTATGAGTAAGTTCTCTTAGTCATTTTTAAGATGTTTTGAAGTATAACTTTTTCTGCAGGACTGTCCATAAGCTGCATTATTTTGTAAAAACAGGTTAAGTGGCTCTTCCAAAGAATAAAACTTATCTGCCTGTGAAGTTCATAAATACTTTATTTCAATTAGACCTTCATGACTGTGAGCTCTGAGTGCATAAGAGGCAAATAAACGGCTCTTGAAGTTTTATTCTTTTAGCTAAAAGTAATTTTCCAAGTGCACATGAAAGCAATTGTTATTATGCCATTTATAGATATATTCTTAAAATTTCATCTTTCCTGAAAAGGTTTTCCTTGAAAACTCTAGCTTTCTTTCAAATAAGCATTAATTCCTTCAGGTCAGATTGAACTTTAGAATTTCAGTCCTTTACCTAAGTTAGAGTGAACCACATAGTGTATAGAAAATAATATGCTTTTAATGACAACAGTTGGTTTTGTCAAATAGTATATCCTTTACAGTGACCACAGTGACCTTTAATATGTCCAACTTTAAAGCTGAACAAACTGCACGCTCTCCACTCTGCAGAAGAACTATGTTTATATTAGATATAATCACAGGGGACATTTCTCTGCTTGTTCAACAAATTTGATATTGTCTGCTATTACAGTAACATCTAAAATCCAATATATCTTGGTAGTTAAGAACAGAAATCCTGAAATAATATATTCTTTCCTTACATATTCAGGAAAATATCTCCAATTTTGATATTGTCATGGAGTCTGATGAGGGCACCTTCAAGCCAATGGGACTGGCTTTTACTGGTACCAGCGAAGCTCGTGACATTGTGAGAGAGATCATGACGCTCCTGCTGCCTATAAATATTACAGACATTTATGACTCTGCAGAAGGAACAGACATTGATTACTGGATGAGGGCCGGGGTGCCAGGTGAGTATGCTGAGTACTTTATAAATAATACTCTTTCTTCCATACAGAATCACATCAGGCAGTCTAATGTCTTGAAAATAATAATAAATGCCTTCTCTGGAGGAACAAAACTTACCATAGATAAATATTTAAAGTTTACCTACAGAAATAGGGCGTCATGTGTATTTGAGCTTCAGTTTAATAATGGTATAGATTATACATACCATAAAATGCCTCAAATCTTCTTTTCGGCTTTAAGGATTTATAATAATTAATCCCAGGCTGGTGGTTTATAAATAGTAAACTAAAGCAGAGAGACATTCTCCAATACATAACAAGTATTTTTTATTATTGTTGTCATTATTATATATTGGAAATCTAAGGGTTTTTTTTTCCAATCTTTTATATGCTGAGATAACAATTATTTGGGACTTGTCTTTTAAAAGGTTATAGTGCTGTAATGTATATTAAAGGAGTAGTATTCTTTTCAATTTCAAAACTGTTTGGTTTGGAATACTTACCTGTGTCTGAGTGAGGAGCAGCTGTTGGAAAAGAGGTTTGTAAGCAATGAGGGAGGTCCGCAGCTGCATTAACCCCACTATGAGGAATACCCTGCTGTAGCACAAAGTTCTGCAGAGTAAAAAATTTCTAATTAGGAGCTGGCCTGAATGAAACTTCAGTGATTTTCCATTGTAGTTGCCATACTTGAATAATAGCATGACAAAAATAAATTTATGTCATTGATTTGTTAAAACAGTGATCAGTTTTAAAAGTTAGGTTCTCTTTTTCTAGTGATTTTTGACTGAAATAGACTGTTGTGTGTATCATGCTAGTTCTTCCAGGACTGCTGTAGCCTTCAAATCTCCTAATTTCTGCAAATCTGCAAATCTCCTAATTTGCCTTGTTTCTTACCTGGTCTTGTGAAAGGTATAACAAGTTATGAAATATATGATTCATATTTACATACAGAGCTCTTTGCTTCTCACTCTCCTATGGTGTACAAAGCTACTGTGATGTTGATTACCTTGATAAATGTGTGGAAATCTAATTTTCAAAGCAAAAAGAACATCTGTATTGGGCAAGAATGGTTTTAAAAATGTAGAGCTTCACACAGCTGACATACTGTTTTCCAGCTGAGGTTCAAGGAATTTAGTGTAATGTTGTAATGTGAACGTGCCCCGGCGGGCAGCCGTTGTCCGGGGCTCTGAGTGCCTCCATCCTCCATCCTCTGTCCTAAGCACCCGTGGAAGGGCACAGAAGCCCAGAGTTGCCAACTGATGTGCCCGTGGCACTTGTAGCCCGATAACTATGAGAACTTACCATTGAGCTGGTGTTCAGAAAACACATCCAGAGGCTTTGCCAGGTTAGAAGTGCTTGTGTGTTGGGCAGGCAGCAGCCAGGCACTTCCATTGTGCTTCCAGTCTGAGGAGAGGCTGATGGAAGAGAGAAAAATTTAATACTCAAATGTGTTTTAAGCTGAAAATGCAAGTGGTTATAGTGGTGGCAGGTAGTACTGAGCTCTGCTATTCCACTGGAGCATAACCAGACAGAAATGGAATCACAGAATCTCAGAATGGCTGAGGTTGGAAGGGACCTCTAGAGATCATCTAGTCCAACCCGCTGCTCAAGCAGGGTTGACTTGTCAGCTGGGCTACATGTGTAAAATGAACTCATCAGAGCCCAGAGCACCCTCCCATGGTTATCCATCCTCTTTAAAGGATCACACACTTCCCAGCACTTTTACACCGCACTCCAGCTAGCCCCTTCCCGGCAATGTGAGGACATGGCTGAGTGGGGGTGCAGGCGGCATCCACTCCCGCTGTGCGGTCTGCAGAGGCCCCAGAGTTTTGCGCGTAACGTGACCCTGCCGTGACGCTTACTCTCAGGAACAAAATGCAGAACAAGAAGGAAACACTCAGATTTCTTGTCGTGTGGCTCAGCACGCAGATAAGATTACAGTGTCTTCAGAAAGCAAAAGCTATGAAAAATAGCATAAATTGTGAGATCACTTTAAACTTTGAGAAAAGACAAAGTGCATCGAAACAGAGACTTCATTTTTTTTTCCATAAATCTAATTTACCTTCCTATTAAAAATTTTGCACCTTAATTTATTTATTTATTTTTCTTTTCTGTCTGAAGCTTTGATTCATTTAACTTCCTGTTAAGCAGATAACAAAGTGTTCTTAGAGAGTAAAGAGCAGTGATTCTTTTTTTCCCTACTGGGACCTGATGTGAAAGAATTAACTCCACTAAAAGAACTTATGCTGATTCAGATTGTATTTCATGCTGTACTGGAGAGAACTTTAAGACATACTGTAATCTTCACGCCTTGTCTGCAGTTTTCTCACTGCTCCAATGAGTCCTTATGGTATATAATAACATTGGAACAAATTGAACACACTGTAACAGCTTTTATAATTTTGTCCAATTTAAATAAGCAGCCAAGTGTTGACACATCATCAATTTTATTTAAATATTTTCTTGAAAATGCATTTGATGGCTTTGTTTCTGCAACAGAGAAAATAATGATGTACTACTTGAACAACAAGATGGTTTCTGACATCATTTTTTAAAGTTTTCTTTCTTTAGTATATTGAGTTTATGGTCAGCTTTTACTGTTAAAATTCCACTCCTCTCTCTACTTTTAGTCTGAAAGGTCCACAAGAGGCCACATGACATGTGTTTTTCAGAGTTCATAGCTGCTTCTGAGGCAGGTCAAGTAACTCTTGCTTCATGCTTTCCTTACTGTTTCCAACATTTTCATTTTCAATGGACACATAATGAAATGTCATTCATAATGTTGCTTAATTGAATTTGCACAAAAACATTGTTGACTGTCCTGAAGTTTAGCATGAGAGAAGCCAGGGATGTACAACAGGGATGGTAGCTGAAGTATGAAGTTTAACTCATACCTCTCAAGTACAAGCTAGTAATCTGCTTAGAGCACAGCAGTGTAATGCTGTATGACTGTAGACTGTAAAATGTTAGAAATATTTCCACCGGGGAACTTTACATTTGGTTATGTTGAGAATGGTTCAGCCCAACAAGAGAAATGTCTGTATTTTTGTTTTTTTTAATGATAACCAGTTTCCAGCTACTCTAGATATTTATATAGTGAGTGTTTTACTTTTTCATGAAGCACAAATCAAATAAAATTGGATTTCTGTGGCATCACATTTTATGCTGTGGTTTTACAGTTTGAGGTGGCCACCTAAGACTACTCCTTTATTAATTATGCAATTATCTTTCTCAGTCTTATTTTTAAATATTCAGATATGTATTTATTTTTCATCAAGCATATATATGTACACTCCTGATGATGCACTGTTGGCTTTTGCAGCACTATGTTCTAACCAAAAAGTTTGAGTATCTTTTGAAATTTAAGGAGGAAGAGGGATTTGTTGGGGATCTTTGCTTTGCTTCCCTGTGGTTTCTTTGCCTGCTTTTTTACAACAGGCTTCTTGTTTGTCTGGAAAGGTCAAAAACATTTAGCAAACGGTGCTAGACCGCTGTTTGGTGTATTTGTTAAAAAAGCAGTGTATCTGATCACAAGGCTAATTCTAAAGTTGTTTACACTGATCCCTAAGGTAGCAACCCTGGGGCTGAGTCAGCTTTCCCTATAAACTTTCAGAAATTGAGAATGAGGGGGATGATGAGATTATGTTTTCATTATGGTATGCAGTAAAATAATATTAGTAATATTCGACTTTAGATAGGGAAGAGAAAAAGTACTGGTCTCCCATTTTTTGCAAACTATTGTGACACTGTATTTTCAGGAGTATTGGTTCAAGATGTTCCTTTCTGTTGGGTTTGTAAATGAGGTTATCTGTTGATATAGTGCTTATGGTGGGAACACTTGTCCATTAGGAACTGAACTGTATTTGAGACCGCGTTGACCCAGGAAATCAAATATCTCTTAGAAAACATGTGGCAATTCCTCTATTTAAAATTCAACCAGAAACATAGAGGTGAAACTTTCTTTCTGTGTCACCCTGAACCTTGTTAGTTGTTCCTGTCTGCCTGTCTCCACAGTGACCGTATCTTGCTTTTTTTGCTACATTATACCACAGGAAAAATCATTCTCCCCAAAACAAATATATCAGTAATTCATTTAATTTTAACATTTCTCCCAAAATCAAAATTAATATATATTTAGATGTATTAATCATTTTCTCAGAGGCAACAAACCAATACATCATCTCTTTTATGTCATACATCATTTATCTCATTTTTATATTTTATAGTGCTTTTTTATTACTTCCATCTAAAGTAAGACACATTTTGGTCTTTGGAGACCTGACCTTTGCATGCATTTTCTTATTATATAAGAGGATAAATTTTTTAGGTGCCCTCCATTTCCAAGGCCTGCTGCTCCCCGTCTGCCGTGTACACATACCTACATGTCACCCACATTCATGCACTCATTGGGAGATGCCATAACCCCCTCCGAGTTCGCAGTGCTCCGGGCATGTGTTTATGCACGCCACCAACTCCAGTCAACCACCACGTGCCTGGTTTGGTTTTGCTTGGAAATGAGGAGTAACGTGCTGCTGTTGTACACCTATGGCTTGCCTGATTTTTATTTTCTCAGATATATGTGAGTCTGTAACAATCTGAAATAAGTGTTTACACTGTAGTGTAATAATTAGCAATATCGTATTCCTTTTTAAGATCATTCATTTCCTTTTAAATGACTTACTTTATCATTCCAAAAGGAAATAGGGTGAATGAGTATGATCCTCTGCAGAAGTCAAATTTTCTGTAACTTGGGGAATACTAAATGAAACCAGTATGTTAAGAGAACAACTTTAATTATCTGACACTCAACCAACTATAAGTGCTACAGCTATTACAACCATTTTAAATCCTGATTGCATTTAGAACTGTGTATATTAACCTGTCAAATAATTTATCTATGATCCAATTTATCATTGTTCCATAAAATACGGTTTTGAAATTAGAAATTGCTCTAGACTAATTAAAAATAATTAATGTACTGTAGCTTTTTATGATGAAGAGTAACTTAGATTAGTCTATCATATCACCTTTCCTCTTTTTAATAGTTACCGCTAACGTCTTTGAGACTAATCATTTAATTAAAAAATAGTCCGTAGATTAAAGTTTGTTTGCTTTCTAACTGTGATGTTTGACTTCCAGACAAACTTGATCATAATTTACAGTTCTTTCCACCTGTATTCTGCTTGGATTTAGATATCATTTGGAGTACTGGACTTCTACCTATTTTCAAACGCCAAATATTGGAATTTGTCAACTTGTAATAATTAACAAAAAGCATCAAAATTCCAAGCTTGTTTGTTTGCTTCCAGTAGACTAAGTATAGGACGTACAGGCATTCAGCAGGGGCATTACTGTTGGAGAGGGGGACGGAATTAGGTGGTTAGGCATAGTGCCTGCTTGCAGAATTTTACTATTAGTTTTACAGGGTTTTTTGTCGCCTATTTTGTACTAGAGTTTTGTGCTTTCCTTGTGCTAGGGCACAAGGCATTCCTCTCAGATAAAAAATAGTATGCCATCTTTGTGTCAAAATAATTGATGATAGTGACAAATACCTGGAAACTGCTTATACACACTTGTTATGACGTAAAAGAAGACTGCTTCTAAATGGACTTTCTAAATGTCTGCCTTAACTATGAGCTCCCACTGTCATAGTTATTTTATTATTAAGTTATTAGCACAGTGATAGAAATCTTCAGAACCGAACGGTCTACATAAGCAAGGGTGAATGCTGCTTTTACTAGCAGGTGCATTAGGTGGCTGTGCTTCATATATACACTATCAGTTAAGTTCTAGTGAAAGCAGGATCACAAAAGAAGATACAGGAAGACTTGTAAATTTAGAAATTATACCTTTAAGTGAAAAACCAGAGTTTTTTTTTTTCAGTTTATGCAGTTGATAATGACTCAATTACAGCATGCATATTAGGTTGGGTAGAGATTTTTCTAATGAGGGCACCTTTTAATCTTATTTTAAAAAATAATTCATTAGAGATTCAGTCTGTCTAAATTTAAACAAGCTCAAAATAGTAGAAAATGAACACCTTTTAAGACAGAGTTAGTTAGCTACAGAAGGAGCTTACACATTTGATAAAAATTGCATTATTTTGAGTGTGTAAAATAAGAGAGGGGCGTCCTTCAAAAAGTCAAAGATAATTCAGGCAGGAGGACCAGGTTTGATGCAGGAGTTACGAGGTGAGGCTTTCCAATGTGTTGTTCAGAAGATCTCATCAGACGGTAATAGCTTATGTAAGCTTTAAGCAAATCTGTAAATCTGCCTGTAAATCTTACAAGCATTTTCTGTAATGAAAATGCTTCTACTTCCTATTTAATCACCTATTTCAAATATATTTACTTTTTGAATATCAGTACATCTTGTCCTTGACCTGTACAATGTTTAGGGAATCTTAATTGTAATTAGACGCAGGAATAATTCAAAGCAGGTAAACTTGACAGTTCTAGAAGAAATTTAAAATGTGAAATAAAAAATACAAATAACATTGTCTATTAAAGAGCATCTGATACTTTAAAAAGAGAGCAACTAGAAATAAAATAAAAAACTAAAGCTGTTCACCACTGTTCACCAATATATGGTAAAACTTAAGTATCAGATGCTCTTTAATAGACAATGTTATTTGTGATTATTTACTAAGAATTCCAGTGCACTGGTTTAACAACTGATATTAGATACTACTTGTATTCCTTTTCTAAAAAAATGTGAAGCAAAGAAGTCTTAAAATAATCCTACATGAATATTGCAATAGCTGAGTTTGAAGCTGTGACATTTTGTTTTGCTTTCATAAACCCAGAAGAAATAAAATTGTTCCAGTGCATTAAACATTGTATAAATACTAAATAACTTCATTTATCTAGTAGTGAAAACTGAAATTAAATTGATTTAAAGAAAATTGTAATTTCTAATGGTCCTGCAGTTTTTGTTCGATGGACTTCTTTCTCTTTAATATATTTTTTCGATGTTACTTCTATAACAATATTCCTATATTTGGGTGTTTGCTCTTCAGAGAAGTTCAATGAAGTTGATTGATTGAGGCAAAAGGCTAATATTGAATATGTTTCTTATGTAGCCACACAAAATTCTTAATCATTTATAAATCATCAACAAATTTGTTCCTGCCACACACCTTGTTAGCAGGAGAATATGAACTGTCTCTAAAAAGAAGGACTGAAAAATATCCGGCTGAGAATCCTAGCTGGGTTTTGGGTGCATTTTTTTTGATTCTGCCTCTGAGAAGCACATTAATTCTCTATTGTTTACTGCTTAGGAAAGCTGAATTATATTTCTGTGCGTGGGAATATTCTGTTCATATGGAATCATTTGCCATTGTTGAGCCTAAAAAAAACAAGCATCCTACATTAATACACAGTGCTCAGTGTTAACGTGCTAAATATGCAGCTTGGAAATGCAAGTTTCTTAAGTCTTATTCCTAGAACTCTCCTCCACTTCACTGAAACTCATGCAAATAATGAAGTAAATATAAAAAGAAAGGTTTGTCTACCATAAGAAAGTTGAAGGTGGAAAGTGTTCATCAAATGGAAAATATGAAAGTTAAATGTAAAGCTCACAATAAATATATGTTTTTCCTTTTGAAACTTATGTGAAAAATTAGATGCACTCACAAGGTGAAAATGTGGGGAGATTTTAACCAAACGTGTAATGATTCAGCGTGGCTTTTAAGAACAACAGCACCTCTCAGTAATATCTTTGGATTTCTGGATTTCTTCCTGGAAACCAAACTTTAATCAATATCAAATACTGAATAAAAAAAAAAAACTATTCAGTTTGTGAGTACTCAAGGAAGACTGCACACAGGCTACTTTTGATGGGAAGAACACAGGCTAAATGGAGCTGGTAGATGTCAAAGTAGTTTCCTATATGGAGTCACATGGTGAGTGTTTTTAGTAAGATTCTTCAGAGATGGATTTATGTTCAACGGTTCAGTTTCCACAGGTGACCTAGAATCAAACATAAAAACACAAGTTACTTAGAAAGCAAACAAACATAGCTGCTGCAGAGACTATGGTAATGATAGAATGGTGATGATGAGAATAAGCTGATTATCAGCAATACTAAATACTTTATTATTTTTACATGAAAAGATGAGTCTGATCTCATTCAAGGTGATATTCCTTGACACCTGCTTTAAGAAACAGAGATATTTTCTTCTGCAGATAATTCTCCAGCCTTTTTGAGCAACTTCTTACGTGGCCTAACCACACTTATTGTGGACAAAAATCTTGTTTGGTTCTTCTTTCAGTTTGTGTTTATTACCTATTCTCTTTTCTGTATACAATCATCAGAAAAATATTGCTTTATCTTACCTCTTCTTTAGATGGTGTGAGGCAGGAAATAGACCCCCTTTAACCTCTTCTCCACACTAAGCAAACCCGGTTTCCTTAGGCTCTCCTTGTGTTTTATGTGCTCCAGGTCCCTGATTAGGTTAGTGAGATTCCACTGGATTCAGTCCAGTTTGTTGACATCTCTTGCACTTGCAGGCCCAGAAGAAGACACAGTATTTTGGATAAACACTTCCTTTGACCTGCTCACTAACCCCTTGCTACTGTAGCTGATTGCTTTCCTGGTCAGGGTCTCGATGATGACTCTTATTCACCTTCTCCACTAGGACCTGCAGGTCCTGTTCTGCAGAACTGCTACTCAGCCCCCAGTCTGTACTGTTACAGAAGGGTGTCCTGTTCCAATGTGGGACTTTACATTTGTATTTTTGAATATTGGAAGGTTCTTGTAAGCCCATTCCGTTTTTTGGGGTTTGTTTGTTTGCTTGTTCAGTTATCTGAACAGCACCTCTGCCTTCTAGCATAAGAACTGCTCCCCCATCATCCACTAATTTAATGAAAACACAGGCCATCTCCTGCCCAGATCATTGCTGAAGATATAAGGGTTTTGGCCCACTATTGGCTCCTGAAGAATACCACTCATAACCAGCCAGCAGTTAGACTTCAAATTGTTGATGACTCCCCTTTAATTGCAGACATTCAGCCGATTTTTATTACAGTTTTATTTCACCCTCCAGTCCATAGCTTTCCTGGAAAAGGGAAGTTGACTGGCCTATAATTCTCTGCATCCTACTGCTTTTTTTGGTGATGGGAATAGCATTTGCCTTTTTCAGTCATTGGGGATTTCTCCTCATTATCAGAACTTTTCAAGGATGATAGAGGGCAACCTCTTAGTGGTGTTGGCCAGCTCCCGCATGCAGCCCATCCAGTCCCATAAATGTATGTAGGCCCAGTTTACTCACTTCCTAATTTGATCTGCTATTGTGAGTAGTACCTGTGCATCTCTTGTACCCTCAACTCTGCTACCAGACACAGAGACCTGGGAGGTCTGAGCAGATCATGCTAGTAAAAATCAAAAGAAAAAAGGCCCTGAGTACATGAACCTTTTCCTCATTCTTCATCATGAAGTTGCCTGTGAGCTAACATTTTGTTCTATCCCCCTTTTGTTGATGTACTTGTGAAAGCTTTCCGTGTTGCCATTCACATCTGCAACAAGTTTCTACTTAAACCAAGTTTTGGCCTTCCTTACCTCATCATTGAGTGCCTGGATGGTGTTTTATGTTCCTTCTATGTAGCCTGTCCTTGCTACTGCGTCTTGTCCCTTCCCTGTTTTGCCTTTGAGCTCAGTCAGGTGTTCTCTCTTCAACCAAAATGTCTCCTGCCATACAAACCCATTTTCTGACACATCAGGATAGACCATCCGTGTGCTTTGAAGAGTTTGTCCTCAATGATTAACTAGCTATGCAGGGATTCTTTCCCCTTAGGTCTCTGTGATCTCTGTTGGGATCACTCTGACCAATTCACTAAACAAACCGGAACTGACTCATAAGAAGTTCAGTTTGTTATTTTTGCTGCATGACTTTCTGAGTTCCTTCAGATCTTAAACTAAGCTATACCATATCATGGTCACTGCGGCTAAGACTACTGTTGGCTACTGTTTTGCTAATCATTTCTTTCTTATTTCTCCTAACACCTTCCAGAAATCTTCCAGATTGCTTGTGCTCTTCTGACTGGTTCTGTGATAATTGAAGTCCCTCAAAGGATCCTGTCAGGAGTCACAGTGGTCAGGTTAACTCATTGTCAATTCTCAGTATCATTCTGCAGCACAAGGCACTGATGCAGTTTTACAGTTTTAGATTGTAGAAAGACTTCTGAGTCACCTCCTTAAACAAAGCACACCAAAAAAACCCCATGAAGTTACTTGTGACTACCTGGATGGTACTTCTAAATGTTTAGAGGTGCCTCTAAACATTTCAGATATGTGCTGCCTTATAGAACTACTGAATAATGCTACCCAATAATTTTACTATATATTGGAGTACTATGACACTGTTATTTTAGAGATTTTTGTCTGTTTCCTGTCTCTGTTAAATACATATATATATATATATACATATGGTTTGGGATAATTGGTTAGCCAGTTGTAGAGAGAGAGAGAAAAAAAAAAGGGAGTATTAGTCCTCATCTTCCAACTATCCATACAGAACCTTTTATGTTCAGATTATACACTTATTGCAGTTATCTACTCATTGCAGGAGTGCAAAACCTATCCTCTAAAGCCACAATCTTTGTGTGTCCTCTTAAGCACTGTTGTATTGCTAATAATTTGTCATAAGAACAAATGCAGAGCAACTGATACAGCTACCCTCATTTCCTCTTTTAACTTTGTTTTTTCAATAGTAATTTTTGAATATTACGTGTTTTCATTGGATTGATATCTGTTCCTTTTTAATAAGAGGCTGCTAGGGAAAGAGAAGCTGAAAATGGATGACTTCATGAACAGTTGAGGATAATTAAGGGGTGATAACCTGAACTTCCATGTTCTACAGTTGATTTTCTTCCTGATCATTCTGCATGCTGTTTTTCTCTTTGGAATGGCCTTATCTGAGATCATGGAAGAACAGGGGGATTATAATGATTTAAATAGGAGGTTCACACATGGAAGAATTGGAAGAGCTTTGGTGGACACCAAAGCTAATGCGAGGGACAAGATACTAGGCAGGAATTAAATGAAATAATTGTTCTTTATTTTTAAGTAGTTTGTAATTTGCCAGTAGTTCCCTGTTCCCAAAGGACTAAGCTGCAGGTATATTATGTTGGCCCATCTGGTAAGACATTGTCTATACAATGTTGAATGAAATCTGGAGTGTGATCCAGTCTGGTGAGGCCAAAAACTTAAATCCAAGAGAATACATTCATAGAGATCAGACTGGGACAGAGATATAGCGGGTTTTATAACAGAAACCTAGATGGCCAAAGGCAAAGCAATGAATGTTACTTTAATGTTAAACTACACTCATTACCTTGTTACTGATCTTTCATTACTCAGTGCAGCTAATATAGCTAGCTAATAGTATAGCATTTGTGCAACATTTTTTTTTTTTCCCAAGCCATGGGAAAGTTTTGTAGGGAAAGGAGACAACAAAAATATCTTAACTATAGGGCACATGATAGCTTTGGTCCAGATATGTTTTTGATCTTGGATCAAAAAAGCTTTTTAGCAACACAGTTTTAGGTATTAGTCAGAAATCTTGTCCCTTCCTAACACATCAAGGTTTAATTTGCAGCTGGCATTTTATATGTAAATTCTGAGGCTTCTGGAGAATGCTTTTGATGGTAAACTTATCTGAAAAGAAATCATTTATAAAGATATCTTCCTCAAAGGAGTGAGTTCAAAATTGTTTTGTTGGCAGTCTGTCCTGAAAAATACTAACATTTACAAACTTCAGAATTGCAGCACTTCAAACTTATTGTCTTCAAACTGATTTCTGTAGATTTTGTCCCAGTGTAAATGTGCAGGGCTATTGGATTTCTGAAAGGCAGAATTTATTGAGCCTTTTGGACATGAACCTTTTGGACAGACTTTTCCCAGATCTCCTTCTTACCAATAATCTTATATTGTGTTTTCATATAATTCCAATCAGATAAAAACATTAGTCAGGCATAGACTTGGTCACAGAAAAGAGAACTGACTGTGAAAGAAAATTTGTGTGCATTTGTATCGTGCAGTGGCAAATCCGTGATAAAGATGGTGGTCTGGAGAGGAGTGCAAGTCTGGAAGTGCTGGGTTGTTATTCTGGCTCTGACACGAGCTGCCATCATCACCAAACAGTTGAATGCTTCCTCCATTTCCCTGAGTGTAGCAGTTACCCTGAGAGGTGCTGGGGAGTTAACCTTTTTGGCAACATGCAATAAAGAAGAAAGAGACTTCCACTGGAGTCATCAGACCTTGCTTGTATTTAGCTAGGTTTAGCTGCTCAGATTTACTGAATGCTTGTAAAGAAAATAGCAGCTTATGTGAAAAGAGCTTCCTACAAATGTATTTTAGCAACCGTGAGTAAACAAATCTGTCTTCAAGCTAAAAATATACACCTGAATGTGAGCAGCAGTTTATTCAAGTACTCCATGCAAAGAGCCAGAAAACCTAATAAAGAATTATTATCCACCAGGACCTCTCTCTCCCCAGCCCTGGGCTACTTGCAGTGCCTTTGACAGAGTGCCGTCTCAGTCACCACGCAGAGCTTGGATATCCACCAAGGAAAATGGGCACTCTTCCTGTTGTTCACCTGGCTACATTAGTTTTTAAAACAGATCAGTTCTATTAACTAACCCGAGCAATGACCTTCTAGAACAGTAGAATGTTTGTAGTTCTTGTTGCTGTGTTTAAAGAAAGCTGAAGTAAAGAAACACCTGAAAATAGTGATTTTCAGAGTGTGGTCTCAAGATTCCTGAGGGATTGTGGATTAGTCCTAAAAATGTAAAACGTCATCTGCAGCTAAGAGCAAGTTTGTTGTCAGTGCGCTCCATTATCCAGCTGATGTCAGAAGGGATCAACCCATGTGTTAGAAAATATTTATGGATCATAAAATTTGCAACAGTTTAAAATGATTTATGTGACATTGTGCAGGAAAAATGTTTTGCACCTCAGTTTCTCAAAGGAATTCTTTTTTTTTTTTTTTTTTGCTGGTAGGGATTCTATCCCTACTAGCAAAGATGTGAGGATTTAAAACACTGGAATTTTACAGCTGGACCAAATCTCCTTGTCAATATGTAGCTTACAAACAAGTCACCGTCTGGAATATGAGACAAAAAATATATATGTATTTTTGTATCTGAGGACAGAGCTTACTGTAGGAATCCTGAAGTAAAGTGATTTTACCTGGACAAGGAATGTCTGGATTGCCTGTCTGTGTCCACTGCCCAAAACCCACCACCACCACCAAGCAAAACAAGACTGTGGAAGATGTTAGGAGCAGGCTGAGGAACATCAGTCTTTAGTTGTCTATACATGAACAGATAGATGGGAGACTTTTAAAGGTAAGACTTTCTCAACTACTTTCCATATATAGGAAATATCTAGGAGTAGGACATTTTTCTGATGTCAAGTGCTGTTGCAGAAATGCAACATGAGGCTTTGCAAAAGTTTCCCCTCTATTCTAGTGCATGCAAGGTCCATCTGGAATAGTGATTCTGAATTTCCCTCTACCTGGCAGACCAAAATTGACCATGGTCAGAGATGAAGTAAGAAGTCAGACGAAGAAGATCTGTGGAGGTGTTTCAGAAATGCGTACAAAACAAACTGGATTTCANAAGTGCTGTTGCAGAAATGCAACATGAGGCTTTGCAAAAGTTTCCCCTCTATTCTAGTGCATGCAAGGTTCATCTGGAATAGTGATTCTGATTTTCCCTCTACCTGGCAGACCAAAATTGACCATGGTCAGAGATGAAGTAAGAAGTCAGACGAAGAAGATCTGTGGTCTGTTAAGGAGGTGTTTCAGAAATGCATACAAACAAATTGGATTTCATAGAATGACAGAGCTAGTGAGAATGTCTCTCGAGATCCCTCTGATATGATCTCTAAACATCCTTCTGCCCCTGCATGATTTTGCTGTGTATACATCATGTCTTTCATAGCTATTTATGCTGTTCTTGAAGACTTACCATAATGGAAACCCAGTCTCACCAGCCTCACATCTGTTACAGTGCTATTTTTAGTACATAGGAAGGTTTTTCTACTACCTAACCCAAGTAATTCTTGCCACAATTTAAGTCCATTAGATCTATTTTCTCTCCATTGGTAACTGAGAGACATGACTGTTTCTTTTGCAGTAGACTTCTATGTGAGGTTGATTTTTCCATTCTTGTTGTAATATCTTACACCTGACCCTACTGAACAACGTCCTGTTTTTCAAGTACCTCCAGTTTGTCAAGGTCACCTGGAGTCCTGCCCGCAATGTCCTATCTGTGCTTGCCTGACCGACACTGCCCCTTAGCATAGGCAGACTCCGTTCCACCATTCTGATCTATAATGAAAATAGTGACTGGCCTCAGACCATTCTGAGACCGGCCCATTCTATATATAAATTTGTCTTTCAGTTTTTCATCCCTAAGCACACTGTCCAGCCCATTTGGGACAATATTATAATATACCTCAGTTTCTTTGTGTCTTTTGGCATTACAGTTGGTAATGCCAAAAACGGTCATTACCAGTGGTAATGCCAACATATGTCAAAAATTTCTTCTGGAGGCCTCAGGGATTACTCAGAGGTTAACCCATATTTTTGAGAATATGAAGGTTAGTTCAAAGGAAGCCGTCATGCACTCTGAGTATGCAGACTAAGGTGCTGGAGCATGCTATATTCTAGTAGCATCTGGAGTCACCAGATGCTGGAGTCACCATGGTGATGTTATACTAAAGGCATTGTTCCTAGGTATATTATTTGGTGTTTCTTCATACTTCATATTTCACAATTCATTGCAGAAATAGTTTCCCTAGGTAGACTAGCTCCTCAAGCTTTTCAGGAAAGACTTTGAGAAACAGTGACCTCTATAAATAACATCTATTTTGATGAAATTATGAAAGAAAATAATTAGAATTATGAGTTCCACTGAGAACAAACATCTTGTTCAAGTTTAGAAAAATAATTGAAAGTATATATCTTTTTCTTTTAGGGTTTTTATTTCACATATGTATTCAGTCATGAAAATGTGCATGGTTGAACTATTTGACTTCGCTGTTTAATTGCACTTTGTGAGAAAAACTTGGGATTTCTTTTCTTTTGAGATAGAAACATCTGCCCCCCAGCATTTTGCCATTTGTTACAAAATGAAAAGCCTAGCTTTTCTGTAGCTCTGCCTTTAGTTGCCAGGCTGTCTTCAAGATTTTATTACATTGTAGTTCTTCACATCATGTATTACTTCAGTGATGAAATGTGGGTTATAAATTATTAGTTTAATCAAAGCAAACCATTCTTTAAACTGTATAAGCTTCTCTACAGAGTTTGATGTAAACATGAACATAAACAACCAAGCTAGTTCTGGGTTTTATCAGGTTCCCTCCTTCCTTTTTCAGGAAGCCTCCTTTCTTGTATAACTGGAGGACCAGAGTATCGATCCTGACTTCATATCTCAGACATAAGGTCATAACTTTTCAGTCAATGAGTAACTGAATGGAAAAAAAATTAGCACCACAAGATGTTTTGATGGCCAAGATCAAGCATTCATTTAAAAAAAATGGAGTACTGCATGGGAGAAAAGTCCCGCAAAGGCTGTCAAACACAAAGATTCAAATGCAGCTTCAGATTGAGAAAGATGCCTGGATAGGTGCAGTGAGGGTAGTGGCTCTGTTTTTTTGTGGGCTTGTTGACCTTTTGTATTTTTCCCCAGTTCAGCTGCCTTTTTGTTTTAAGTAGCTTGAGTCTGCATATAGCCTAGATAGTGCCAAATAATCTTGGTAACAAGGCTCCATGTACTCCATACAGTCAGAGGTCTTTTATATGAAAGGATGTGCTGCATGTTCTTTAAAGTGTTAGCATTTAAGTTACGCTGCATTCTTTCCTTTGAGCCTTTGCCTCTAAAACAATATAAATCTTAGTCCCCCGTTCTGCAACTGGGTGTGTGTGGATTTCAACTGCAGAACGTGGTCCGAGTTTAAAGGCAGTACAGCACAAATTAAAAGCAAAGAGGGAAGACGAGAGAAATGGGGTAGTGTTTTATGGATTCTTGGGCTAGCTAAAGGCTTTTAACTTTACAGGATAGCTACTTTCAACGGAAAGCAACTTCTAATGTGTTTCCAGATTTAGGCTAGAAATATTATTATTATCTGCAAGCAGATGAGAGACTGCACCAGCAGACCTTCCATTCAGAATAAGAAGCTGAAATAAGATGAATGTGTTTGTAATTAAAATATGTTTATATATTATTTTTTTAAAAAATATATATATATATTTAGTTAGTATATTATTTTCTATATTTCAGGACAGAATTAAGGCCCCTGGTGTATGCAACATGTTGCTAAAAGAAGTCTTTAGAAAACTAATGCTGAAGGCTCTCCAGATGTTTTTCCTGCACTAAGGCTGTAGTTTGGTATGCTTCACTTCTCAGACTAAATCAGGCCTTCTGTTGCATTAACAGAAATTTTTGGAGAAAGGAGCCAGAAGTGTTGGACATGCAGTTTGGACCTACGCAGTTTGTACTGCTTTCAAGCAAGCCAGGATGTGCACTCATTTGCTCTCTCTACTCACAACCTGTACACAGAAAGCTGCAGAAGAAATATGGCAAAGCACAGGTTAATTCTTGGGATGTTTTTCCCCCTAACAAAAGATCCGGGGAGCTTAACAATGTGGTTCCTAAGCTGTTTGCACTGCAATACCACCATCAGCCCTGTCAATTGTTCCTAGCTCTCCAACCACTGTTAGTCTCAAGTTTATAATTGAGATCAGTATATGGACAGGGCTTGGCAGAGCCGCTCCTGCTCTCTCGCTGTGTTGAAGTTTCCAAACCATGGACTGAACGTATCAGGGTTTAGAAAGTTGGCTGCAATGACTTCTTTTCTTGGCTGCGCAGTTTTAGCCCTTTTAACTAGGAAGTGAATTCCATTGTGCAACCAAAATTGATCGTGTTTTAAAATCTTAATCAAGAAAATGTCCCCAATTAGCTTGGGTTAATTTTAAATCATTAAGATATGTTAAGTGGGAGTCATTGAAGAAAGTTAATTAGTCTGTCTGTCTCTGCATTGCATTTAATTCCTAATTACTCTGGATAGGTTCCTTGTCCACCAAAACTTGCTGGCTAGCTTATATAGTGCTGATATTTGTGTACAAGCACAATGAAAAGACCATAAATTGGATGTAGTTTGAAGCCTCCAAGTGTTCTGCATTTTTTTTTATACATTTGATGAAAAAAAGAGATCATCCCACAGTTAAAAATGACATTTGCTTTTTTTCTGTTTTACATGTAGAACTGCTCTTTAGGTTTGACAAGTAACTAACAGGCGGTCTGTTGTAAAACAATTCTGAGACATCGTGAAATGTTTTGGGGAATTTTATCCTGGTAATTTTGATGATTTTTACCTAGAATACACAGTAATAATTTCAGTTTACTAACCCTTGGTCCAAGTACTGACTTCAAGTTTCTAATTAGGGAGTAAGTGGGAAGAGACAGCAGTGTAGGGTGCACTCTTCAGAATCACGTGCATTTGCCAGAATTCCTGCTGGGACCTTAGCGAAGAGAGTGCTAAGAAACACGTTTCTAGTAGCTTAACATGAGTGAATATTCCTGTCTGCCGAGCCAGCTCTCGTGTGTCTGCGGAAATGGGATGGATCATTGCTTTAACAGTGTCTTAGGCGAATATTGTGTCAGTCCTCCCAGACGACTGCACCTTGGCTTTGCCTCCGATGCTGTGAGGAACGTGTCTTGTACCCATTAGTGAAGACGCCTGCTTAGAGTTTGCTTTTCTCTGGCACCATCTTTTTTTGCTCAGGATCATTTTCTTTCTGCATCGTCAACCTGTGCAAAAAAAAACTTCCTCCCTGTTTTAGGATTCTGTTGAGCTTCTGTATAATACAAAGAATGTAGAGCATCTTTTCTGCTGAAAAAAGTAGGATAATATTCAATACATGCACCCTTCCTGGATAGCATTATTCTGGGTCTTTTGCTTCTTTTCTTCATTTGTTCACTCTTTTCTTTTGATTTGCAGTGTATTTTAAATTCATTGAGACGGGAAAAAAGGTGATTGCTCTCTCACTGTTTCAAAAAAAGGGTATTTGGCTGCCCCATTCACCAGAATAGATTACCGTAAAGGTACGCAGGGCGCCCTTTCTAATTCCAGATAAGCCTTGGGCTCTAGATATAGAGCACAGGACAGAATCTAATTATTGAAGTAATTATTACTGCCTTCTCTGCTACACTGGATTTTTTAAAACCCAGGGCCACATTTGGACTTAAGAGTTCTGGACGCTGCCAGCAGCTCTGTGCAGTTAGACTGCAACAATTTGACTTTGCTTACCTGAAATGGGTTACTCATTTGAAACCTTACTTGTCTATTTTTGACTCTGTAAAGAGTAAGTGATCGCAGAAAGTTTTCAGTTCTTTAGTCAATGCATTGACATTTCTATGGCTGACTTTTTGAAAAGATTTTTTTTCCACCTCTTTTGAGGAATCTGATATTAGCTATGGTTGGCCTACATAGGACTAATGAGATCCGTCATTTTTTGTTCAGTTCATGTAGCAGCTGGAAATGAAAAGTATTTCACCAATAATCATGCAAAGCTATTTTGCAGCTATGGATCTTAAAGAGAGAAACAAGTTAAAAAGGTAACCTTTCAGTTAGCTCCTACTCACTGTTCGCTTCCCTGAGTGTTAGTTTTGTTTTACTTTTATATACTAGTGTTTTGGCAAGTCATTCAGCTTTTTTGCACCACAACAAAACAGCTATCACATCAGCTGAAAATTAGAGATAGAATAAATCATACTGATTAAGGACAAAGCTTTATTTACTCTGTCCTTTTCTAATATTAGTTCTGCTGCGTGGATTAGTCAAGAGTCCACATACAGTAAGTGATGCCCTATGGATTCAGAACAGGTGTACAAAATTTCTCCCTTTCTCCCAGTTAGTCCCACAGAAATCCATTAATTTGTTTCCTTCTCTGAATGGGACACTCTGTAACTTACTTCATGAAGCCTAAAAACAGCCCTCTCAGTTTATTGACAAAAAATACGCAATTTATTGCTTCAGAACATTGAAAAGTTAGCTTCAATTGCTCTTCCACAATTGTGTTACATTGTGGTTATGGACAGATGGAAAAAAAAAAAAAGTGGTTTGTGTATCAGAATGGGAGGAATTACCAGAACTTTGTTTTAGAAATGATACAAAAGCCCAATTCTGAACAGCCCTGAACCTTGTGATAAGATAGATCTGAACTTTGTGTTTCAAGCACCTCTCTGTTTTTCTGTTAATAATGAACTAGTTTGTTTGTAGATCAAAACATGTTTGTTTGTAGATCAAATGAAAGAACTCTTTCATCACCAATATCTGAAGCATCTAACATCTGTTAGTAGAAAGACTATATTGGCTTATTAGTCAAGTATGCATTAATCAGATTAACCATAAATATTATTAAGCTTATTTTGTTATAGCAGTTACGGGATTCCTCCAGCCTTGGTTAGTGGTCATACATCTGAAATCCACCATCACCTTGAGGTGTTTGATAATTCCAGGGAGCTATGTGTAACGAGGCAGTTAAAAACATTGTTCATCCTGTCCATGTGTTTGTATAAATTCAGAGTTGTTCAATTTTTGTTATATAAAATATAACAAAGCTGTATTTTTTGGAGAATATGTCTTTCAGTAGGATGACCATTTTTTTTAATAGCTTGTTAAGCACCAAGATAGTCATTACCGGTCTTTGTTTACCATCTGGGCAGAATGATAACTCCACATAGCTGGTTCTACAAGTTGCTAATTGCCAGAAAGAGGAAGTTTGTGATTAAACATCCAGTCATATTTGTATGCTGTGAGGGAGTGTTTGAGTCTGAATGGAAGTTCAAGGGAAAGCTGCATGTTTGCTCTAACTCTGCATCCTCCTCTGTGAAAGCAGACTTAAACAGCTGCATTAAAATGTGTTACAAGTTTGGGTTGGAAACTATCTCCATAAATTATAGAATACAAAGAAGCTTCTTGAATTGATTGAAAATGTAAGTGGATACATACAGTTACTGCAGACACAAATACTAAAAAAAAAGATATATATATATATATAAGGATCATTGGCACTAATCCAGGTCTTGACATGAGCTCTCTGGTCCATCCAGAGTGTAGCAGAGCATGCATGTTTACACTGAATTTCTAGGATTATTTGAAATTTGGAGCGTGAGGTGTCTGTGTGAAACAAATGTCTATTACTGAACATTAACAAGAAGCTCTTTGACTAGCAGAAGACGATGAAGAAAGTGTTTTAAGATTTGGGGTTTCTAGGCAAGTTTATAATATCAGATATTCATGGTGCAGTTATATGGAGAATTTGCCTAGTAAAAATGGTTCACATATATTGCAGTATTATAAAATACTTTGTTTGGACCTCAGGAGTGACATTTAAAACCTAGTGTCACTGAAGTAAATCCTGTGCTGAAATTATAATTGCTTTGCTGAGCTGAGGCATAAATAAACACATAAAAAGGAATACTAACCTAGAAAAATGAATGTTTTTCACTTACGTGTTTTATGTGGTGCTCATAAAAGAATGCAAAACATAAAGAACTTATGATTTCAAGTCAGTTTTAAACCTGTCATCTTTAAGTAGCCCCTGCTTAATATATGTAGTCATGTGCCTTGTTTTAAAGAAATCAGAAATGAAGATATATTGAAGTATTCAGAACATTTATATATACAATTATGTATTGCATGTGTTTATATGTGTGTGTATATATATGTGTATGTGCTAAAAATATGTCTAAGCGCACACACATATATGTAATCCTTCTAAATTGCAGTGCCCTGCCCAGATAGGAATGTGTTGACCCAGGCTGGTGACAAAGCCATGAAACAGCAGTGTGAGTGAAAAGGGAGTGAATAACAAGTTCACAAAGATTGCTGATGAGCGCTCCAAAAAATTTGTACCCAAACTAATGCTGACTGTGAAAGTGGGACCAGAATCTCACAGGAGTAAGTGCCTAGGCAATACAACAGCCAAGGACATATTTCTGTTAATAAATGCAAAATTGGGCATTTTGTGTGCTATACATGACAACAAACTCCAAATCAGTTGTTTTTAGTTAGAAAGATCTGGAAGTCCCTGTGGATGGTTATATGAATTTATCCACTAAGTTCTCAGGGACAGTGAAAAATGCAGTGTTTGGTGTTAAGGGGAAGGAGGAGATAACAAACAGAAACATCATTATTGTAATGTATGGTGGTCCACTGCAGTCACGTAACGAGTCTGATCACATACTAATTTTCATAAGCAGTTTTGGGCTTCTCATCTCATAAATGATGAAACAGAATTAGAAGATGGACAAAAGGGTCACTAGCATCTCTGGAGGTATTAAATAATTTCCATATGAGGAAGGCTCTTTCAGCTTAGCGAAAAATGCTGAGTTAGGACGTGATAAAACTGTATAAAGCCATGAACGGTGCAGAGGGGAATGAAGAGTGGCAGGGTACTATGTTTCACAAAATGAGAACCATAGTATGTCCCCATGAAGCAATCAGGCTGCAGTTTTGCAGGATACAAAGTGCTGTGCACAAAGTCCATGGTTACGGGGTACTGTGGGGGGCACAGGTATAAAGAAAATGGATATAATAAACTTGGGGAGGACTGAGCAGTCAGAGATGGCCAAAATGCAGTGGGCTGAATGCAGCTTCCAGCTCAGGATTTTCTCAGTTTCTGGAGCAGGAAGACTGGAGCTCAGTTTCTCGAGCGCTGGAACATTTCGCAGATGTCCCAGTGAAAAGATGCAAGATGCTTTCTCCATTTTTCATGTTATTTCCCAAATCCCCTGCCCAGCTTCTGGTCCCCACAGTGTTTCTGCAGTGTCCTGTCTGTGAGCAGGCAAGGGGACGAGGGACAGCAAGCTGGGGGCATGTGGATAATAAGCTAGAAAGCGTGACCTTTTCCAAAGAAATAGCTTGTTGGGTGGAGAAGGAGCTTCCAGCACCTTCATGCTATTGAAGCTTCATGTGGTTTTGTTACAGCAAGGGCAGTTTCGGATACGTTATTTTAGCTTCAGCTCAACCTATGTCCTGTGGAGTAGAAGTACTTCCCTTCCTTATTTTATGGGATTTTATGCAAGTCTAGATTGAATCTCCAGCTGCCACTGTTCTTCTGCAGCAACAAGTAAAAGGTTAATATGCAGCAAAAGTAGCTGTGATAATCCTGAGCTGTAATTTAGACCGATGAGTGTATCCAAAGGATTAATTCTCAAATGCATTAAACAAAACAAGAAATAATGCACACTTCATATTGTCTCGCTTACGCTGCAATCTCATTTAATTAGCCACTGAAACAACTGGCTGGAAGCTTTCCCTCTGCCTTGTTGTTTGAATCATGAATTTTAAAGACTTTTGAGAGAATGACTCAGGAGGTGAAGCAGCAGGACTTCTAGTGTTATTTATAAGCTCCATACAGGAAACTATTTCAGTGTCTGTAGCCAGGAAACTCAAGCAACTTAGTCTGTAATTTCATCATTTGAGGGTAAATGACAGGAGAACTAATGCTGTCAATGCCTCATGTCAGTGCCTCACTAAACAACATTAACATTCTGCATTGTCTTTGCTTGCTTGAAAAATAGAGGAAGCATTTTTTGTTATAGCATTTGTTCTGAAGATTGCATTAAACTGAAGGCAGCTCTCCTCACATCTGCCCTGCAGTTTTGGCCTCTCTGTATTTCCAGGGCAGCTAAATGGCAGGTATGAGGAGGGAGAAGCTGCTGGATCTGCTGCTGAATGGACATGTACAGCCCTCGCTACACCTCATTTAGCAGGGTATGTAGGAGCCCAAAGCCGAGTTAGCACTCTGATGGGATGAGTAAAATGCGCTTGCCTTTAATATTTTCTACTTTCATGATATATAACAGTTTCTAACTGCACAGAAGATTGTGATGTGTCCTTTAGATATTTTTTGCTAATTTTAAGTGCTTTGCGTAAAAGAATGGTATACATTTTTCATCACATCTTGGTTCGCTTCCAAGGCTTTGCAGTTTTTCAGTGCCACTCTGAGTAGTGTCTTTGACATTTAAAAGACCTAAGACTAGAATAAACTTGATAAGGAAGTAAAGGAGGTTTTTCTTGTTTTCTGAGAAAAAGGTGGGAAACAAAAGCAATCTTGAGTTTAATAGATGAGAAAAAAACAGAATCTGTCTTTTGTGCTGAGCTAAATCACTGCAGAAATAAAAATAAGATTTGAAATCAGGTGCTTGCATTAACGTCTTACTGCTGGCAGTTCCTTCAGTATTATGCAGATTTGTCTTTGCAGTAAAATGAAGCTAGAGCACACAAGTGTGAAAGACAGGAGAGATGTGCACCTAAACTGTCTGGCAAAGCTTTTATTTGAGCTTCATAAGCTTATGGAAATGTGCAAAAGGTCCTTTGCTGAGGAATTTCCATCTTTGCTGTTAGGGGTGGTATAGTTTGCACAGCAAGGCACTGGTCTAGGCTCACATTTTTATCATTTATTCCTTTCTCAGCTGCTGTGAGAAACCAAATGTGTCATTTCATATCCTCTTGCCTCTCTCGTCCTGCAGTGTCCCTCTTGCCTCCGTGGAGTGCCAGTTCTTCTGGGTGGGAGACTTGGTTTTGTTAGGGACATATAGTGTGTAAAGCACTGGAGTGGCAATTCGGATATATCCTCTAGGGACTGCTGTAAAACAGAACCTAAAAAAGTTACACTGCTCATGTAGTGTATTATTTACTTCACTATATATGGGTATGTACATTTAGAGGTCAATATCCCAAAGATGCAATTGGGATACTGAAGAACCAGCACCCTCAAGAGAGATTACAAAGACAGTGGGGAATTTCCAAGGTCTTTGAAAGGTTCATGGAACAGCTGTAAAGTTTTCTTGAAAGCAAAAACAACTGGAAAAACACTGATATGGCTATACAGCAAACATACTGGCTTTAAGAATCAGGTAATTGGCTTCACTTCGCAACTCAGTGTTATTTAGTACATAAAAAGTGAAAGAAAATATAGAGAAAAAATGAATGCAAAATGTTTTGCAGTAAAAAAATACTCTGCGGATACTGCAGATTACTCCCAAAAATGTTTGAGTTTTATGGAAAAATCCTTTACAGTCATGCTGATAATCAATAACTAATTTACAAGTCATTGCTTACACAAAATGACAGTAGTCTTAAAGCTTAAAAATGACAATAGAGTTTAATGTTGACTTAGCACAGCAATGCAAATAGGTGCAGGTATTTGACTGTGTCTGGCAAGAAGCAGTGGTCCTAACTGACAAACTCATTCACTTTGTGGTTCCTTCATCCTTTTGCCTTAGTATCAATATCTCATTAAATTGTCAAAAGAAAAAAAAAACAAAGAGAGAATTTACTAATCTGCAAAGAATGGCTATTTAATGTAGATATAGGGCAGATAGGTATTCTGGTCACCAGCTAATGAATATTCACGTTGTGCATTCAGTATCATCTACCAAAGCAGCACAGTGTATAAAATAGCTGGCTTTACAGAAACTCCTGAAATGAGTTCAGGATAAGAATGAGCTAAAAGAACTGAAGAATTTGTTTTATCTCCAGTATAACAGAAATTTGAATAAATCAAGGAAATGGCACCATGGAGTATCACACTCGAGACAGAGAGATACCGTTTCTGGAGCTGATGTTCCTGGTGCAGCGGCACGGGAAGGGGCACACAGAGCCTCATGCCATGTGAGGGACCAGGGAACAAGATACTTGCTCAGGACAGCACCTCCAGCAAGTCCCAAACAGCACAAGTGCACAGGGTGGCAAAGGCAACAGTAGTTGTGTTGTTTGGTGGTCACTTCTGGTTACAAGAGCAGTGATTGACATCAATTAACAAAAAGCAATTGACTGCTTTAGTGCAGATTTATACTACTGGCTTATTTTTGTCACACTTGCATGACAGTGAATTGATTCATGCAGAAACACTTGGTCTTGGTGGCAGAGCTTCGAAGGTGTCAAATCTAAAAAGTAGGAAAGAGGAAAGAAAAAGGAGAGAATTGTATTTATTTTTGAGATACTCATTGAATTGGGTAGTTCAATGAGCAATAGTCAGCCTGCAGTACCTGAAATCAATAAATGTCTTAGAAACTGGATTTGGTCACAAAATACCTCTCTGCTGTGCTAAAGGCACCCTAGTGATTAATGATTTTGTCAGCCTCGATGACACCATCATTACCCCCAACATCATCCCAAGTCCCCTGATGCAGTTTGAGTTTTCAACAAGCATTTGATCACAAAAGAGCATATAATGGTTTTACATGTTTTTAAAATTATCACATTTAAGCAGTAAGTTGATCTGGTTGACAAGTGCTGTACAAATAACTCTGCTGCCGTGTTCTGGCACAAGGGAAACATCTTTTTGAGGATAATCTGAGGAAAAGAATCGCTTTCATGTGCAGCTTGCCCAGCATGAAGACTCAGGAGCAGGTCAAGTGTAAGGAAATGATCTCAGAAGGAGCTGAAAGCACAAAACCAAAACAAAATGAAAAAATCCCCAGCCCTCATAACAAAGAAACCAAAATCCCAAACTGAGGATGAATAGCCTCAGTGTTTGTTTCTGATACCAAACTTCAACTATATGACCACCATATGCACTCCTGTATTAAAGAGAGTTTTCTACCACTTTGCAATGGGATTATGAATTATTTATGTCTCATTTTACCAGAATGGCTCAAATAATCATTTATTTCTAGTTTTTAATTTCCAATATTTTCATGCATTCATAGAATAAATGCAGTATTTAGGGCAGCAATTTTGAACATTCCCTATCTTCATGCCACAACAGTTGCTAAATCCAGCTAAAAGCAGTTTCTTCCCAAATTCCTTATTAGCCAGCAGTGTTTCTCATGTGATTTGCATCACTGTAAATGTGAACAGACCAGAAAAGGGTAATTAAGAAAGGTTACTTGGCAAACATACCCTTTTTCTTTTTGGATGTTTTTGCTCGGCAGTCTTGGCACACACGAGAGCGTTCTCCATTAACTGTGAAGAACACGAGTGTGATAGTGGAGCCTCGAGCTTCACTTGTTTTTTTTTTTCATCTGAGTAGGTTACAATGGAAATCAAAATTAACTACTTGACAAATGCCTATGTAACACTTTCCAGTGGAGGATTTTTAAGTACTTAATTCAGCCTTTCCACACTGTGCTAGGAAATGCACTCACCACTTCGTCGGTGGCTATCATGGAGACAGGTAAATAATTTATTGGCAGGCTGCTCATCTGTTTTCCCTTACCGCTAGTTGTGTAGCTTGCAATAACAAACCTCCATTTAATAATACCTAGTGCTCCCAAGGGGACTGTCACCATCCAAATCGTAACCACAACAACAAGAGCAAAATCAATTCTAGGTGAAAGTTGGCAACTGGAATTTTTAAAATTTCTCTTTAGGTGGTGTTTTTCAGTTTCTATCTTTCAAGCTTCTGGAAGTGGCAAGCTTGATCTCCAGGCAGATTTTGTTTCAGAAAGCTTAATAATAGAGTGGCTATCTAGGATCCAGTATAATTAGTCATACAGTTTACTCTGAAATCCTACTGTGTGGAGCATTACACAAACTTCTGCTTCGCCTTCTCCTGCATTCTGTAGAATTGTTGCTATATTGAAATCATTTTTCCTTCTGTTAGTTTTTCAGAAAAGTGCCTGTAGGATCCTACTGAATTTACTTAGAATTTACAATCCCACATGATTGTAATCACAGAATCCCAGACTGGTTGAGGTTGGAAGGGACCTCTAGAGATCATCTAGTCCAACCCCCTGCTCCAGCAGGGACACCCAGAGCACGGGGCACAGGGTGGCATCCAGGCGGGTTTGAAGATCTCCGGAGAAGGCGACTCCACAGCCTCTCTGGGCAGCCTGTTCCAGGGCTCTGTCACCCGCACAGGAAAGAAGTTCTTCCTCACATGGAGATGGAACTGCCTGTGTTTCAGCTTGTTTCCATTTCCCCTTGTCCTGTCACTGACCACCACTGAGAAGAGTTTGGCCCCATCCTCTCTACATTCTCCTCTCAGGTATTTATACATATTGATCAGATCTCCTCTCAATCTTCTCGAGGCTAAACAGGCCCAGCTCACTTAGTCTTTCCTCATAAGATAGATGCTCCAGCGCCTTAATCATCTTTGTGGCTCTGCACTGGACCCTCTCTAGAAGCTCCATGTCCCTCTTGTCCTGGGCAGCCCAGAACTGCACCCAATACTCCAGGTGCGGCCTCACCAGAGCTGAGCAGAGGGGCAGGATCCCCTCCCTCGACCTGCTGGCAACGCTCCTCCTCATGCAGCCAGGATCCCATCGGCCTTCTTGGCCATGAGGGCACACTGCTGCCTCATGGTTAACCTGTTGTCAACCAGGACTCCTAAATCTACCAATTTGGGAGTAATCTACAGACATTTCCTAGACAAAATTGTATAATTCTCTTATCAAAAATCTGAAGTGAATATTGGCAGAGTGTCTCAGAGCTTCACGGTTCAGAATCACCTGCACATGTTGATCTCAATCCTGAATATGTTTGCTGGTGAAGCAACAATATTCAGTGTCTTTCCATGGCCTGACCACCTCCAGAAGTCATAAATACCCCCTGGCAAACTAATGTCAATAAGGAGTAATCTCAAGTTTGGACGGGTGACATGAAAACTGCTTGCAGTTGTATTTGTGGCACCCTAGGTCTAGAGGTTTTCATGAGGTCCTTGGCTGTAAAAATATTTTCTAGTGCTCAGTTTTTCTCTTTTGTTTTTATTTACGTAGGATAAGCTGCCTTCTTGGGGTCCTTTCATTAGTTTCATAAGATATTGTTGGGTTCCTGTCTTCAATTACAATCTAAATCACAGCCTGTTTAAGAACCTTTTGATATTCTGTGTTCTTATACTCCTTGACAAATCTTGCTGCAAGAGGTTTTGCATAGTAATTGTTTGATGGCAAAGTTAGGTTATTTTATGATTTAAAAAACATAATTTAGAATAACAAATGCATTTTAGCATTTCAATGAATTAAGCATTACAAAGTAAAAAGTATTTGTTCTTGATCCTTTCACAGAGATAAAACACTACTCTAAATCCATAATTATTATGATTAGTGCAATGTGTGCTACAAATTCCAAGCAATAAATTTATATATTATAGAAGACAGTTCAGAAACTGTAATGAATTTGCATCAATGGTTTAGCTTATAATGCATCTGCAGTGGAGAATGTAATCATTTAAAGAATTTATCAGAATAGTTCTATTGTTTTATACTTGTCCATATTTAAAAGAACTCAGAATCAAATTTTAAAAGTGAATCAGTTGACATAATTTAGATTTTAAAACTACTGGAAAATAATTCAGCACTTATAACCAACACAGTGACTTCTATGGGATTGCATGGCTTCAAGTCAGGGTAGGTGAGTTTCATAAGAGCAAGAAGAGAACTTAAAACTAAGTCAGGCTGAAAACTGTAAAACCATAAGCTGCAGCTTTGGGGTTCTATATCTCATATCTCTTGGATGGATTTGCAAACTGCATTGCCTTTCTTTCCCTTCATTCTAAAATAGCAGTGGAACAAGCAGTCCAAATCAGTTCCCTGTGCAGCGATGGAAATATGCTTGTTAACCACAGTAAGTGTTGGAGTGTGCCCTGAATGACTATAGGAGTGATCAAAAGATTTGTATTATAGGAATGTACAGCTACACTGTGAGAAATTTTGCTTTCATTCTCTTTGAAGGCTTCAGACATCGCAGTGAAACCAAGGAAAATCATAATATGAACACACATGATTTTATCAAAGCCCTTCTCTTTTGATGCTGATTTTTCTGCTATTTATGAATAAATCTGAACAATTATTTGGTTGTGTTTTTTTTTTTTTTTAATCAAACAATCCATCTTTTTGTACTGCTTTACATAGTAGTATCTAAACTCAGTCTGTGTTTCTGACTGGGCCCAATAACTGGCACTCTCAAGTTTGCGTCAACATTTGTTCTGAGTTTCTATGACAAAGCAAGAGCAGAGCCTGTTGTGCTAGAGGCTGCCGACACTGGGAGCTGCAGACTTCAGCCCTGGCAAGCCTGCAAACCAAATGAGTCAGCCCAAAGGATTTCCAAGCCGTGAATCAGTGTGCTGTTGGCAAATGTCACACTTATTTTCAAAGTAAGTGAGGCAGAGTTTTGTCATGATGGGAGAGTTGATTAAACTGAAAAGGAAGAAAAAAATAAAAAGAAAGCAAGAGGGAGCTGGTGAAACCAGAGAAGAGGCAAAGCTAATGAACTTGGGAGTGAGGAACCTGCAAGGGCATCAGAGAGAGGACAGACCCTTGGCTGGTACACGCTACAGGCTGGCAGTGACGTCTCCTCCACCGTGCCTGCTGCGGCGGCGGCTTTTCCTGCCCCTCTTGGTTTTCATCTGTTCTGAGATCTTGAGTCACTGCTCCTGGGCACTATTTGTGCAGTCCAAATGCATGTAGTGTGAGGAAGGTTTGGCCTTTCCATGCCCTGGTGGCCCCAAAAGAGTTGGTGATTCCTGAATTGGAAGGGCTGGGATCTCAGTGGAGCTGCTGCTGATGGAAGCTCCTAAAGGCCAGCAGGATCTGCCTCTTCGGGTGGGATCATGGAAAAGCTGCTCTGGAGTTGTCATTCCTGTTGTGAAGGGAATATCTAAAGCAGGAGCTGATTCCCAAGTTTACCTCAACACAAATGCCAGTTACACAGGGACTCATTACCAAGTCCCAGCTAATCATCAGAGTAGTCATAAGTACTGATATTATGTCTCACAACTAAAGAATCGGTTTCTGTTGGATCAAGAACAAGAGGAAGTGCCACCACATGTGGAGTTATTGTATGGATTTTCCTGATGGGATCTGGTAGTCAGAGAGCAAGAATGGATGTGCACTGTTAGCAATGAGATGTGTATCCCCAGGGAAGTGCAGCTCTTCCCCTCTATGAGCTTTTGCTGCCTTGTGCTCATTCAAGTCATCTACCCTGCATGTGCCAGGGCTCTGCATTTACACTGTGGAACTTTATACAATTGCTTGTGACTTTAATAATAAACAGCACAAGAATGGATTCGTGTTTATATTCGTCTTTAAATATTTGTATTCATATAATGGAATATTGCACATTTTTCTCCGTAGGTGCCAGTTTGCGTGATGACATCAGTAAATACTTCTGGTTTCATCATTCTCGTGGGGACACAATGACAGTTCAGGATCCAAACCAGATGAATCTCTGTGCTGCTGTTTGGACTGTCGTCTCCTATGTAATTGCTGACATGGAGGAGATGTTGCCAAGGTAATAAAACAGCAAGAGAGAAGATTTCTGTTCTTCAGTAAAGATTATGAGTACCCTAATGTGTGCGGTCTACATCTGTGGGAAATTCCCTTTTCACCCTGCACATTTTATTTCTCTTTCCCTCAAAACACATCCTCTTTTATATTCCTCTCTATTTTTCTTGTTTTAATATCTCAATTGTGATTTCCCATTAAATTTTCTTCTTTTAAATGCTTTTTAGTGTCTGATCAATGTATGATACCTCTTCGAATGTGATTTAAAGTGATCCTGTGCAACAGGAAACACACTGAATAAATCTTTTGCATCAGAACAATTATGGTATTGAGTGAGTGTACAAGTTTATGGGTTTATTTTCTGTCTTCTTTAAATCTATCTATTAGAATGATGTGTTTTTAATAAAGTAGCATTTAAAGCAGCATTAAAGCAGCATTTTTCTGGTTATAGGACTAATCTTACCTGACTTAGTAAGTAACATGGTAAGAGTCAAATAACGGCGTTTAGTAGTTCAGTCAGCTCCCACTGCTTACTCTTAATACAGGCTACATCACCCAGGACTCAGATAAAGAAGGACTTACCGGATGGGAAGTAAATAACAGGAATTAGCTGTGTTTCCACAGATGGATGGCCTCTCATGACTGTTTGTGGGCATTTGTTGGACATATTTCACAGCCTGGACGTTTCCTGGCTAGTTCCAGATGTCCAAACCAGAGCACGTTTTGTGTTTCTTTGGTCACTCCCACATGGAAAAGTGTGTCTGTCGTTTGCTTACTAATGGAAAACTCATCATAGAGACGGACAAATATTTCAAACAACAGCTTTTTTGTTGTTGTTGTTCTGGAATGTCATGCTATGGTGAAACAGCCTGAGCACTGTGATGTGGGGCCTTCCCCACCAGCCCGCTGATGCCCACATGGAGCCTGAGAGCAGATGCGGGTCGCGCCTGCTCGCATCGGTCACAGCTCCTGGCCTGGTGGGATGTCATCTCCTCACCACAGGGTAGGCAAGAGGAGGGCATTTAAATTGATGGGGGAACTTAATTCCTGCATATTTGGGGGAATTTTTTATTATTGCTGTAAGTTTATGTTTTTTCAGATGCTGAGTATTGGAAATGCCAGTAAAGAGGATATAGGTGGTGTTGGGGAAGAAAGACTTTAGGGTATGTGATTTCTGCTTATGTATTTGGAGAACATGATCCTCCTTTGTGCTTTTAAATTTTACAACAAGCAGTCTTATTGATTTGTGCATAACTTCTCCAATGTAATTGAAAGCATTAACATAACGAACAACATAAAGAGTATTAAAGGGAACGGCAGGCAATTCCCAGTGCTGCTAATCAGTTCTGTGGTTGGGCTTAGGGATGAGCCATTCATGTTTATAGAAGTAATAACCATGGTATCTGTTTACCATAGTAGAGCCCTAATAGCGATTTTACATCAAATTTATTAAATATTTCCCCCTTTTTTTCCTCCAAATCACTCCAGGAACATAAAAACTGTCTAGACATATTCTGCTCTTTCTTTATGAAGAAACAGTTTTGAAATACAGTTAGCGCAAATTTCCTCAGCTTTCAAGCCATCATATATATGTTTGGCTTTTTATTTATATGCTTGACAAGAGCTTAGCTCTTGTATTTACCACTGGCAGATTCCCAGCTGTCTCTAAGTCCAACCTTTTGACCTTGGTAGAATATCACTGACTGTTGGTTGAACTTTGTTCCACATCATTTTCCTTCAGTGCTATGTCACTTGAGCATCACAGGCTTGTAAATATTTTCAGTGTGAAATTAATATTATTAGTCTTAACCTGTACTTATTTGGAAAAAGAGTTTAGTTGCTTTTTTTTCTCAGTTAATGAATGAGATCCTTAATTGCCATAAAGTCAAATAAATAGAAGATATATTGAATCAAGATTTCTCCCTGTGGAAGACAACAAATACTGTTATATACACGTAACTCCAAAATATGTCCCCTGGGTTACTTGTTGGATCATGGGTAACATAAGATAAACCGCTAAAATTAAACCATGATGCCCCTGAAGACAATATAACTTTTGCATTAACTTTGGATACACAATTCCTAAGACTAGATTTGAAGGGCAGATTTTGATTAAAAATGTACAAGAATAAAAAATAACCTCTTAACTTCATATTAATAGTTACATAAAACATCTTCTCAAATTGAAAACAAAATATATTTTTAGTTAAAAATAGGCTTTGGTCAAAATGAGTTTTCTTGATTCACTAGTTCCTTCTTATTTGTAATAGTTCTCAGATCTAAAAGTTTAGCCATTAAAAATGTTCTCATAATAACCCCAGATGTACTTCTCAAAATTTCCATAAGCAGTGAAATGATAATAAGTTTCTTTCCTTTTCCCACAGAGTTTTTGTAGCTTTTGTGCAATAGCTCATCTTAATCTTTGTAGCAATTCTGGTTTTTAAATTGCTGGCAATTAACCACGTATAGGATGTTCAATTTTCTATTCCAAGAGCATTTCTTAAGTGATTCAGGTATACCGACATACATTGCTTTTAACTTGTATACTGCAGAGTAAGGAACCCTGTTGACTTTCTTTAGTTGAGACAGTAATAGCTGAGGTTATTATTTTTATTATTGTTATTGCCATGCTCAGCTGCCATAAAATTATGTTCTTCTCAAGTATTATGACGACACTGTAAGATAAGGACACCACATATGTGTTTCCTTCTGTTAAACTAAAATGCTATCAGCAATGGGCTAGATTGCTTTCCGACGAAATGTCTGCAAGCTTGGAATTGAAGAAAGAGCAGTAGTATTTAAATATATGTCAAAAATTTAAATTTCAAATAAACATTTTCCTGAAGACATTATAAATCTCTTGCATCTGCTGAGAAGAAGGCTGGCCCCTGGGTAGACTTCCTTTCTGCTACAACTCAAAGCTATCAGACAGAGTTATAGCAGGACGAGTCAGATACATAATTCATTTAGCTGACTAGAGTATAGCACAAATGCTGATGAAAAGTCTCTTCTCAATACTGCCTAATATAAAGTAGGTAATTTTTCCAGTAATAAAAGAAGAATTACAGGATGAGAAACCAAGCTGCTGCTTTTGTCCTTCATATGTCAAGACATTATTGGAGTTTCACTGTCTCTTTGAATGATTTCATTTTATGAGATCCTGCAAGATTTTTACCTCCCTTAAAATAATTATAAACAGAGAAAGAGAGATGTATCTTGGTACCGAAAGAGAGATATTTCTTGGTACAAGGGATGAAGCTGTGCTTTTTCTGCCGTTATACCGCAAACATCTCTGGCAGTATATTTAGTTAGTATGCTTCCCCCATAACAAGTTGAGACACTTCCATTTACCACAAGTAAATATCAAACTGATCTTGATATCTGTATCTGTCTCATGAAATATACATACCATCTAAATGTGCCCAAATGATTAATTTACTGCTATGGAGTGATTAGCATAAAAGTCTCATCACTGCACAGGGTAGAAATGTTACCACTAATTGCTGGTTGAAGTGAACAATATTTTCTGCATAGAAATTAATGATGCGTGTATCTCAGCTCACTGCTGAATGGGAAAATTCAAGACTTTCTGAAAAAGAAATATAGTGACTTTTTTTCTACTAAATCATATTGGAGTCTGATCACAGATAATGAAAAGGAGAATAGTTGTGGCACATTTTATCCATTTTATCCATTTTATCTTTGCAGCAAACTTATGGAAACTTATTTTTTTATTTTCTTATCTATACAATATGCATAGAAGCACTATTCACGTGCACATTCTAGTCTTTAATGTTCATCACTTCTGGATGAACAACTTAACGCAACTCGCGTTAAGATTTGACCAACTGTAGAGGTGAAATTTGTTGTTACAAACTTTTAGTAATTATATTGTATTAGGACCTAGTTGAAGCCTTGGGGCACCTCCCTTCTCAGTAATCCAGATTGCCCCCAGGGGAAGGAACTCTAGGGTGTGACATCCCGCCCTGTCCTTAGCCTGCACTTTGATTCCACTGCAGGACACACCAACACATTTCTCTCTTCCCAGGACTCTTCCAGTCTTTCCTTCTTACCTTTTTCAGTACCTGTACTGTAATATGGATATTAGGAATGACTTACTGACTGAAAAAAATCTCAATAATATATGCCCTGAGGCTCACAAACTGCAAGAAGCAACTGAGATGATTAGAAAGAACAACGCAAAAGCAAATGGAGGAGAGCTCCATCAGGGCTTGCAGTTACTATTTTCGCTGGTGGAGGTTGCTGTAGATCAGTGCAGTGAACTTCCATCAGAAGTCAAGGTTTTCTATATAATTACGTGTAAGTCGGGTACGTAGAATTGAAGGGATCTGATCTAGAGGGGGACCATGAAGAGCTGGAGCAACTCTGAGGCAGGGAAAGTGACCTCAGGTTTTCTTTTTTCACTCTGCTCTGCTGGGTGAATTGAGAAAAACTCCCCAAGCCCCAATGTAGCTCCCCCCAGTGTAGCTACATTTCATTGGTAAAGGGTGGTAGTGATGGTGTTCGTCTGTGTTGTGCCTGGTGACAACACTGTGTGTGACATTCATGGTACACAGGAAATCTAAGTCCATAGGAGAGAGAAGCTTCATCTGGAGGACTGGAATAAAAAGTTAGGGCCTTTTAGCTGCATGAGAATTCATCTCTAAACCATGTGTTTTCTGTTCAGCACATTTCTATTTTCATTTGCTGTTTGTCATAACAAACAAACAAACAAAATTTCTCTCCTCTTGATGTTGCCATTTTAAGCCAGGATGTGGACATTAGGCAAAACTGGAGTAGTTTACATACAGGAAGGATGTAGGGCAATTATATGTAAGTGTCTGTTACTCACACAGTGTGATATATATATATCATTTCACAGCTTTGGACTGTTGCATGCATACTAAATCTCGCAAAATGACTCTGCAGTAGGGCAGTATTACTGTGGAAATTTTTTCTCAGGAGGGAAAAACAGAGTAGCTGATATTATTTTCCATGCAGCTAGTGAGTCCTAAAGCTCCATTTGCGGCACAAAAGTTCTTACAAATCCATATTGTGTTGCTTGTAAATGACATAGTGCCTTCCTCTTATGTCACTGAGATCATTTTGAAGTGTAAAGTTTTGTGCAAAAGTAGCGTTTCTGAGTCAGAAATTACAAAATCATTTTTATGTTTTCTCCCAGCACGCTGAATTAGTGACTTCTAGAAGGAAGAAAAGGGGGATGAACCCTTTTTGTTAACCTTAAATCATATCCATATGTACCTATATGCATTTCTCTATGCATAACATACGCATGTACTTTTTATGCAGAAATTGCCAAGTGGCAGCAATAGTCGGAATCAAGATGAAAAAGCAGTGAGGTGCAACTCGATAGATCTGAAGATTTTTGTGTGGACTGAAACTGTGGAAAAATCCTTTTGAAACTGATTTCACAGAGGTTCCTTGTGACTCGTATTATAATTTCTGGAATATTTTACTTCATTTTTGTGAAAGTGATTATTCGGTATGTTATTTAACTTCGATCTTCTATACCTCTGCCTTTTCCAGGGATACTATGTCTGTGATATAGGTGCAGAAAATTCATATCTTATTGCAACTTTCCTGCTTCTCTTATACTTGAGGTCATCACGCCCAATTTTGCTTTAAATTTCTGTCAGTGGGATAGAAGAGCATTATAGCTGCTAATATGATTCAAAGTATAGAGAGGCTAATGCTTGTTCAAATCCAGATAAGAAAATGCCTGTATATTTTTAATAAAATGGCCATACTGTTCTTTTTTGCCTATCATCAAGTAAGTTAGGTTTAATAAAAGGAATTAGTAAAATGTGAGTCATAAGATACTGAACCATGGAAATTTAGCAGGCATAAATCACTGCATAGTTTCTGAATTGAAATGAAATGTTGATGGTTCTATCCGTCCAAATTGCTCATCATAAAAGTAGAGAGAGACAGCTATAAATATCTAGAAGAAAATGTATGCTTCTCTTCAGCAGCAATTGTCAATGCAGGGTTTAGCAGAGTGTTTATTTTAAACCTTTATAATGTAGCCTGAATCTTTAACATCAAATGTCAAGAAGCAAATGGGATTGTGAATTCCTATGTGCCTTTTCTAAAATAGTAAACAGGATATGGCTTTACATATTTACTATGACTGGGAGAAAAGCCTAGCTATGATACTGCTGTCCTCCCAAGCAGGAGGGACCTTTTGACTATATGGGAAACTTATTGGAAAGAAAAGCACGTAGTGGGGGGTTGCGGATCCCAGGCGGCAAGGGAGCACNAACCTTTATAATGTAGCCCGAATCTTTAACATCAAATGTCAAGAAGCAAATGGGATTGTGAATTCCTATGTGCCTTTTCTAAAATAGTAAACAGGATATGGCTTTACATATTTACTATGACTGGGAGCAAAGCCTAGCTATGATACTGCTGTCCCTCCAAGCAGGAGGGACCTTTTGGGCTCTATGGGAAACTTATTGGAAGGAAAAGCACGTAGTGGGGGGTTGCGAATCCCGGGCGGCGAGGGAGCACACACTCGATCTCGGGTGCGGTATCGCACAGTTTATTTATATTGCACAGGAAACCAAGGACTGCCAGGGGTTAGTGAGAGGAAAACAAGGAAACAAGTAAACTGAGCTGCAAAGCGCCCTCCTGGCCGACCCAGGTGGTGGTCAGCCCCCGCTGTGGTGACCTACCTCGGTCACCGCGGCGGGGAGAGCGCGAGGTCGGTGACAGCAGCAGCCGCCCGGGGCCCCACTCAGCAGGGGCCTCGGCCGGGCGTCCCCGGCGCCGACGTGGCCCCTTCTCCCCGGTCACCACCGCACGCGCCTCACTGCTACAGACTGGCATCAAAACAAGCCCGCGCAGCAGTAATTGCACTTGGGGTTTTCCCATTTGAAAAGAGGAAGCTCGCTTGGCCAGAGCAGCTTCCCGATTTCAAATGTCAAGTTCCCTCATCTATTATTTTCACCCATCTACTCCAGACATGATGACTTTGCACGTTACTAAATTAGTTGTGTCCCAAAACAGCAGGGGCGAGACAAGGACCCGTGACACCCGATCGATCAACCACACCCACCCGGTACAAAGCACGAGCAACAGAAGTAATTATTGTAAAATTTTGTCCTGTTAGGTGTTCATAAAATTATGAAAGTGCATTATTTTTAATGTATAAATACCTTCATCTACACTTACTTCTTTGCATGTGCAGCTGTTGAAATCTGTCTTTGTTCCTCTCTTGAGTAGGAGTTTCCATAGGTATGAAAAGATATTAAATAATTCTGTAAACTGGGTAAAAGTATCATGTGCATTAAACAACAACCCATCAGTGTTGCAAAAAGCAAGTCCATTTATCAGCAGGAACAAACTTCTAACTATAAAAAGAGGATTAATTAGGCAACTTGATAAAAGGAAGCATAGACTTTACTGAAAAAATTTCATTTTGAAAATATTGCATTTGGTGAACTCAGAGGACGAATAAGGAAAACCTGCATATACTTCTCTGTTGAGCAAACTCTCAACAGTGCGTGTTGATATCAGGAGAGACGGCTCTGTGGTGTTTCAGTGGTTACTGGGTTGTCCATCTTGTAGGTGCTTCATGTAGGTCTACAATATTAACAGCTACAGCACTCTGTAAGCTGAAATTTAGGGGGTGATGGCCAGAAACATCTGCTGAGAACGCAGGAAATGATTGGTACGGTTGGTGATGCCACTCCATCATGTTGCAGATAAGTAATAAGCCAGTGGTTGGGCAGCCTATCGGTTCATGTCAGCCCTGCTGGCTGCCCTGTTGTTACCCGAGAAGGGCAATGGCTCCAGGCTTCAGCTCATCCCAAGAAAACAGCACACAGAGCTGCCGATTCCTGAGCAGAGTCAAGGAGCTGGGTAACCTCCCAGGCTTCTTCCTGTTCTTCCAGTGTGGCATTGCCGTGGGGACTCTGCCCAGGGTACCCAAATCCTTTGCCTCTCTAGAGAACAGGATGCGGAAGAATATCGAGGAGATGAAAAGCCGCAAGATGAAAAGACTGTTCTGGTGCACGCTGGCCTCACTGTACTATACTCCGCGCTCGGCTTATGGCCGTGTCACGTGCACCACACACAGACTCTGCCACACACAGGCACTCGTACCTGGTGCCACATGACGCCTACGTGCTGTCTACCTGCTGTTAGCACCAGCTGAGCTGTAACACGGGATGATCACACATTTAGGAGCTGTATAAGAGCATAGGTTCCCCCTCCCCTCTGTTCCTTGCCGTGGACCAGTGCTCAGAGGTGCCTGGAGTCTCCCTGTTGTTCTCTTCCTCCCACCAGGAAACATGGGGAGCCCCTTGTGCAGCAGCAGAGGTAATAAGCGCCTTAATTTGAGCACTGTGTGCCTTGCGTTTGTGTGCCTGCCCCTGCACACTGTGTCTTCACCCCTCAGTCCTTACAGCCTCCGTGTACCCACAGAGCTTCAGTGAGTGGAAGGTTTTTATGCCTACTGACTGTGTATAGGCCAATATGTTTTTTCACACTCCAAATGTTAGAATTTCATGAAAAGCTCAGGGTCACAGGCTCTTTTTCCTCCCCCAACAGCCTGAATTTCAGTACTGCAGTACTTCAAACTGCAGTACTTGTACATCTTTTATACTTGGATTTGCAATGGTTTTTTAATATATAACATTGTCATCATGCTGCAAAATCACTGGAGTCTAATACTTTTCATGTTCCGTATCTCTGCATTTCAGAGCTGTGTCTAAACAAGCAGGAACAGAAATGGCTGTCAACGGAGCTCTTGACAGTATCTTCAAAGCAGAAGAACTGAGTAAACATTTGCTGTGTGTGCTCTATTAGGTGTCGATGGAAACTTTATCCCTCCCTTCCTCATCTGTGAAGTGATGGATGGGGAGAACATTACTGTTCGGTATTTTTACAGCAGTTAGTCTTAGAGTAGCTGCTGCAGTACTTCTAAATCTGCTTGAGGTGTAAGATTATATAAAATATCAGGATTTGACAAACTTCACAGGAGTTGCAAATGTGCCAATGCTGTTTATTGTGCAATGTTTATTGACACAGTAGTAAATGGTCCTTTAAAACAGACGTTAAGGAGTTTTTCTGTATCTACATCCTTGAAAGAGCTCTGTTACGGTGCTGTTGTAATGTAGCAAAATGAAATTAGTACCTGTTTTTTTTCTTAACTTACCACTTTTAGATTCCTCTGTGGAAAAAATCATCAGCCCAGTTTAAAATAACTGTGGGATAGGATCCCAGAGTTCCTTTGATTTACTTGGCTTAAAATATGAAGCAATGAAAATTGCAACTTCAGATAACCATCAGCCAAGTCAGTAGGAATTTCTCTAAAAACATTTGCAAATGTAGAGAGATGATATGTGGTGTTCTGCACTACAGCAAACAGCAGTTACATTAGACTCTTTCTTCTTCCTAAAGTTATCCTGATTTCTACAAAAATCTGCTTATTGCCATTAATCTCCAACATTTTAATAAGCTTTAATTAGCTTTAAGTAAATTTACTCCTATGCTGCAAAAGTTTACTTTTTGGACATATTTTTTTCTTAAAAATAAGCTCAGTCTAGTGGTTTCAACATCGGACAATAAACGAGGAACTCCCAAGCCCTTGTTTTTGGCTCCATAACCATCATGCTGGGTGGTCCTGGTGCTCCTTGAAGGTATCCGCACCTCCTGTGCAGATAGAACTTGTCAAAAACTAAAAAGGGTCTAGTTAGTTCCCCATCTGCATGTTTCCAAAAATATCAGACGTTATTTGCTCTAGAGAGGTATCTGTTATCTTGAGTCATATCCTGAAAACAGCCGAAGTTTTGATGTCATCTAATTTACACTCCAAAGGTGAACTAACCTTAAAACCGAATAATACTTTAGCTTGGCTGAAATCTGAATACTGCAGTCCATCTTCACCGTGAAGCCAGACTCAGCTGATTCATTGTTTGGAATGGAAAACACATCAGCATTTGGTGGGTTGGTATGGTTTTGGCCTCAAAACAGTTGAAACGTGGGGGTTGTAGAGTATTTTCTATTTATTAAAAATGTGACTGCATATGAAATAGTAGACTTTTCCACCCCAAGTTCTGCACTAAGACTTCTAGAAAATAGCATCAAACGGAAAAAAAAAAAGGGTAATTGCAGACATTTTCATAGATAGTAATACCATGACCCTGGAAAAAGGGAGGATATTCCAAATTTGAACTACTTTTACAAAAATGAGAGTTAGCATAATAAAACTGCAAAGCACATTTAATAAAGTGTCTAATTTATGTTTGATCCTAAACTCAAAAGTAATTTTTGTATAACTGCAGGAATAAGCTCAGGAAAAGTGCCGCAAACAGAAATAGGGTCTGCGCTGCTTCGTGATTCTGAGCAGAAATCTACCTGAAATTCATATATGTGCTTCTTTTTATGGTGGTAGCTGAGTTCTTTGTAAATGTAATTAAGAATTATCCCTCATAAAGCACTTACAAGTTACTGAAATGTCACACGATTTTCCCTCTATATTCAGTTTTATTACAAATTCACTTACTTTCCCTTTTATTAGGAGATACAGCTAATGATAGTGAATAGTTCTTCAGGTATAAACTAAAGTTAAGTTTTGAAATAATGCCACTGATTTATGAAGATAGTTTATTGATAACTCAGTTTTCAAATTCATTGCTTGCATTACTTGCATTTTCATCTGCCGACCATTGGCTCTAGATTTGATATATGGTATTAATTGCATCTCTTTGCTAAAGGAAATTCAAAAGGAAATTACAACAGAAGCTAGCTATATGAAACTTCTCTTTATACTTTAAGGTGAAACTAAAACCATTTTTAAAATGACTCATTGCCTTCAAATACTTTCCCAAAGTCTTTCTTTAAAAGTCTGCTTCAAATTCAGTTGATAATAACATGCATATTCACAATTTACGCAGCCTATAGAAAGAGGAGAATTTGTTCTTCCTGCATCCACTGGCGTAATCAAAATTAGGGGGTAAAAAGCTAGTACCAACAACTACATGCAATTCAATCTGAAATGCAGCAGTTGTTTTTAAATTGGAATAGGGCTCCAGATTTTAGTAACCATGTCAGTTTGCCAGCTGTGATCACTAAAACCAATTTAATATACTTTAAAAACATACTCTTGTTTCTAGGGTGGAGGAAAACAGAACATCTTTAGGAAAATGCAATATATAAGGCAAGAGATTCAGAACTGCAAATGGTAAAATACGGATTTCTCAATTTGCCCAGGTAAGGTAACATAGCACCAAGATACCCTAAGTATTCAACTATTCTGGTAGCTATAGTTGGAAGAAATCAAGAACCAAAATGTCTGTATTCAGTAACCTGTATAAAAATTAAGAAATTCTGAAAATTAACAATTTGAATCCAAGAAACATTCCAGTTGCTTCAGATGTTATTACAGAACCAAGATTTGGGCAAGGTTGGTGGCAGACTTGGAAGTTTAAAGCAGCTATAAGCAAACTTTAGGCAGCTAGATGGAGGAAGTGCCTAACTTGTGGGTTTGTTTCCATTCATTGCACAAGTAGGTGAAAATTGACTGATCTTGGTGCACTTTAAATATTAGAGTTTTGGTTCAAATGAAATTTGCAATCCCAATCTGTAATGCCAAAAGAATCGTCATATGTAGTTGTGGTTGGAAACTATGGAGCATAATGTAGCTGCCACAGGATTTTTCATCCATCTTTTTCCTTTTGGAGAAGATTGCCTCATGCAATGAATTCTGAGTCTTTCGTCAAGGTTGGCTTTAAAGTTTGAAATTGATGGGGCTTCCCACAACTTGCCCCAAGCAAGTTTTCTTTGCAATGAATCTTCTCTACAAACTTCTTTTAAGCCTGTAACTCCACTGGGAGTATCCAGTGGGATAGCACTGGTGTTCAGGGTGCTTGCATAATTTTCAGAGAGGGAAAATATGTCCTTTAGTTTGTCTTCTAGAACAAAATGTTGTTCATATGATTCCAAATGCTGATGGTTTACATATATTACCCGCAGTGATGCTTAATGGAAGAAGACAACCTGCCAGCTGTTCTGCTGCTTCTCCAGCCTTCAGTGGCCTTTGGCATGTGGCGCCCCAGCAGCAGCCTGGCGGTAGCGAGTGAAAAGGAAACTGCTGCAGGAATAATGTAAGCAGTGCTCTTCACTCATCATACTGCTGTGCTGTTTGCCTTCACTCTGTCACCAGAAATGCAATATCTCAATAATATATCCAAAGAAGGCTTCCAAAGGGCATCTGTGTCTCCTCTTTCTTTATAAAGGAGATTCTGAAATAGCCAAACTTGCCTCCTGTCTCCTGGAAGGTTTTGTGCAAGGCTGTAGGTTGACCTATAATACTTAAATGTAAACAATAGGAATAAGAATGCATAAAAGAATCTTTATACTTTAATCTTTAGAAAAAAAAATAATTGTTTTTCATGAGTGGAGCAGAAGATAGTGCACAGAGGAAGGGACACATTTCCTGGCAGGAGAGAGGTGGGGTTGTGTGACATAAAAGAGAGGTGTACATTTTCTCAGTACTGATTTTTTCTGGGGATATATCTTATAAGAAATCTCCTCTTAACACTGTGTGGTTAATAACGAGAAAAAAGATCAGAGAGCTATGATGTAGCAAGTCCTCTGAAAGTCTCTTAATGGCAGCTAATAAAGGGAACTTCAAGATCAATACCTGGCTTTCCTGAAAACCAACATAAGGTCATTAAAAAAGGAATATTATAATGCATTGCTAGTGTGCCTGTAAGAACTGAAGCTTTCGAGTCTCGGGTTCTTTGGATCTCTGGGGAAAGATGATCAGAACTTCTGTGAAGCAAAGCACAGTGTTACAACATACAAATTTCTGCAAAACAAGAGCTTTCACAAGAAATTGAAAATGATTCTCTCAACATAACTGTGTCACTTTGGCAGCCTTTCAGAAAACGTTGCCTGCCTGCAAAGGGGCAGACTCTTTCATTTTGCCTTGAGAAAACCCACCACCGTCTTCCTTTGTGATACGGGAAATGAAAGGGCTCTGCCTGGAACAAAGACCAGTGCTCCTGTCAGTGCTCCCTATTGTCTTTCGCTCCATTGTTAGAAGTCTTTTATTTCAGATCTCTTCCCAGTTTCTTAGATCTGACTACCAAAGCCCAAAAAGACCTCAAACCAAACAAGGGTTTAACACAACAACAACAAAAGCCTGACTGTATTTTAGGCTTTAAAAATATTTTGCTTCCTCCCTCAAACAGCCGTCTATTTACCTTCAAACAGTCAGGCTCTGTGGTGTGGGCTGTTTACATCAAGAGACTCTTCACTATCCCCATTTTCCAGTAATGCTTTCTGAGCACTTGATATTAACTGTAATGTATCTATGGAGCTCTGTGGAGTTTTGCTCTGATGCAGTGTAGGAAGGGTTCGTTAGCAACTGGCAAAGCCCTCAAATTTTTGCTTTCCAGAGTTTGCTGCAAATGCTCTTCCACGTTGATTTCTTTGGGCTTGGATCACGATCGCCTGCACACATCCCTTTAATGTTTCTGACTGTGTCTTAAGAAAAAAAAATAAAAAGCAGAAAAAAAAAGCAGAAAAGATGCTGTCCCTTGAGCTTTCCTCTTAGATGAGTGTGCTGCGTGCTGGGACCTGCATCTGGGGCTGAATCAGGACTACGTGAATAAAGATGGGCTCAGAAAGAACCAGCCTTATAGATGTGATTCGCTTGTGTTAGCACTCTGCTTAAAGGAAATTCCACTAACGTCAGACACAGCAGTCTACTTCCACATTTTCCTTTTAATTTCAAGTTTGAAGAAACTCCATACCTCTCAAAGAAAACTCTGTTATAAAACTGCTGTGTGTCCTGGCTTCATGGTGAAGGTATGGTGGAAAAACTAAATTTCTCAGTGCCTTGAGATTGTTGCTATATATAGACCTACTTTCATGTAAAAGCATAGGAAGCTTAGGAAACCTACTAATGAAATATATATTAAGGCATAAAGCCAGTTACATTCAATATGATCTCAGATTTTATTGAGAGGACCCAGTAATCTATTTTATGGTGTACTTAGTGTAATAAAACCATAAATCTTGAATGTCCACAGCTAGGACAGCCTAAACTCATGGACCTTCTCCACACAAGATCTTGCACCAATGTGGGCTAAGACTCAAATTTACACTGTTTTGTAGAAACTGGTGTAAAATCACATTACACACTCTGAAACTGGTAATCTAAGTGAATTGTATCCATTTAACTATATCAGCTTACACCCCTGAAAACAGCTATTCATAACTAAATCAGTGTTTACCAAGGATTTTGCACTTATTTGCAGAGCAAATTGCATGTTGATGGGGCTACCTTGTTTTATTGACAAGCCCTGGGGCTGCCTGCTCACGCTTTCGTGGTCTGTGGAATTGGCCGCCCATTTATTGGAGAAGGCATTTACATTTGATCTCTAAACACTGCTTGATGAAGTTAGCTAAGTATATTATGGACAAACGGCAAGCCAGAAATATTCCTGGCAGTGCTGAGGAAGGCCCGCTGGGGAGGGCTCACATGGCTGGTGCAGTTTCTGAATCAGGAAAAGTCGGTTCTGACATTATTCTCCATTCAGTTCATCTACCCTCTGTGCACAGAGAGGGCTGGCAGGAGGGATCATTTACAAGAAACGTCTTTTCTGGGTGTCCTGGATGTCAGCGGGGTTCACGTGATACTCTCAGTGGAAGAGTCACAAGTGACAGCGCATTTTGTCCAGGTCCTGAGGAGCGCTGGAAATGGGGAATCTCAGATGAACACGCAGAGAGCGTCTAAGTGGTGTTTGCTGCCAGCGACCTGACCGCTGTAACCCACCACGGTGTCTGAATACAAATCTGCTGGCTTCTGGCCGGGGCACTTGTTTTGCCAGTAAATGAGCTGCTGCTTTGCTCTGCACGAGGATGCAGTGACAGCAATTAGTCCCGCCACCAGTCCTGAGATAAACCTGTTGTGGCCATGAAAAACAACCAGCAATCTTTAACATAAAGATCAGGCATGTGAGAGACTGCACTGTTCTACCCTGCAGTAATCTGAAAAATACTCCTTGGCATCATGCTGAGGGACTCTGCCATATGTAATTTTGTACACAAAGAAAAGAAAGCCAGTTCAAAAGCGTCACTCACGCTAATCTGTATTTACTGTTTTCTTTTTTCAATGGTAAAAACAGTTTCATGTGGTCTTTAGGAGCAACACTGGTGATGTTAAGGCAAGGAAAACCTACTCTGCCACCAGAACAGCCACCTGCATGTGCAAACATTTCACAGGACGTGGTGGCCTGCGGAGAAGAGTCAGCTACTGAGAGCCAGGAAGAGTGAAAGCTGTTTAGCTTTGCTACGTATGTGTTAATAATATATAGAGAGGTACTCTGTGTCTGTAAGATACTAATCATGATGCGGGTTTGCTGTATGAGAGCTGTTAAATTGGAAAGACAGACTTCGTTTGCAAATGTGTATTACGAAGATCTTCATGTTTTTGATCCTGTGATAAAAGATATTAGATGTTCAGAGAAGATATTCAGAGGCATATTCCTGTCTTACAGGGGATGTAAAGTCTAACGGAAATCAGATCACACAGTTCCAGAAATTATTATTTGCACAGCTTGCTTTAATTTAAAATTGTAAAGGAAAAAGATAAAAAAAAAATTGTAGGAGCATCGAATTGGGCTATCCTCTTCTACACATTTAGGAAGGAAGCAGGTGTTGAGGAAACAGGTAGCAGCTAGTAAAAGACAGCATAAAAGAGATACAAAGAAAAGAGATAGAAAGAAGTTCGTGGAAGAAGCAGATTGCTGGGACAGACACTGGGAGAAGTAAAGAAGTGATGACGAGAGAGTTCATTTATCCAGCTGGCTGAATTCCCTCAAGCTACAAGACTTGTGTTCTGGGTAAGGAGAGGCAGAGTGAGCTTTTTTAGGAGCCTTTTTCCTTTGTTCTTGCCGACACAATCAAGGAAAAGCTCTGCAAGGTGACAGCCTTCAGCAGCAGCAGTCGCATGTTCAGGTCAGCGACCAGCAGGTTTGGATGTTCCCTTCCACCTGCAGACAGGAGCAAGAGAACTTCCCCTTGGTTCTTCCCATTTGACTTCTATCAAATATATGAAGCGACGCATAGACTTAAAGGCTAAACAGTCACTGCCAGAAAAGAACCCCAGACTGCTGTGAGCACTGATTGCTGTTTTTAATGAAAACAGGCCCTCAAATTTCATGACTATTGCACTTGCTTCTAAAAAGTGTGGGATTTGCAGAAACTTGCAGGATTTTGGAGAAGCAATAGACCAGATCCCTTTGTTCCGTTCTGTAGTACTTCACAGGAAGGAGCCTAAATCTGTCTCAATCTTCTAAAAGTTACTGCATTATTATCAGTAATAGTGGTTCCTGGGTAAGGAAGCTTTCCTTAAAGCCATCTCCTAGAATTCAGGTTGCCTCAAAAATCCCATCCTGCTGTGCTGGGGTCAAGTACATGAGGTCCTGGGCTCCGGTAACATCCTAGGCGAGTCAGACAGAGAGGAAGGATGCAGGTGAGGCGGGCGAGGGGAGCGGGCTCTTCTCCAGCAGGCTGGGGGCTCTTCATGGTGGATCCCTGTCGACAGCAACGGCCCCTGGGAGAGGGCAGGCACTGCTGACCTGTCCCCTTTGCCATCGCAAGAGGTACGTCTGTGCTGCATCCTCTCAGGCTTTCATTGACCACCTAGGCCCTTTTTACAGAAAAATAATTTCAGTACAGTAATTCTGATAGCTTTCTTTTTTTTTTTTCCACAACTCTAACATATTCTTTGCTTTAGGGAGAGCATTAAAAGCCTTGGTAGAATTAACTCAGTCTTCCTGTCTTTTCATACCCCTCTTTCCAAAATGCATTGGAAGTTAAAATAATATGAAACAAGAGACTTTTTTCTCCTTCCCACACCTTCACTCTAAATTAGGGTAGATATGCAGGTCCTAATTACTATAATAAGCCATATTTAATTCAGAGTCCTGTGAGTCATCAATAAAAGGCTGAGTTTCCTACCATAATAACCCTGCATCTGTATGTATGTATAAATGCCATGCAGAAAATAACACCAGAAGCATTAAAGTTGTAAAATGACAAACTCCAGCGACCACCCCTGGAGCTCTGTTTTGTGTGCTTGTTATAGAATGCCATCAGCTATTCCAACAGGATTCCTGTGCCGCTGGGCACACCTCTAGGTAACAAGATTTGAGAAAAACTAAGCTTTTTGGTTTTTATCTAGCCTACAGAGTTTGCAATGGGCTGTTTACACGTCATGAACATCCTCAGAACATGAACTCAACAGTATATACATCAGGCCTTCCATTTTAGAAATAAAAGGATGTTTTAACAAACATGCAAGTAATCCTACTTAAATATCTAAAATGCCATCAATTAGGACAACATTTTGAGGATGACAGGTGGAAAAAAATTGTAGTGCCAGCGTAATTGCACATACTTCCTGTCTTGCACAGGACGCCTATAAAGAGAAATTGCTGTGGAATGCTTTTCCTACAAAATAGCTCTGCTTTCGTGCATTGTAGAGACTCATCTTCCCCTGTTGCTGAGCCCTGTTAAAGTACTTCCAAATTTGAGACTTAAAATATACTTTTTATTTCCTTTTTCTCTTTGTCTTTCTTCTATCATTGATTGCAATGGAATGAATATTTGGGCTATAAGATTTCCTCTCTTTTATTTCTCTCTCTCTTAAAAGATGAGGAAGTAGAAGGGAAGGTAGAAACATATCTACAGATAATATCCTTGGGTATTCTAATGAATTCAGAAGAAAACTCGCTTTTCACTAAATTTATTTTAAAAATGTGAGGATATCAGTATTTAATTTGTTTTCAGATGCTGCCTTTCTTTGATTTTTTTTGCTTATTCAACTCACCCTTCTGACAGCCTTATGAAATAATGAGAGATAGACTAGCATTAAATTATGAGATGGTAAAATTACAAATATAATACAACACTAAGTATTGGTGGGTTTAGAGTTACAACAAATCTCTGACGTTTAAGCTATGTTTCAGTCATATTTAGAGCTGTGCTTTCAGTTGCTACAGATACGCTATGCTTTTCCCAGTTTGTCATCTTGTGCTTATTGTTTGCAGCCTGTAATTACATGGTATATTATGGCGTTGTATTCTGATTCCGAGTGCATTGTAATGTGATCTGATGACTGATTCTTCAGAGCTTGAGCAATCCAACTTCAAGCTATTTCTGTTAACTTTGGTGTGTCTAATCTGCATCCAAATCACGATCTCTCACAACTGGCTGAAATATGCAGCCTCTCTGCACAACCTCTCCTCCTCTTCTGCTTCCTGGGGCTCCACACTGGCACCCACAGATGAGACTGAAACATGCTGGCCCAAGAGATTCAAGGATCTATTTATTTATTTATTTATTTATTTTAGTATACATGACCTCTGCACACTGCAGTGTATTTCCATAGATGCCTGTTACAGCTTATTGATTGCTGATGTAAACAGGGCCTCAGTTTAAATCCCTTTCCTGTTTAACACTGAGAAACAGCCCACATTAAATGCTGTGTAAATTCCTTCAGAAATGCCAGTGGATCAAAGGAAAAGCCAGAGCGCTGACTTATCCTTTGGGAAGAAGCATGATCTGACTTCTCATTCTCTGCAGAGAAACTGTCCTTGTCTGCAGTGTTGTCATTTCTGAGACCTCTCTCAGCACAGAGAGTGGAAGAAGGACCTAAGCTGACACATACTATTACCTGAACCTCAAATATGGTTGTGAGCCCCATCTCAGCCCGCAGGCATCTGCACTGCCCCCAGTCTCTGCACATACCCTGCCAGCTCACACTGCTGCTGCTTCAGCCCAAATGTCTACCCAGTGCACGGTACCTGCGCACACCTTTTGCATGAACACCACATGCAAGGACAGGCGCGCACGGGCAGCCCTGTCCAGCCAAGCTGGAGATCTGCTGGCCACCAGAAGCCACCCAAGAGCATGACAGAACTGGCGTCATTCTCCTGCCCACTGGCTGATCAAAAGAAACACAGACTTTGGCTGGCTTTGACTTTGGATGCAAGCTCTAGGCTGATGTCTTTTCAGAGGGATGCAGAGATGCTCTAAATTGGGAGGTGAAAGCTATGGAAAGCTTGCAGTGCGGCAGTGCCCAGGCAGCACGCTGGAACGTGGGATCCCAGTTGTGCAGCGAGGGGCGTTCAGGCGATGGGCCAGGCCAGTGAGATTTCGGCAGGCTGCCTGGCACAGCCTGCGCTGCTCCATGCTGAGCCCTGCGGATCTACCCACTGAGCCCAGTGGAGGGACCACCACACCCCAGACCCATCGAGAAGGTCTCATGAGGCTCTTGTGAAGGACTAGTGTGCCAGTGTCCCAGGTGGAGTCAGGGAGAAAGCCAAATGCTGCACCACTACATCCAAAGTCTGGGTTTTGCAGTGTTTTGAAGTGTATTTTTAAGTGGACCTTCCTGCATTGGAGACCTTTGATCAAAGCCAGTACTGCATATTGCCTAAGGCTTCTCCAGAGCTATGCAGTATCTGAACAGGATTGCAACTTTCTGTTCTGTGCCCTTGTTTATCCTTTGTCTTCTGGTATCATTTGAGGCATAGGGGGAATTTGGAGCTTTCCTCTTCCCAACAAGAGCTAAAAGTTACATCCCCGTTGTTAATAGCAATGGGTGCCTATGCTGGCAGCGAAAGATCCTGGTGTGTTCGGCTCATCCTTACGCTGCTATTTTTGGAGATGAGGTTGTGCCACCCAACAGCTGGACAAAGTATATATATGCTATAAGACAGAAATATTCTCTGTGTATTTCCAGAAGTGTGGAGCAGAAGTACCAGCTGCTAGTGGTAGAAGTGCCTTCTGTAGTGTGGACAAGGCAATATGGCCTTTGTCTCAAATTGGGTATGAAAAGGCTCCTCAGCCATTCAAGACAAGCAACTTGGATTGTATTTTTATTTCCCTACTTAGAAACTAAGCATGGAACAAGTAACTAAGTGACATCTTTCCTCTGTGCACACACAGTCACTTGGCTTTTGATGAATCTAGATTTGTTTCACTGGTGGATATCATGATCCCTCTATAAAAGCCTCCACATTGAGTCCATTGAGGAGCATTAATCCTGTTCCACAGATGGAAGTAGACAGCTGGCTGAGGCTAGTGGTTTGCAAAATGCTTTGGAGCTTCCACAAGGTAGAAAATATCAAGGAAGTGAATGTTCGTTACGTGCAATAGGACAGACAGGGAAACATAAAACCGAGCAACCAGGGAGAATATTACACTGGAATTAGCTTAAATTACACGAGAAAATAGGTATAGTTATTATTAAAAGAGGTTCACTGAGAACTCTAAAACCAAAAATTCCCTTCATTATCTAGTCAAAGGCTCCAAGGCTGTGGCTAAAATATGCGCTATCATCAGCCTTACAGGTCTGTTTATACAGACTTCTCCAAACAGTTCTTCAGTCACATCTTTTGCTTCTGCAAAAGCTTTCTTTTTCCCTTGTGTTTTGATTCCTTTCATCTTAAAGGACACACTGCCATTTCCCAATCTGTAAATAAAACTCACTATGATAAAGGTCACAAGCTCAGTCTCCGTGAAGAATTACCCTGCAATGAAAGGTAAAGCCAATTTGGGGCCTGCCAGTACTGCCCTTTGTATCCACCGCCGCCGAGGCCTAATGAACACTGCCCGGCTCTTGGCTCCTATTGAACTTGCATGAATAGCAGATCTTCCCTTGGCAATTAGCCTCTGCAGCAAAAATAGGACTTTGGAAGCTTTACTAACAGGTCAGAAGAGGGTGTCATGGTAGACAGAGCTGAAGTGCACCATTGAGCACAAGTTCTGCCCAGTATGGCAGAAAATCTCCCTTGCAGGTTTGGGGTGCGTTCTTCTAGTTGCGAATATGTGTATATTTTAATGCTAGGAGCCTCCTACTGCCAACTCTGTCGGCAACTTATGTCTGAATTCCATGGGAAAATATTTGGCAAATCGCATGCTGACATGTTTATCTTGTTAGCTGTCAGGATGAGTAAGCATGCAAGCTGAATGCTATCATTCAGCTTGAACGGAGAAATAGCTACCACTCATGAAATCTGACAGAATAAATATATTTTCAAACATGATTTGTCAGGCTCATATTAGTCCTTTGTTCAACTCCTGTCATAAGTGACCTTAAATAGACCTATGTTCACTGGCAACCTAAAACTCCAACTTATTGCTCCCTCCGTGCATCTTCACAGTCTGGAGATGACAAAGTGACACTTTGCCTGTTCATAAGTGATGGATTGAGTTAGTTTCTGCCCTACTGTATACACATTTACATGTCTTCTAACATCTAATTACACTGAAGCATCCCACAGAAAGCTCATATTTAGGCTTTTAATGCTAATCCAATAAAAAAGCAATGCAACCATTTCAAGATAATTATGGCCTCAGCAAACCCCTGCCTACTTCCAGGCAGGCATTCATGAGAACCCCTCGTGGGTGTTCAAACAGTGTGAGAAAACAGCGAGCACATTGAATCTCATTGCTGGGGCACAAACATTTCTGTGTGCTAGAGTACCTCAGAGCTGAGCAATGTCTGAAACATCAACATTTGGTTTCCTGCTTGATCTAAGCTGGCCTAGCCTGAGGCAGAGTTTGATAACATACTGCTTGTTGTTTTCCCAAATTAAGAATAGCGGCGCTTGTCTGATCAGCCACATCTCCCGCAATACCAAAGTGCTTCATTCACATTAAAAAGCATTAAGCTTTGGCCCATTTCCCTTCTCATATTGGTATAAGGAGGAAGGGGGGGAAATGGCAGACTGAAGTTTTCCCCATTCCTAATTAGTTCTTCTCTTGGCTTCACAGGGTGGTTCATAAAGGGATGACTTGAAAAGTTCAGTGTGAAGCATAGGCATGAACGAGCGAAGCACTTTGAAGCCCTGGCCACTCTTTCAGGGCTAGCACCCCCAAGCAGGTAAGGACAGGACTCAGTCACAGCTGTATGCTCTTACTGAAAAGATCTAGACTGAAAAGATCTGACGGAAAAGATCTGGAGTAAAAGATCTGGAAGTCAACACAAGCTTTTGGGAAGATGGAGTCGGTCACATGGCCCAGAAAGAACGAAAAACATGGCAGAATGATATGCAGTGGCAGAGTGATGAAATCAGGATTTTTAATCGTGTCCTATTAAACTGTGTTCTATTTTAGAAATGACAAAGACACCCCAGAGACCACTTATTTTCTCTCAGCACCTAAAACATTTCACATTTGAAGCATGTTAAAGGTGCAAAGACAAGCACTCAAGGTAGGGGACACCTAAAGCAGAGCTGGTGCCAGCAGCCGCAAGTCCTCCCCTTCCACATCTGCGCAATGATCCATGCTTTACTTATAGGATCACAGATTATATTTTCCTCCGAATCCCCTCCTGATTCATTGCACAGGGTGAATAATGCTGCCTGAAAGAGCAGCTGTTCAATATTTATTTTTACCCACAGAGTGCAGCGCGTGGCCTTGACTTGCTGTGTTGAACAGCGCTGAAACGCTGCTCTCCCCCAGCTCCTGCAGCAAATGCAGCAGGGGGGCCACAGTTCTTTTGCTCATTTTTGCTCAGCTGATGCTGTGTGATGAAGGAAGAAGAAGGGAAAAATATGTGATAATTAATTAAAGACCTTCCCTTCTTAAAATTTCTGTTGATGAGAGGAGAGGCTTCTGTTTCAGGAAGGACATGTTGCTGTTAGTGCTTGGAGAGATTTTGTATTAGATAACAGGGCATGGCAGAAGGAAAGTTCCTCTGTGCTGTCCCAAAGGCAGAATCCAGATGAGAGAGAGAGTTATAGAGAACTTTGAGGGCTTCTTTTATATTCAGCCACTTCAGTAAGTCATAGACAACCCTGTCTCTTGCATTGGTGTGATTTAAATCAAGACAGTGAAGTGTAAAATTTCTGCAGGAGATGACACTGTGATTACCTTTTGTCCCTTCTTATTTCCCTCTGTTCTCAGCAAAAGATGGCTGGTAAAATTATTCACCTCCACTTACGAATTGCAGAACTGAGTAGCACCTGCAATTTCACATCATTCAAACTATCTTTTATCTCCCTTGACACAAACGCTGGAGCCTCGTGTGCCACTTACTTCAGGCAAGAACCAGTGGCAGAGTGAGTTATTTCAGTAAACCTGGAGCCTGCCGGCCAGCATGTAGTTCCAGGGAAAGAGGGGGGTTACATTAGGACAGAAGGGCAAATTTGTTGGGGGAGTCCGTTTTGTAAGCTGGAGGGGCACTGGTTGTGCTGCCTGAGACTGGGCAACCTCTCAATCCAGATTAAGGGTTTTACATGGAATAAGCCGGAAAGCAATAAATCCAATAATTTCAAAAGGACTTTTTGACTAGCACATTTGTCCCCTATTCTAGTAGAATGACCTATATTTGCTTTTGATCTTTTTTTTTGTAGTTTTTATATGGAAAAATATACCCTTCAATTGTGATACTTGTATTTGTTGCGTGCATTTTACTGAAAGATAAATGCTTCTTTTAAAGTATGTCTTTTCTCTCTCTCTCTCCTTTTCTTTCTTTCTTCCTTCCTTTCTTCCTTACTCATTCAGAGAGCTTAGAAAAATCTCTCTAGAGCTCCAGTCATCTGAAGAATTAGTATCTCCCTGACCAATACAAGATTTTAATATAAACCATTAAAAAAAAAAATCTTAAAATTCACTCCTGTCCCTTGGTTTCCCATAAAGTGGCATTTGCAGAGCAGTGAAGCCATTCCCCAAGCCATGGTCCAACAAATCTCCTACCCTGATCCCGACAGCAGCAGCAGAAGCTGAGACAAACACTGGTCCCAGCCAGCCTTTCCGTACTGACTGTGGGAGGACAAGCAGTTTCTGGACATTTCAGCTAGAGAGGACACTGGGCTACCCCTGCTTATCTGTGGTGACTGACTGAACAGGCTCCTTGAATAAACACAGCATAGCTTGTCCAGCTTGAAGAAAGAGCGCAGGGGAAACCCCAAGCTTCTTCAACAATTATTCTTCTAATTTACTCCCACATGTCCCAGTGTTTTCTAGATGCACGATGAAGAATTAATCCAAGAGATAAGCATGCATTTCTATTTTGTGATCATAAATATCCATCGGTAAAGGATTAGGTGATTAAAAAGCACCTGCAGGATTCAAATAGAAACGAGAAGGATATCCTACAGGTAGAAAGATAGGCCAGTTCTACAGTCCAGTTAGGGATTACTGTGACAATCTGGGACCTCTCTTCGCGCTGCAGGATGCCCGGTTTCTGACTTGTTTGGTGGCACTGAGGCTGCATCTGCCCAAGATGAACTGTGCGATCCTGGTCTAGCTGGGGGGTCCAGCAGGCTACAGAGGGAAGCTCTAGTCACAGTATGTCACATTAAGCTGGTTTGCAAGTAGACATTGTTGCCAAAATTCTTTGTAAAATATACTTGAATCAGAAAATTTGCAAAGTTTATGAATGATGTTGGGAGCAAATGATATACTCAGGATACCTCAAGCCTGAAGCCCAGGCTAGCTGAGCTGGTCTGCGCCCCAGGAGCTTCCCACCACCTGCTCTTCTCAGAGGGACCTCAGAACCTGTGTTGGGCAAACACTGCATGACCCCAGCTTGTGGCTGATGAACGCTCCCCAAAATGTGGCTGGTCTCACTGGCCAACAGCATTGCAAAGACCAGTTCTGAGTTATCAGCCTTTGCAATAATCCTGCTGTCTTTGCTTTTCACACTGTCATTTTCCATAGGAGTTTTTCTTTTTCTTTTCTTTTTCTTGAAAGGGAAGAAACCCACCAACCTTAATACATGATGATGTGGCTTCTCGTTCAACTTTCCACTGAAAAAGTATGGGAGGGCCATCAGCTACGTTATTCCTAGCTCTAGTCTCCTAAACTTAAATAAACTTGAATAAGGCATAAATGGCACATTAGGTTTGGGATTTGGCAGTAGCATTACTTCTTCCTTTCAGGAAAAATAAAAAAGGAAACAGCCTTTCCCGCTGCTCCCAAATCCATAACATTTTTTTCTGGGAGTTCGCAGAGATGCACAGAACGGAGGAGGTGCCAGTTTGGAAGTGGCGGCTTCCCTCCTGAAAGACAATTATCACCATTTTGTGTTCCAGCACGGATTTAGCAGAGAGTTAAAGAGGGCAGGGGACGAAATAATTTCTTATGATTTGGGTGCTAAGTTGGTGCTTGAGCCACCGGGATCTTTAAGTGTGCAGGAAAACCCTGCGCGTTGGAGGCCCCGCCGTGAGCCCACACGGGAGCGCGTGGCCGCTGGGACCGGCAGCGGGGCGCTGGGCACTGAGGAGCCCGTGTCCGCTGCCCGCTGACGTGGCCGGTGCCACCACTGGGCACGGCTGTGGCGTGGCGCAGCAGACCACGTTTTATCTGCTTGTTTTTCATAGTTTGCTGAATGCAGCGTAAGGTGGGTCCAGGGCCTGCAGCTCTGGGCCGTCACGGGCCACGCTGGGCTGCAGCCCCGCTGAGCCGGAGGCCTCACCGAAGTGCTGAGGTGGCAGCCAGGCCCCGTTCTCACTGACTCGTCCCAGGCAAGGGCAGCAATGCTGGCTTTGGTGCCACAAATCTTCATTTTGCTGAGTGTGAGAAAAAGACGTTCCTTAAACTGGTACGCGTAGTGCGACTGGATTTTCTCTCCTTACCTGCCCCCGATAAGCGTTATCCAGGGTCTGCCCTTGCCCATGCCTCGTGACCGCCCGGCTGGCCCAAGAGCAGCTCTGGCACGCGGCTCTGCCTGGGTTTGTCTCCTGTGGGAGCCAGGAATGCGCTGCGCTTGTGGGGACCCCACGCAAGGCCGGGGCTGGCGGCCATCCGATCCACACGCCGATGCTGGGGCCCCAGGGCAGCCCACGCGCTTCCAGAACTGCCGCTCGCTATGGTGTGATGCCTTTGCTACGCTGTGTCCTTGCTCCCCACCTGTAAATCTGCTAAATCATTCATTAGCATGTTAATGGTTTTTGTAAATTGACAAGTACATTTTAATTGAATTCACTCCCCAAGTGTATGTGGAGGGGAAGAACTGCATGAGAGCACTCAGGGTAACTCACTAAATATCAAATTGGATTCCACTTGCCAGGAGATTGGTGGTCACAGTGATGTGAACGGTATTTGTTTTCACTTGCCTTCACAGGCCACTGATTTCTTTGCAATGAAGGTCTGAGGCATCCACGGAACAAACTGGAGAGCAATCAGCAGAAGGGGAACCAAAGGACTCTGCAGATGATGGTCCTGGAGCCTCTGCTGGGGAACTCCCAACTTCTTTGCACCATAGGTTCTCCCTGAGATGTGGTAACAACCATCTCCTGTCCATGCAGTGGGGCTCGGATCTGGATTCAGGCCATAACTGGGATCAGGCCTCAGAGGACTGCAGTTGTCCTGAGCATGGCAGCGGAAGGTCTCCATGTGGGGCTGGGCATGACCTCTGTGTCTTGTGTCTTTTCAGAGAAAGTAATTGCCAGCCCTTGCAGTGAGCCTGCATGTTGAGCTGATTGGAAGGAGCTGTCTATTTACTTTATGATTTTTATGAGCACCTATTAATCATTTTGTTTCTCTTAATTCTGTTATTTTCTGTTATTAAACAAATAATAAACTTCTTATGACTAAGCAGGATTAGAATCAAATGCCCCAAACAAAGAACAGCAGGGATTTAAGAAAAACTGTATTTTCCATTTGTCTTCCATACCAAACCCGAGGGCAGCAATCTCAGACAGTACATTTTGTAACTTTAAAGGGAACGTGGCAGATTTATTTCTTCTCAAACATGGTACACGAGTCACTTGTGAGCAGGGACCCAGACAAAGCCACTGAGGTTCAGCCCAAGCACACACTTTGGAGGAAAGCTCTGTGATGCAAAGCAAACATTTCAGTCACCTAAAAACTGACTTGGGAGCCCAACACCATGCTGGGGACATGTTCTTTACCATTTCATTACTTTTGGACATTTTTGCAATATAATTTTGTGTAGGTACATGGCTCAAGACTTGGAGACACTAAAAATTTCTTTTGCCAAGTCCGCCTGAAGATGCACGAGGGGCACAGAGAGCAAGTGAGGAAGTGGGAGGCAGTGAAGGAAAACACTTTTCTTCTGTGGAGAGGGAGTGCTGCACCTGAAACTGGTACCTCCAGACTATATACAAATTAACTAACTCGTGTGTTCTGAAAAAGTTAATTTAGATCTTATTCTCAAAAAGATCCATGTGACATCAGAAATGCCACATGTCAGTCCAGGAAGGACTTTCCCGAATATATGCATTTTTAAAAACTTCCATCTTCAAGCAGTTAGTGTTGGTCAGTTGATATACTATTATGCCTGCATAACTGAGGACTTTGCAGTATCATGCATATGTCAACAGAAAGAAGAGCTACCATGAATTGCAGCTGAGAGGGTCGAAGTGTGATAATGATACATTGACAAAAGTGGGAGAGTATGGGAGAGTTCTGAAAAGAGGACTCACAAACTTTGATTTACTGATATCAGGTCTACTTCTTGGCTTTCCTTACCCTGCCCCGTGCTTTGTCCTTGCTTGTCCCTGCTGGGCCAAGAGAAATTGCAGCACAACTGCTCAACTGGTATAGAAGAAAGTGGAAGAAGTGGCGAGAGAGCTTGGCTGATCCTGCCAAAAGGATGAACTGGAGAAAAAGCTGAATCACAGTCAAAAGAAAGAGACAAAGAATGAAGATTTTTCCCTGTCCTTTTAGAATACAGGCTGTCTCCATGCTCTGCCTTTGCACAATAGCACCGGAAGTCTGTAATGTATTTATTGCTGTCGGAAACGCTGAGCTCGAACGCTAGAGCCGTGTCGGACAATGGAGCCAGTGCAGAGCAGAAGCTGTGAATGCTGACACCGAGGAAGCTGCCAAAGGTTTCCATGAATAATGTACGAAAAGCTCCAGCTCTTTTGCTGCCTGTGCAGATAGGTTTCAATGAATTCAGTGCTAATGCACTCTCTGAGAGCGTCTGCTGCCAACTGCATTTTCATGGGGTAGTGGGAAAACTTAAAATTAGCTATCAAAGTTAAATTGCTTCTCATTTCTCTGTGAGATTCTTACTGCTGGGTATAAATATGCAGAGATAAAAATGGCCTTTTTTCAGGGCAGAATGACTGCAGGTAGCTTATAATCAGTGCTGTATACTGATACAGCAGTGAAAACTTCCTCTACATCATCCCCACTGGCATAACTCGATAGCAACTATATTCAAACCCACTGTGGCAAAAAATGCAGTAGTTCTGTAAGCAGCACTTCTGCTGGTGCATGTAGAGCATTGTGTGGTGTCCTCTCATGTCTGGGGCTCCGTACTTGGGGCAAGAAGTGGCATGTGACTGTTACACCCTACTTTCCTCCCGTGGAGAGGGAGTAGAAAATGGCACAAATACAAAAAAAATCAAATAAGACTAGGGCAATCTAGGCTGGGCATCATCATGTAATGGTAGTAGAACTGTGTTTTGGGTAATAGTTGTCACCATAATTGGTCTACTGCCCCCAGATCAAAATACCTATATCCTGGCTATGCAAAGCCTTGTTTATACAGTGAGATACTGCTCTGAGGGGTGTGGTACAAAGAAAGCTTTAGGGAGGATTAACATATGAGATAAAAAGGATTGCCTCCTCTGGTTGCTCTAGGAACCCTTATTTTTCAGATTTCATCAGACAGATTCAAGGAGGTTCAGAAGGATTCGACTGATTACTTCTCTTAATAGCTAGACATCTTTGGAGGTAAAAATTGCCCTGCACACATAGTGTAAACCAAATCAGGATCGAAGCAGTTTATTGATTTATTGAACTATCCATTCAGGATCAATTTCAGCAGTATATCAGATAAGCACCATACTTGTCACTTACAAAACGGTAAAATGCCAGTATGTATTTCCAGATCCTCTTCTGTAGCTAATTCCAAGCAGTCCTACCATGTGCATGCGCACACACACTAAAATGCACTCACACCTCCTCCTTGTAGGCCATGGACATCACGAGAACCCCTCACATATGCATGCAGGTAGCCACCTGCATGGGTGCTCCCTCTTTTTGCCATCCTGTGCCACAGAGATGGGCCTCAGGGCACCTGTGCTGTCCATACCAGAGGAGAAGCTTCAGGATCCCAGGCAACTCTTCCATCAACTTCCATCCCACGGTGTGGACTGGGACAATGACAATGGGTAAGGCTGCTCCTCTGTACAGCACCATGCAAAAGGACTTCCTAACTGGCAGGAATATGGAACCACTAAGGAAGGCCAGGATCACTCTGAATTCTGACTCTGGAGCATTACAGAGAAACTGGAAGTGGATAAGATGCGACCTGCCAAGGACTAACTCCAAGGATCGCCTTGTGCGCTTGCAACAATCCCTCTCAGCCTGAGAGGGAAAGCTCTCTCTTCATTCTTCCCAATTCTTTGCTATTTTTCTGGTTGTGTCCTGCTCTTACCCTTAAAGTAATCCCTCCATAAGACACACGTGTTACACAAGCTTACCGCTACAAGGTAAAAACATATCAACGTCTGTCTGGACTTCAAATCATATTATTGCAATAAAGCAACCTGGAAAGAGTTGGCTTATTTAAAGTATAGTGTAGGTCAACAGGTAGTCAAGTGTCAATGTGTTTTGCTGTGTGTTGTTGTAGCTGGTTTCTATGAAAAATCATCTTTTAATGATCTGTAACATTCTTAAGGAAGTATTACAGTCTTACTCCAATGGGTAAAGAGGCAAAGAACCTTGACCTATTCACAGAGTTAAGAGCACTGCTGTTTGAAATTCTGAAGTGTTTTGAGATGTATAAATAAAATATCTTTCATCTTCCGTCTGTCATCTTCAGGGATCCCTGCCTGCTGCTAAGTGTGCTTTCAGGTCCTGAGTTATGGTTTACCAGCTTTTAAGCTCTGAAACCAAGATATGTTTTAACAGGTTTTAAGCCATGATATCTGATTCTTCAGGGGCTCCAGAGTCAGAAAGTCAAACAAACCAGAGCACAGTCCTTTCTGCAAAGCCCTTGGGTTGTGGTTAGTGGAAACAGCAGAGCTTGCAATACATACATACTGTCTTGGGCCAAGTTCTATATTTTGTTAAGGTCGATAGTGATGGGGAAAAAAATACCTGATCTAGAAAAGATCAGCCATACTGTGTTTTTGGAAACACTTGTAAGTTGAATAGGTAGTATTTAGTGTCAGGGTCTCTGTCCTATTGCAACAATGAAAAATAAGAGGATAGTGGATCTTGGAAGAAACCCAGATTTTTACGGCATGTGAATTCATGTTGGAATAGAAGTTGAATAAGCAGATTATTCTTTTACCTCCTTCATCATGAAACTTCTGTGGCTGGGAAATAAGTTCTGTTCTCTCATTTCTTAGAAGAAAGAAGGATCAGTGAAGACTCTGATCTGTTTCTGTATGCAGACCACATTTTACAGCAAGAGGTAGTTTATTTGCAAAACATAGTTTTGTAATTCATTAAATTCTGGTTTGTCCCCCAAGAGGCAAGGGAGGGAACACTGATTTTGTTTGTGACTTTATTTCAGCTTCAGTAAGTTAATTGCATTGGAAAGTCTGAAGTAAGTCAAGTATTACCAGCAGCACAATGGGCAAAGAGGGCTGCATTTCACAGATGAGGAGGAAGACATTCACTATAGGCTGAAGCCTTGAGGATAGGAAATAGAGGGGAACACAGCAGTCATTCTGGTGTGAACACCTTGACTTACTTCTGTGCAGTGATAGATGTTACTACCTTTACAACCAGATTCCAAAATTTAAAATATCTGTCCCTATATTTAGACATTAATAGCATATTTTTTCTCTAATCTAAATGACTTAAAACATACATAAATCAGTTAAGGGCTAAATCAGTAGCAATCGTGAACTGTTTGGGACTTAACCCAGTTCTAGATTGGAACATATGCGAATAACGTGGTCTGAAGGGGCTATTAACCTGAGTGAAAGCATGTGTAAACAAAGCATTGCTTTACCATTTAAGGAAAAAGTCCTCAGATATAAAGGTTTGTTGACTCTTATTTGAATACTTTTGTAAAGGTTTACTGTCTGAACATGGCTTTCCAGAGGGAAGCTGTTATGTCCTGGTACAAGGCTTGCAATAAATCCAAGGTATAACAGTATAAGAAAAATACCAAACAATTTTAAAAGGGTAGCATTTGTTTTTAAAATATTGCTGCTTGCTTTTTATTCCACTGGGAGAGCAGAATCGTATTGAACTCATTCACTACTTGGAAACTGATATCTCTGACTGTCCTAAGAGGTGGGGTGGAACAAAACATCCTGTGCTCTGTTTCTATGTCAAAATTTGATCAGAAATTTCACGTGGCCAAGATTTGTGGCATCTCAAAATGTAAATGAGTGTCTAATCAGAAATACATAACAAAAGGTTTTTGTTATGAAGCTTAGATCACCTTTGGACTCTCCCATTTAGTAAACATAAAGATATTTCTGGTGATGTTCAATATACATCATTACAGTTGAATTTACTGTGCAGGGCAAGTAGCAAAAGCTTTGAAAGCCTCTATCTATATCAAATATGATTAATGTGAGCTCTTCAGAATGTAGCAGGCCCAGACTCTAAAGGTGATCTGAACATCTCTGGCATCTTTACTTCAAGCTTAAGCTTCTTATAAGTCCTCTTCATAGTTCCTGCTCAGACAGCCAAGATCTGTCTATATTAGTTCTATACATCTTCTATAGACTGAAATGCCACCACGCAAGAAAAATAACTTGATGCTGTATCACTTGCACTTCTCTTCACCATGAGGCCCTTAAGTGATGCTTGGCTTTGGGGGAGTCAAAAAGCAAAGAGTTCATGAAGTTCATGAGTTCATGAAGTTCATAGGCAGGAATACTGCTGTGACTTCTCAGTCCACTCACATGAATCTTGGACAATTTGCTAGACTAACACTGATTTATAGTCATGAACCCTGAAAATCTGGGGATGAATATTCATTCCAAATTGGAGTGAAAATTAAAACTGAAGTTTAATTTAAGGAGAGGAAGCTGGTGATTGTAAATAATCTAATAGTACATGCCTAAAGAAGGATCCAGACAAACATTTTCTGGTCTTTTTATTTATAAAGTAAACGCAGCAGTCTGCGTTCTGATTACACAAAGTTCAGCCCTATCCCTCTGGATCACACAAACTGATCACACACTAACAGAAGGGAAGAGCTGACAGAGGGCCTCGTCTCTCAGTGAACCAAAAGACCTATTTCTCAAAGTATCCACTACACCAGAGCTTCAGTAATACTGGGGTTTATTTGCAAACAGAATTCCAGTAAGAAGCCTTAATTCTAAAAGTTATCCCTAGTGAAGCAAATAGCTGTAAGTAAATGCAGGGAAATAATCAAATCCTAAAAAGGAATAAAACTTATTCCAGGAGTTTAAAAGCTATTTTATGAATTCAGACTTATCTGGTGATGTAAATCAATTTAATTTGGTAGTATTACATGGAAGAAATATAGCCCTACATATCTACACTGATAATATTTGCAAAAAAAAAAATCTTTTGTTAATTTTCCTGCTCTGTATTCAACAAAATCTGCTAACCATTTCTGGTATACTTTCTATGTAGTACTTTGCAGAGCTAACATTTCAGTCTTTCTTAGGAGTTAGATATTTATGTAATTCTGCTGATGAAAGATCAGAACAGCAGCAACAACGTAAATAGACAGTGACATATTGTAGTGAACATGTATCATTCACAGCAAAAATAATTGTTTACATTTTTCCTTAGTAATTAACAATATTAGCTTTATCGTTGCTTTCCTGAGAGAGGGAGACCTGTTTGAAAGGGGACATCTAAAAAACTCAGTGATATTCAGAGACAGAAGGTACTCAAGGAACAAAAGGTTCTCTGCAAAGAAGTGGTGCCCCCAAAGAAGCTGGAATTATCTTTTTGCCAAATTCCACCGCTTTGCTATGAAACCTACGTAGCATTTCCAGGAACTGCAAATTGCACATGTCAATCTGAGTGTTCATGTCCCATATCAGTGATTAAAGCCTATCTGTGTGTGCCAGGAAATAGAAATCTTCTATTATCCATCTTAGCTGAAGAAATTGTTTTGGTGTCTGTTAAAATGAATTTGTGAATTCTGTCCAGGTTGAAAAGTCACTTAGAAAGCAGCTGGAAGCAGTGACTATCAATAGAGGGAATAACATGCTCTCCCAAAGGGATGCAGGCAGCCACACTATCCTGTACAGAAAGCTGCTAAAAGATTTTAGAAAAAAAAGATGCCTCTTTTGTTCAAGAGAAGAACCTAATAGTTCTGCGACTGGAGAAGGGCAGCATAAAGGATCTAAATAGTAGTCTGCAGACTGCTTAGCACTGGTTTTATCTATTTTGCCAAGCAGCTGACTGCAGCACTGCCTGCTTTGTTCGAGTCAACTAAGAGGAGCAGCCAAAGGTCTGGTCAGCTTGGCACTGCAGTCAGAAGGAGGGTTTGCATCTTGCTGAGGCACAAGTAGGCACTTGCCTACTCTGCGGAATGTGACAGTCCTCAGGATGGTCTCACACTGCGCTCACACAGGGATGCATGAGCTCCATTTTCTGCAGGCTTTTGCTTCAGCATCACTGGGGTGATTATTCAGTAACTTCATGGCAACTTTCATCCTTGCTGTTGAATCTTGAAAGTGTGACACTTTCTAGTGCTTAGATTCTGGTCAACACACTGCCTTGTTTTGCTTGGTTAGGGTTTCATCCTGCAGTTGTATGTGCAATAAACAGCAGTACAGCTCCTTGCAGGTTTAGCCGGGCCCCTCTTAACTTCTTCCAGCAAAATAATTTGCACATCTTTACTTAGCTGATTTCTCCAGACTTGCACAGTCTTATCTGTGTTAAGAGAATATATAAGTATATGAAATTTTAACAGAAATTCACTTTCTCTACTGTTTCATTTCAGAAATGGCAAAGGAGGGATAAAGACAATTTACAGGACCCAGGCTAGGGTGGAACATCAATTCTTGATGTAAATCCACTGTTCAGAGGCCAAGGGCGAATTCTGCCTAGTGACAGGCAAAAACATCAATAAAGATGAAAAAGCAGCAGGAGACTAGAGCCTGGTTTGAAGGCATGAAGGGAAATACAATGTCCAGTTGCTAGGGGATACTCTTCCAGCTGGCCACTCTTTCTTCTGAGAAGATCAACATTTTTTGTTTTGTTATAGCAAGTATGATTACATGTAGCAAATCGGAGAATACGCACATACACACAGCTCCCTCTGCTCTCATCCTTTTCCTGACTGATGGATTGGTATCTTATTTTTATAACCCACCTTCTCTTTCTGCATGATTCTGTATAATTAATAATATTTAAGTGAGAATTTTGTAGAGACAGAAGAGTCTCATGAGTTATGGAGAACACTGATAAAGTAAGTATTTTTTTTCCCACTGAGTCTGGCTATGAAGGAAGAGAAACTGCTCTCTGTGCTGTTCTCCCTCAAGATGTGGGAACGCCCAATGCTAGTAGTTCGAGAGCAGCTGGAGTTTAACTGGCATTGTTCCTAAAGATTGCTCGTGTGTCTACACTTCACATGCATACTTGTACTTCCCTCACTTTCAGGTAGGACTGTACTTCAGTCCTCAATGGTTTGAACTGATACAAATAATAGGTTTAAATCCATATTATTTCATTGAGTGGCCATTTAACTGTTGCAGCTTCCTAAATTCATCTGTTTAACAAGTAACATCTTAACTGTGAGGCTGCTCAGAATTGACTTTATTAGTATGGTTGTAATAATTCAAAGCTTCTGATAGGAAGAAAAAAGTACGAACAAAATCAAGGCATATGTTCCAGTATCTTATCTCTTGAATTTTCCTGGGAACTAGCCCAGAGCTGGAATGAGTCTGGACAGTTTCTGAAAAGGATAACCTCATATGGCTACCTGTACTGGGGGCTTCCTAGATTGGGTGGTGCTTATGATAATCTAAACTTCATTAACTAGGTCTGGCTATGTTCTACAGGCCCCACAAGGTTAACTTAAGACTAAGTCATGAGTTTGCTAGGTCTACTGTGCTTTCAGCATCATCACTAGAAACATCCCAATAGGTTGGTAAATCACTGTCCGTCAGAGATGAGAAGCATCACACCAGGACAGCTGTGGCAAATTGCTTTGATAAAGTGCCTGCTTGCCAATGGCATGCAAAGACCGTGGTTCCCCTCACGTTGCACCACCTCCTCTCCTTTCTGCAGTGCCAGCCACCACCTTTGCCTTACGCCCTCCGTTTCTGCTGTGTCCTCTAAGCAGCCGACATCCAGGGCTGTCCTCTCCCTCCAGTGGTGTGAGGGAGTTGTGGACATGACCGATCCACCTGCCAAGTACTTGACGGTCTACCAGCAGATGACACTTGGCGGCTCCAAATAACTGGTTACAACCATTTAACTTGCCCCCTTTTAGCAAAGTAGGGTTGTTGTGCATTTCGTGGGGAAGAAAGGGTGCTGAGGTCCAGGGGCAGTGAGGGAAGCAGCCTTTGGTGGGATCCTTCTACAGTGGCAGGAGTCAAATGACTGAGGAGTCCCCAGGTTCAGATTTTCTTCAGAAAAACTTGAAAACAATAGCTTAATTTTGAACATTTACAACCCTGAATATTTCCACTTCATGAAGAAATGAAGGGGAGCTCTTATAGTTATTTTTTCCTCTATTTTCATTAATTTGTTAACTTTCCCTCCCTCCCCAAAAAAGCTACTTTCATTTAAATATTTCATTTTATATTTTTACTTAGAGAATCTCAGCTTTCCAAATAGCTTTGGTTTTTACTTCTGAGAAACTGTCAGATGTAACCTACAACTTATATTAAACTCTCATCTCCAACAGACATGATATAAGCTCCTTTTGCTGCAAAAGAGAAATTGGTTTTGCGTGAATTACAAATACATTAAAAACACTTCTCTCCTGCTTGTGAATCAAATACTTTACATCTTATTCTGCCAAAAAGTCCCACTCACACTGGAGAGGCAGGGCTGGAATAGTAGCATCATTACTTAGTCTTGAGATCATCAAATGGATTCAGTTCTGAGCAATCAATGTCCTGAGTCAGTAACTCCAGCAGATATTGGAAACTGCTCCTAACAGCTTACAAATTCAGACTTTTTATTGTTCTTCATGCAAAAAGTATGTGAATATGTGAGCTCAAAGACTTTTTTTTTCCTGTATGCCCTAACTATAGCAAAACCAATAGACCTTCAGTTTGAATTTGGTGTGCCTTAGGTCACCCAGTGCTTTCTGATGAATATAGCCAAATCCCATGACTCAGCTTCATTTACAGCAGAGATTCTTAGTACCCACTGTTCTCTTTCCCTTCCAGCTGAAGCTATAATCAGAGGTTGCGGAGACCAAGACTTCTATTAGTGTAAATTAAACTGGCATGTTGCTCTGTTTTTTTTGTTGTTGTTGTTTTTTGTTTGGTTTTGTTTTTTTGTTTTTATTTTGTCAAGGGATTGACAGCTTTTCCTCAATTCCCTTTTCCACTGAAGAACTCAGGGCAGCTGGGAAAAAAATCAGAGAGATGGGGACCAGCCACATCTGTGTATCTATCGAAATACCAGCCTATCAACATCAGGAAGTTTTTATCATCTAATGTACTGGAATGTATTTCACTCTCCTGTAATTCCATCTGTTTCAGTAGAATTACTCCACTGTGTGGAGTAAATGTGATTCCAGAATCTCTGTGCAAAACAAGCAGGATGGGCTCTAATTTGTACAGTCTCTGGAAAAAAAAATCTTAGAGGAAGATGACGTATATTGTGGCAGCTCCTTTGGCTCAAGAAAAATATGGTAATTTATCAAAAATAATGAGTTTGCTTAAGATTTCTGTATCCAAAATTGTAGAATGAGAATTACCTAATCCTTTTTTTTCCCCTTGGAATAACAAGGTCACTGATTTATGGAAAAGTTCATGTGGCCTACAGTAATACAGGTTCCTTCTGGAAGGAGGAGAGAAGACATAGCTATAAGGCCAACAGGCATAATTAAAAAATAAATAAATAAAAAAGAAAAGGAAAGGGAGCTTCTGAGCATGAGACTTTCTAAGTAGGTAATAAAAATCAGGGACCACCACAGCTTTCCTACCTTTCCAAGAGAAAGTTTCCCAGGAAAGGCTTGTATTTAGGCACCAAACAAGCTAAGAGAGACCCTGTGAACAGTCTCCAGGCACATGGGTCATCTTTCCTGCTGGAAAAACACATCTGTCTTTGCCCACATCTCCAAGAAGGCATTACCTGGGAGGGAGCAGCCCGTGCTGATGTCCCGGAGGTCTGTGACAAGGTGATGGCCTCATGCCTAACGCAGGGCTTGGCAGGAGCTCCATTTCATAGAGCAATTAAAGCCGCCCCCTCTCCTTGCTGGTGTTGGAAGGGGTTCTCTTGACCATGGCAGTTAGGCAGGCTGCCCCGTGAGTGAGGGGCATCTAGGGCTGTGGAAGCCGTCGACACTTCCTAGAAGAGAAGGGGTGACAGACACCTCCAACCCAGCAGGTTAAACCCAGCCTATCTCCAGGCAGATTTTGCACTGTGGGGATCTTGTGCTAGCTTATCCCTGCAACATTACATCACCAAGCTGAGTCCAGCCAAGGGCCCAAACACTCAGGGTTTAATGTAATGAGACATTACCCTTTTGGCTACAGTAGAGGGATGACCTTGAATGATGGCAGGACTACTAATCCACAAAACATTTATGTGTGATTCTAAATCAGATTAACATTTACTGTGTACTGAGTTGTTTGGTGCTGACCTGGGGTTTCACTTTTCAAAAGGCAGCAATAAAGGCAGGGTGATTTTCTAGAGAGCATGCGAAGGGATGAACCTGGAGCATGTCACTTGGCCCAGAAGGTGGGGGCAGGACATCAGCACAGAACCACTTGGCCCAGAAACAGTGGGTGTCTCTTCTGTGTTACAGACCTTGGCCCCCGGGTTCTGCAAACCAGATTTATCTTTCTGTGTTTCTGGCACATCAGGTGCTACAAAACCAATGGACTTGGCTCCATTGGGTTTTGTAAGAGGTTTGAAACATCTACCATCAATAATAACCAACATTCTGGTCATGAACAGCTGTTGTACTTCATTATTTAGGTTACAAAAACTTTGGTCTTTTTTCCTATCTCTTAAGAATTTTTTTCTTTTAATTAGAACCTACTCAATGATTCTCAAGCAGTGGCTAGAGGATTGCTTTTCAACTGGCCAAAATAAAAGGGTGTCTGAACTGCTAGTTTTGCTGAGTGCTCCTCAGTTCTCAAGATGAAAAGGCTGGTAATTGTGTTTTTGTACTGATAAATTGACGTGCTATACCATCATATGCAGAGTTTTATCAGAGCGAAAGGAAAACCTAGCAGCTATTGCCCATAAGCAGTACAAGGCCACATATAGCAGTAAGTGGCACTTGTGTCTTCCATAGGAACAGAATGGGTAGTTTGATAAGCTGCTCCAAAAGGTACCATAAAGCTTCATGACAACAGGGAAAGGTCATGTTTAATTTTTGCAATAATTTTATGATCTCGGGAGATGGTAGTTGCAGTGACTGAGTGCTTTAATCTCACCCCTGTGCAAGCTCGGGTAGTCATTGCTGCCACTGCGGTGGCACCCTGGGGCACTAGCTTGGAAGCGGAGAGGCAGCACATGAGTTATGGGTGTGAGGATGAGGATTGTCCCTCCTCCTTGCCACGCTGGAGCCCTGTAAGAGCCATGCGCTGCTGCTGGAAATGGCGCTTTCTCGTAAGAAACGATGAAAGGACAAATGTGTCTAAGCACTTAAATTACATTGACTGCAAGTTCCCTACTTATGATGGCGGAGAAAACGGACACACAAGAGAGTTCAGCCTGCACTGGAGACAGGAACCGCGTGTTCCCCCTGTCCTCTGCCCATCGCTGCTGGAATAAAGACCTTCTTCCCTTGAAAAGGTGCAGGAGAGATGGTTGCCTGCCTCCCATTCCCGTTCCTCACGCCATTGCCACGCTGGGGGCAACCACAACACTCAAAGCTTGCAAGAAAAAGGAGTCTCCTGTTCCCTTACTGGGGAGCAGCGTGGCCAGGTTTTGAGAGCAGTCTCGCTCTCAACTTGCTGGAGAAACTGTCCCATGCTGGTGTGTAACAAGCCTCCGGCACCGCGGGAGATACTCTGCCTGGGAGCCGTGTCCACGCAGCAAAGGCATCTGGATTTGTTTCTCAGAGTCCAGGAGTTAGACATTTCTTTGAAGGTCCTTGATGCTATCGTATGATTTTTTTAATCGAGGAACATGTGTGGGACTAGATAAAACTGCCTGTGTGTCAGCACTGCATTTGGTCATGCAGGGTCAGCAGTGACTCAGCCCTTGGCCTTTGGCTCTTGTACCTTCTCTTGCATATGTTGCTTTTGAAGGGCAGGAGATTTCTGGCAGGTTTCCTCACCAAATTGCTACCAAAGGGTTTTGCCAAGAGACTTGGAAATGAAGACTCTCACTGAATATAATGATGCAAAATGTTTTATATGATTTTCGTTTATTATGTGATTTTTTATTCATCTTCCAGTAGCTCTTGACAGAACTACAGCAGCTCCTTTTTTATATTATTGAATGTCTCATTGCCTATTTGAATGGTAAAAAGGACACAGAGAAAGGAATGACCTGAGGCAGATGAATTTCTATGCTGCTACTGTGTATATACATCTTTTCTTCTCCTTCACACTCTTGAAAGAGTGTGATGGGCACAGAGGGAGGGACAAACCTGGGATGTATTTCTTCTTGTCACGTGGCATGGGTGACAATCTGCTTTCTTCTATCATGAAGCAAAGAACATCATTATCTTCAGGAAAACAATGTCAGCAACCCCCTTTTTTCCCTGTATTACCCTTTCCTATGCAAAACTTGAGTTCCTAAGCTCAATCTTAGGAACACCTTGCTTTCATAGCTTAGTTTGCTTCTCCCGTGCTGTGTTTAACAGCCTTCTAACTCTCCAGCCTTTCACATGTGACTCTGATTCCATTTCTTAAAACAAATGCTGACACCTGCTTAAACAGCAGTATCTCCTGGGCCACATAAAGATGTAAAGCTTGGTAACTGTAATGCAGTTTCAGAATTTTGCCTGGAAGATAAGACTAAATGTAAGCCAAAGTCCCCAGCAGTAACCAAGGTGCTGCAGTTTAGCTCCCTGTATTGCTTTGCAGCCCTGTAAAAAGTTCTCATTTCAGAGCATGGCTGTTTTTCCTTCTCATATTTTACATTTTAAAACAAAAACAGAGGTTTGTTGATACAGCATGATAGCAACAGGGGTATTTTCTCAGGCATAAAGACTGAGTGGAAAATATTCCTCCCACAGAGTCCTTGCGGCAAAAGGAAATTTAGAGGCAAACTTAAAGCACCTTTCTCAATTATTCTAGTGTCTGTGGTCATTTCAAGGGTCTTGCAAAAATGCACGTGCTGATGTAAGACATGCAGAATCATGCTAGGGCATGAAACGGAGAGCACGGATCTGCTCCAAGGATCCCCATCGAGAGAGGCTGCCCTGCCACTCTGCTACTCAGGGCTGCAGGGTCTTTAGGGCTCTGCTTACCACAGAGCCAACTCCTCAGTTTCCAATTTGACTGCCACTTGTCATCTGTAACCTTAGAAAGCACAGCGCAGAAAAACATGAAATTGCTCCTTTTTCATTTCCACTCCTGCCGCCACATCCTTTCCCCTTTGCATTTCTCACCGCTTGCCAGGGCAGTGCAGTTTGCTAACTGGCCCGCTGGATTTTTCACAAGTTTGCCACGTTGCAGTGACATGACCATGTCGGGGCCCAGATGCTTCAGAGTAAATAAACAGCACATCTGGGATTTGGAAGTGGGCCGGCTCTATATTATGGAAAAAGCTGGTGTGGAAATGCATCCAAAAAACACACAGCTGGAAACTGTTAACTCTGTAAAGGCGGGGGAAGCATGGAAGCAGCGAAAACTCAGGGTTTTCTACTGCTCGAGATCTTGTGCGTTGTAATTGCTGAGAAGCAGAGACTCAGTTTACACAGCAGTTAAATTAATGGCATTCCTGAAAAATTGATAGTTTATAATAATTGACCTCAAGCAACATGGAGGCAGCGCAGGGTGGGATGCTCGACTCCTCGCTGTCTGGCTTTCTTGGATGCATTTGGTAACGTCTCAGCTATTCGACTCTGCGAATGAGCTGGTGGCCGAGCAATGCGCTGGAGCCGTGCTGCTGAGAACGCCGCGGATTCCCAGGCCCTGGCGCTGGCTGTGTCACTCCGGGTGTGCCGGGCCGGGATGTGCAACGCGGGAAGCGCCTGAAAAAGGAGGCGGCCGCTCGCGCTGCATCACTCACGCAGCCCCGGGAAAGGTGCCCCCGCGGAGGAGTCACCAGGATGAATCAGCCGTGGCCGTGGGGAAGGGGCTGTTCCCAGCTGCTCTTGGGGCCAAAAATGTGCACTGATTCCTCCAAGGGCACGGGAGAGCTCCAACAAGGTAAAACCAGGACAGAGGAGGCAAACGGGTTCCCAAAATAGACTGAAATTGTGTTTTTTGGTTTTTTTTTTCTTTTTTCGGACAAACACAAAGATCATCACATTTAAAAAACAAGCCCTCAGTCGGTAGAATCACTGCTAGCAATTACTTTTAAGCATTGCTCCAAGGGAGGCACACAGCATGCAGAAAAGCTTCTACTTTTCATATGGGCACCAGTCCTAGCACAGAAATATTGACAGAGCATCAGGCGCTGTCACAGTCCGCCTCTCCTTCCAGACTCCAGTAACTCTTTAATAGCTCTGAGTGATCCTGTTTTTGTTTGATTGAGCTAACCACTGATTGCAGCTCAAGCTAATATACCAAATATTCTCTGTCCAAAGAAAATGTAGTAGCATATGTTTGTGCAATGTATTCATAGTACACCAGAGAAGGGGAAACAATTTTTCACTTACTTTCTTTTCCTCCCTTGTTTGCCAGACTCCCTTTTTCCCAGTATACATTAATTTGTTACTGCATAAATGTAAAATGTAGTAATGGAGGAAACTCAAAATTCTAGATCAAAAGATTTCCACTTGAGGAACTCCGGGTCTATATCCCATATCTATAGGCTCTGTATCCTATTCCAATATATATAAAATAATATATATAATTATTATATATATAATTCCAATATATAATCTGTGGTGAAAGTATGTGAGAAGCAGATGTTTCACTGTGGTCGTGTATGTTTAAGAAGCCCATCATTTTGCCAAGGTGGATGCCATCTTATTTTCTGCATCTTTCACAGTAATGCTTGAGAATTTTCTATTTATTTATTTAGGATTACATTTATCCTAAAAACACTCTGTTTCGATTATATGGTTAGAAATAAGACATTTTGGCAAAATGCTTTAAAGATTTTGGGCAGAACTAAAGAACTGTCTCTGAAACAGTTGTATGCTGAATTTGTTTGTGCGTGAAGATATCTGTATTCGGCATCTCATGCCTTACGCAGTGACTAAAAGGGAGATACCACTGAAATGTGGGTGTTCAACACCCATGGTACTGCCTTTGGCAAGCCCTCAAGGAGCTCGGAGGATAGGGACATGTCTTCAGTGCTGCCCTTTTCCAGGGTTAAAGCATTCGACTCAGTGCTGGGGCCAGATGCAGGGATGCACGGCACGGTCTCCTGCAGGCCAACAGCTTTCTGGGTTCCCTATGAAGAGCTGTGGGGTGATCTCTTTCTTTCAGAGTACACTTTTAGCCAATAACATCATGCTTAAAAGACTTGCCTAAGATGTGGAAAACAAAAGTTCAATTTCGTTTTCTAACTGAGGAGATAAAATCAATTCTTCCACCCAGAAACTGCCCTGCCCACTTTGACTAAGATACCAGCAGTAGTAGGAGCCCCCTTGCACACTTGCCCTTCTCTATTTCTGCTATGCCCTTGTTTATCTCAAGGTGCAAAAGGCAGGTCAGGCTGGAGGCTAACACTGGGTTGAAAGCATGAAGAAGAAACCTAATGCCTCAGGCTAAGAGCACCAAATTTGGGGGAAGCTGATTCAGATTGTGCAGGCTCATGTCAGAAAACCAACAGTGTCTTCTTACCTTGACACAGTGTGAGCTGTATTTCATCTATGCATTGATAATAGCACTAAGAGTAATTAATTACACTTCTGCTATATTAATCTCTAGAAGCCCCAGGAAATTTGGGCATCAGCTATTCTTTAGACATAAGGGGTTAAGTAAGTGCCAGGTTATGGGGTTCACTTGTGTTATTAAGAATTAACTGAAAGAAATTATATGGCGTGGGTAATGCAGGAAATACATACCATAAAACAAATCTGCTGGAGTTACTGAAGTTATATTAATCCAAACAAAACAGCCCGCAGCAGACTTGAGGCAATTCCTGGCTCCCTAACCACTGAGCTGCTTTTTCCCTAGCATAGTTTTGGAAGGGACCCTGCTCACTCTTTCAGAGAAAGGCCTGGGGGAGGCCTTTCACTTTCAGGAGAGGATGCAGGGATAAGAACCCAGAGTGGAGATGACTTCTTGCAGCACCAAGTCCATTAGATCTTAAGGCAGCATCACATTTTCTACTGACTCATCACACAGGACTTTATGGATCGTGCTGAGAGGTACTGAGCTCTCCCCTTGGGAACCTGAACCTAAGTTCTACTCCCAGAAATGATGCAGGCTCCTAACTGCCCAAAATTCACGGGCAGGCAGCAGGTCTGACCTCTGGCACCAGGAGGACAGCTCGTGCTCCTGGTCAGGGCCCTGGTAGCAGATGAGGGGAGGAAGCACTGGCCAATGAAGCAGCCGAGCCAGCAGCCGGAGCCGTGCTGCAGCAGCAGCAAGCGGGGAACGACAGCAGGATCCCCTCTCGGGATGGAGGCCCTGTCTTCTACTCTGATCTGCTCTCTGGGGAGGTCCAGAGCGCTTTCCAGGGCTCATCCAAGACATTGTGGGGAGGCTGCCAAGGCTTGTCTCCCTGCTCTTCTTCCGAGTGGTTACCAACCATGTGGTCATGGGAGGTTTGAAGGTTCTCAAGCTCAACATCAAGCATATACATATATGGATGTGGAGGCGAAGATAAGGGCCCAACATCCCAGTGATGTCTCCTCTTCCTTCCACTGAGGGAAAAGGATTTGAGGAGATGTAATACCCCGTAGGTTGTGCAGCTGGTGTTGGCAACATGGATTTGTTTTTTACAGCCACACAACTTTGGAGGATTGAGGACTGCTGAAGAGAGAAAGGACCCAATTGACAAAGTGGAGACAAAAAGTCTTTGTCAACAGGCTCGCTAACCTAGAGAGGAGAGTTTTACAGTAGGAATGATGGGACAGGGAGAAAACAACTAACCATAAAGCGAGGAAGAGGTGAGCTTGGCTGTCAAGCAGACACTGCAGGGTAATGTGAATGACTGAGATTTTGTAGTTAACAAATCAGGACAGAAGAGAGTTCAAGTGTAGTCACACAAATAAGCAAATGCTTACAGGATTGCACTATGGGGAAAGCTCTCATCCCTTTCCTAGGAAATTTGCATGAGTGATTGCCTTTCTGAAGTGCCTGTAGACAAACACATGTAGCTTGGAGAACAGGAGGAACTGGAGGTCTACATGCAGTGGCAGGGCTACATTCTCACTGAGATCCCAGAGACATGTTACAGCAGCTCAAATGATTGGAATGCTGCTAAGGATTTTTGAGAGCTGCTAAGGCTCTTTGGGATGAATGTGAATGGGAAGCAGAGTGGAGGGAGTTGTCCTTTACGTGAGAATACATGGAGACAGGTCTTGAGCCATCTGAGAACCTATGGGACAGGTTTAGAAGACAGAACAATGTGAGTGACTTCAATCTTCAAAGAAGTCAAGAAGGAGGATGAGGTGAACTACTGGCCTATCAGCCTTACTTCAACCTCTGGGAAGATGCAGATAATCCTGAAAACCATTTTCAGACATATTTGGGACAAGATGGTGATGGTGAGTAGTCAGAATGGATTTATGATGGGGAGATCAAGCAGGCTGACCATAGAGGTTGTGGAGTCTCCATCCTTGAAGATATCCAAACCGAACCAGACACTGACCCTGTCTTGAGTAGATGGGGTGAGTTGGACTAGATGATCTCCAGAGGTCCCTTCCAACCTCAAGGGTTTTGTGAGTCTGTGGTTTAATTTCCTATCTGTGGCTTTTAAAAATGGCACTTTGGTTCCTGAAACAGTAAATTGAAGGAAACTGTGGAATTGTTTCTTTTCTGTTTGAAAATTCAATAATCTTAAAAGCGGGGATTTCAAGATTTTCTGTCGCCGAAAGATTGACCTGTTTACCTGACCTGACATGCTCTGACTGGCTGAGCAGAGTGGAGAGCTGCATCAAAAGTAAGTGCAGAGTAAGTGTGTGTTAACTGCCTCTGAAAATATCAATAACAAATGTTCTATCTGTTATTGTAATGATTATTTTAGTTTTTTTTCTGTGCTTGGATGCCTGCACTCTGTCGCTGGTTGCTATCCATTGTGTAGCTCTGTCACCTAGATACAAAGACTAGACTAGACTAGACTAGAAACAAAGGCCTCACTTTTCTGGTCTTTTTGGTATCCCTTTAGTATTGGGGAATTTCCTGCTCATATTCAGATGCTGACTGAGGCAGATGGACTAGGAATAGGATGGTTTTCTTTGACTCCTGCCAAACTAACAACTGGTTACACGGATGAGGACTCCAGTAGGTCTCCACAGGAAACCTTGGAAAAGCAAGTGGTGGAAAGGAAAACTACAAATTCCTTCAGGAGAATTTTTTTTCAGACTCTATCACTTCCTTGAGTCACCTCCTTCAGGTCTTCTTATAGATTATGACCAGCTCAGGTCTTTTCATTTACAATATGGTCTTTTCAGTGACATAATTAAAAATGTTTTAGAACACACTGTTTTGTAGTTGGTTTGTCACTCCTTTTCTCTGTTCACAAAGGTGGGGTAAGCAGCCCCTGCGGGGGAGTGATATAGAAACGCAGGGATCAGCGGCTGGAAGGCAAGATCTAGGTGGTTTGCCACACCAGAAAAGTACAACCCTGATGGACTTAACATGTCTCTGTGCAAATCTGATCTCTGCAAGTAATTCTGCCGGTCCTGTGCCATCCCCAAGGATGCAAGGAGTAACTAAGCTCATGACAGTGGTGACAGATTTTTACACCTGCAGGGATTTTACACATAGAGGTGTCTATGAGGTATTTATGTATGCTAGGATGGGGTGAAGAAAACGGTATCTTGAAAAGACGTTGCTTGGGGGTGTAAGAGGTAAATGAGGTTGCCAATACCTTATTCAGTCATACAGCAAAGTGGTCTGCATTCTTTCACCAGCATGAGAACTGCTGCTGTGTATTGAGCAAGATTGCCCCAGCGTGGTTTGTGGGGCTGCTGGTGCTAACCCTGATTGCTGGGGGCACTGGTCCCTTGTCTCCCGTGGCTAGTAGGAGAGGTACAAAGCTGGGCACACACAGGCTGGAAGGCATGGCCCTGCTGCAGATGTATTTTGCTGTTTCCAGAAACAAGGGCCCACGTGCAAAACCCAATGATTTTGATAGTGCTATAATTCAGGTCAGAGCCATCTAGAAATTTTATAGCTGGTTTTATGCTGGTCATGCTTCTTACAGAGGCTGTTTGCGGAGTTAGGTAAAACTGCATGGCTTCACGTTCATTTCACACTCCTAACTACTGCTGTCTAATGAAAGCTCAGGTTTTGGAACACGGTTTGCAGATAGTTAAGCTTTTAAAGAACAAGAAAAAGCTGAAGTCACCAAGAAGTAGGCCAGTGCATCTCAGTCTGAACTGATCCATGCCAACTTGAAGATATGCCTTTTGCCCATCTGACTTGTTTATTTCTTTGTTCCCTTCATGGCTTTTTATTGCCGATGTTGCTGCCATTTGTTATTTTTCCAGGATGATGTAGCTTTAGAACCAGGCCATAATGGGAAAAAAAAAAAAAAAAAGTTAAGCGTTCATTATGCTACACTTATTTCATTTTTTACTCTGTGAAAGATGACTTGCTGATACACTGGATACTTTTTATGAAGAAGGAAAATTCCTCTAGAATTCAACTGTCCTTATGCACAAAAACTGTTATAATGATGCTGGTGGAACAGCCTTTCGAGGTACTTCTATTTATTTATTTTTAAGGGTAGTCTTTACTTAAATAGCAGAGGTAATGTTCAGAATTGGGCTGCATGGAACACGGACAGCCCCATTCTGATACCACCCCTCTGGTTTCCTTGAGGTGGCACCAAGCCCCCTCTGTCACTGAACTTGTTGGAGGGAGCCTGTCCCCACTGAGCAGGCAGGTGACTGAGGCGCTTGGAGAGGGTGGGCAGTGCTCGCTCAGGTCTCTGTGCAGGGATTGATCATTCCCAGGGAGAATCCATCAGTTCCTGGTGGTATCTCACAAGGTGCTGCAGGTCAGGCCAGTGCAGGACCTTCCTCAGTCTGATAACCAGTTTCTGGGTTTAGGATTAATCTTCTCTCCTTTTATTCTGTTCTTTTTTCTTGCAACTGACTTCTCATGTGCCTTGGATCAGCACAAAGACCTTTACTAGCTTTGCAGGCAAATTTACAGCAGTGTATCTATGTCTGTATCTTCTATTGGTCTATTATATTTAATTTTCACCTTATGTTTTGTAGCATTTTTGTACATTTTTTCCCTGTTGACAACCTGACCCTACTGCTAAGTGTATTTCATCATAGTGATTCAGGTTTCTAGGTTACTAGCATCTTCACAAGTGTGCAGTTCTCAAACATTAATTTCATTGCTTCTTTTATTTCAATATACATTTTAAAAAATATATATATAAACTTAGGAAGACAGAATCACAGAATCACAGAATGGTTGAAGTTGGAGGGCACCTCTAGAGATCATCTAGTCCAAAACCCCTGCTCCAGCAGGAACACCTAGAGCACTGGGCACAGGGTGGCATCCAGGCGGGTTTGAAGATCTCCAGAGAGGGAGACTCCACAACCTCTCTGGGCAGCCTGTTCCAGGGCTCTGTCACTCTCACCGGAAAGAAGTTCTTCCTCATATGGAGATGGAACTTCCTGTGTTTTAATTTATAACCATTATCCTTTGTCCTGTCACTGACCACCACCAAGAAGAGTTTGGCCACTTCCACCCTACATTCTCCCCTCAGGTGCTTGAACATCTTGATCAAATCTCCTCCTTCTCTTCTCCAGGCTAAACACGCCCAGCTCGCTTAGTCTTTCCTCATACGATAGATGCTCCAGTCCCTTAATCATCTTCGTGGCTCTGCGCTGGACCCTCTCTAGAAGCTCCACATCCCTCTTGTCCTGGGGAGCTCAGAACTGCACCCAATACTCCAGGTGCGGCCTCACCAGAGCTGAGCAGAGGGGCAGGATCCCCTCCCTCGACCTGCTGGCAACGCTCCTCCTCATGTAGACCAGAATACCGTTGGCCTTGGCCACGAGGGCACACTGCTGCCTCATGGTTAACTTGTTGTCAACCAGGACTCCCAAATCCCTCTCCACAGAGCTGCTTTCCAGCAGGTCAACCCCTAATCTGTACTGGTGCCTGGAGTTATTCCTCCCCAAGTGCAGGGTTCTGCAGTTGTCCTTTTAGACATTCAGCTAAAGCTATGATTATATTAAATAATAGATTTTTAAAATATGATTTTGGTTGAACCAAAGCAGAATCGTTTGGGAGAGGACTGGTGAAACCAATAACAGAAATATTTGCTTCTGTTACCTGATTTTTTTTTGAAACACATAATACAAGCCAAAAAGTTTCATTAGGAAAATTACTGTGTGAAACACATTTGGCCATTGCACTGGCAAAAGCAAACATTTAATTTTAAAAATGTCAAAATATAGTTCTGCACTGAGAGCTTTATTCCCTCCTCAATACTTTAGGGCCTAAAAACATGTCACCAAACTCAACCCATGTTCAGAAACAATGTGAGTTCCCTTGATACTCCATGTTCAGTAAATTCATCACTAATTAAGAAAATAACCTACTCTCTTGTCTCCGTATCAAGCATCTCGTACACATGCTGCCTTTTCTTTTAAGCTTGCGTTTCCATCTGCTTGTATTAATTTCTTGGTAGATGCTAAAAACCTTCCAGTGCTGAAATCTTGTGCAGAGCTCCTGATGTTTTCCCACAGAGAATTTGGTGTGCTGCTTTTTGTGATTAGCATTATTTTTCATATACATTTCCCAGAGTGTTAATCAAAACAAATGGAAACACCAGACAATAGCACTGCCACTAACGAATAGGAGAATCAGCTCTTCTGTCCCAGTGTGTGCGTAGGAACGGCGTTACGCTTCAGCTGGAAGCGCCGTCAGCTCTGCTCTCAATCACCACCTTGCTGTTGTCACCGGGGCTTCATGAGGCTTGTTTTGAACACTAATTCCACTCCTTCAGATGTATCATTTCAAAGGGAATGCTTGTGTCTGGGTATTTTATTTTATTTACTGGGTCTTAAGAGTTTTCTTTTTAATGCTTATTAGTCTGTGCTTGCTTTATTTCCTTCTTTCAGAAAAAAAGAAATACAAACCCTCTTCTTTGTGATCTTCAATTTTTTCCAATCAGATATTCAGATCAGAAACTCAAATGAACATCCAAATGCAGTTATATATTAGTGGCTCAATTTTTTGCAGTCAACTCTTTTTTTACTGATAGCAAAGCAGATAAGTAAATATTTCTGGAGGCTACAGAACTCCTTTTAACAGCAGAATAGATCTTTCTTCTGTAGAAAAACAAAGAAAGAACTAGAAAAGACAAGAAGAAAGAAGGAAAGGATTTTTCTTCTTGCTAAGCCAAAAACCAACAGAAAAATAAATCCAATATATTCATCATTTTTCAAGGATTTCTGTGCTCCAGGAAAAGCAACTTCCAAAACCAGTTTCCAAAGTTATCCTGCTTTCAAGATGGACTGAATCACCTCTGCTGCAGCTCTCCTTTTGAAGGACAAACTAGCCATGTGTTGGGATTCCAACTCAGGCGCCAGGATCTCATTTCCATATCTGGCAGCAACAATTCCATATTCTCCGCTCTCCAACACACTGATAAATAATAGCTATGATAAACAGATTTATATCCTGGTGAGTCTTTACCTAAGAAACACAATGTTTTGGATCCCAAACCACTACCTACTTCAACCCTCTCTCCTCTTCTAATTCATCTATATCCTCAGGACCTGATAGGCTAGAGCCCCTGTTTTCCCACTGGGTAGCTGCGTTATTTTTTTACATCATTGCAGGGCAGGAACCTCCCCAGAGCCCTCCTTTGAGAGCCCAACGCAGGGTCATGTTGCAGGGAGGCAGCTGGTGGGGAGACCCACAAAAGTTACCTAATACAAATTGGAAGGGGGACTGATTTTAATCTCCACAGAGCAGGTTCAATTCAAGCTTACAAGCAGAGATTTGAGTCATGAAGGGAGAAAAACATGACGTTCAAAAATAGCTTGAAATGGATTTTTTCCCCCATTGGTTTTCTTGTTTCCCAGTACACAGGCTGTGTAGAAATCAGTCATTTAATGAGTGCAGGATAGGAACTGTTTTTTTCCACAGTTTTGCAATTCACTGGGGAGTTTTCTCTTCTCAAGGAACTTAATTTCAAAACCAAGTCATCATTCCCAAAGAACCAGTCTGCTTGCAAGGCAAAATCTTCAACAAACGTATTGATGCAAAGAAATGTGCTGCAATCTACACAGGGTTTAGTATGAAAACACCAGGTTTAGGATGAAAATTCATATCTCATGGAAAAAAGGAAAATACAATGAGAAGCAAATTGAATATCACAAAAGAAATAGCATGAGGAATGTTGTGCTGTCATGATTATATATTTTCATAGTTAAGTCATTAAAAATGACTTATTTCACTGAGTTATTTCACTGAAATCACTGACATACCCACTCCTACACACACAAACATGTAGAATATTGTATTTTGGTTGTATTGTGAATCTCCATTCTGAAGCATTCTGAGATAAATATAAAAAAAATACATAATGAGTAGCAAACTATTCCCAAGTCATTCTTGTCATTCATCAAGCTATTCGTACCCTTTCGGTCTGGAAAAGAACTACACTGAGCTTTGCTGGCTGAAAATGTCTAGAGCTTTCAAAGTAATGGAAGAAGTGAACTTATACGACATTTGATCTGTTTCATCCCTAAAACTTTAATGCTATTACTATATAGGGAAGTCTTAAGATGGAAATACAACCTTTTGGCATGCTTACTCTCTCATATAGCCCTCTGCTGTCCTGGGGATTGGGTTGTTTGTTAGCAGACTTAATCTGCATTTGCTACAAATGTCAGAAAAATCAGAGAAAAGTAGACCTGAAAAAATATTAAAGTTGTAAAAAGGTTTGATCAACTGGAATGAGATAAACTCTTCAGTTTAATGAGAAGTCTGGAAAAACAAGAGACCTAGCCTAAAAACTAGGAAATTAAGAGTGAAAGGAGAATTCAAGCACAACTATTTCAATCAAAAGTAATAAACATGTGGAATAAATTACTGCTAGGTGAAGCTATTGAGGCAAATAACAGCAGTGAATTTAAAAGACAGCTAGACATCTTTATGGAGAGAGCAGAAGCTTCACATTTTTCCTACTTTGGGTTAGATCCAGAAAAGAATCTACAGCAGGATTTGGGATGACTTTAACTGCTAAAATTCAAAAATACATCCAAAAAGTCCCCCCGTGGCTACTGCCAATGCTGGAAGCACCCAGGTTACACAGGCCACCCGCACCAGCCCCGGAGAGGTTGGTCTCCGTGCCGGCCCAGGGCTGCTTCGCTGCGGGCAGCGCAGGGCCTGCCCATAGTCCCTGACACCTTTGATGCAGTGATTAGATAACGACGCTGCGGGAGGTGGGGGCTCCCATGTTTTCTGCTGAGTGGGACTGAAATCGAAATGTCCCACACGGGGAGAAAGGGTGACTCCTCCTTCCTGAAGGAGGTTGGTTACAGAGAAGGCCATTTCAGACTCACAGAATCAGAAAAAAAAGTGAGAGGTTGTGTGAATACTTCCTCCTGGATGGACAGACCAAGATGGGGCTGCTTTCCCAGGATAGTTGCTGCCTTTCATATCACTCAGTCCTTTTATTAGCAGTAAGTAACAGTCACGGTTACAACATTCTTATTATTATGGAAGACTTCTTTTACTGTATCTGATAAAAGACTTTTATTGGACTTTGGGGGTCTAAGCAAATATTCATTTCACTATCTGTTGAGCAGCTTCAGTGTGATGGTGGAAGGCACCATGGGAAGACTGCAAGGTAGGTGAGATTCACCCTCTGGAAGACATGAGTCAACCAGGCAATGTCATCCTCAGACCATAAATACATGCTGGTTTCTGACTAATATTTCCAAGAGCCAAAGAGAGACTGCAGGCTTGATTCCACAAACTTCCAGGACATTTCTAGTTGTCTGCCTGATGTCCCCGTCCCTCTCCCTTGCTCCCCACCCACCTAAATTACTATCACATGTTATCAGAGTGACTCCGAGCCCGCTAAGAAGAAAAGCTATATTGTTTTTCATTTAGGCTGACTCATGCAACACTACAGAGCAGTTGGGACAGATTTTCCGATGAGGTGCTGTTTTTGCATGATCTGTGCATTGTAAGCCAAGTAGGACAGAGCAGGAGGCAAGATCAGCAGTGCTCAGTCCTGCCAGGCTGCTGGACAGGGTGGCACCTCTGGATGGGACCTGGATGGACCACACGCTGCAAGAACAGGCCAAATCAGAGCTTTTCTAAGGACTTTTGACAACTCAGGTATTCTACAGACCCATGTGCTTAGAGATCAGTGTGCAGCTGGTACAATTTGCAAGGATTTTCTGGCCTTATGAGAGTTAAACATCTCTAAGATTTACATGGATTACACCTTCCCCCTTGTTTCAAAAAAAAAAGAAAAAAAAAAGAATGAAAGAAGATCCACCTTGACAAGACTTGTACTGCTAAAAACTATCTTGATGAAATCTGTGCTTATTGGTCAGTTCACTGCTCTGATTTCATGAATTACCTCTCTGAATGACCCAAGCAAAACGTGTTCAGTAATGTAATTACATTATGGTTGGATCTTTCTTATGAGATTTTCTTCTTTAAATCTGGTTGGGAGAGGGAGGTAAATGAACACACATAATGCTGGAGAATATGGAGGAGGGAGTCAATGTTGGAATAGGTCAGGCATCTGGTTAACAAAAGGCGATGACTCAGTTGTCATTTAAAAGTAGGCTTTGACTGAAAAAAAAAAAAAAGGCAGAGGCTCCTAAGGCAGAAGCAGTCTGGTTTCGCAAAGCAAGTGGCCAAGTGTTCTTGCCAAAATGCAAAACACAGTCAGCTGCTATTTCTAGAGCACAGGGTAGTGACAATTTGCAGAGAAGGCCAGAAATGACTTTTGAAACATCTAACTTTATTTTTCTTTGCCCTTAAAGAATTTTTTATACTCCTATATATGCATTTATTTTAAAGTACAGCAAGTGATTGTTCATATGAAGGTCATTGGTTAAGCAGAAAACTAAGAGGCAAAAATCTGCTCATATCTAATCCTGGCTCTGAGACTGACTAAAGCTTTGACCTTGAGCACATCACTTAACCTCGGAGGAATAACTTGCAGATTCATTAGCAGCTCTTTGGGGAGTACTTTGAAGATGAAAAGGGCTCTATAAGTGGCAAATATTATTACATGTTCTGGGATCTGGACATTTTCTATGTTTGTATATATAATCATTTTTACCAAGGATTCTTTACATAAAAGAAACATTAAATTTTGCTAGAAATTGCTGGAGTGAAGATAAGAACTGCCTCTTCCAACTGATAGGATATTTCATTTAAATCTTTCTCTTCCTTTCCCTAAAGCCCTTAGAGCATGTGGCAGGGACACTTCCTTTGCTCAGCAGTTTGTTTGCGAGTTTGTTTTAAGGGGAGCAGTTGTCTTGCTGGGCACCCGATGTGGCACTGCCCAGCCGCCACAGCGCCTGCAGAGACGCAGGATACGCTGTGTCATCGCAGTGACGTGTTGCATGAAGAACCTGTGCAAGAGGAGGGCAAATCCCATAACCACTAAGGCTTTGATGCCCTCCTGACTGCAGAACTGGCAGTAAGCAAGAATGTGGAAACATTGACTGCAAAGAGGTGGTTTTGCTCCATGGGGTTCAGAAGAACATTATGCATTAGAGGTATATTAGGGTTTCTCCTTGGAATGAGCTTCCAAATAAGAAGGCAGGTGGGCAGAGCTGTCCCAGGAGGTATATTATAAGGTAGATTTTGATGGGTTTATGAACAGGATTAGGTTATGTGAGACCTTCAGCAACATGGGATTGAATGAGGTCTCTCTCCTTCACAGCTCAAATCCCTAATAGCGCTATTGACTGCAGCAGCGGGAAGTTGGTGTACTGATAAAAGGCAAGAACTGTCACCAAAGGGCTGCTTATTTAGGGGTATCCCAACCTCGCCGGGAGCTGGGATAAAGAGTGGTATGGATTATCTGGCTTAGCCTGCATCACGCTGGCAAGAAACATTGTGCTTCTCTTGAACCTCTCTGCCAAGCTTCTAAAGATCTGTCAGGGAAAACCCTGCTTTTGGGTAGTGCATTGCTATTGGATTTATATTAGGGTTGATATAGCAGGCAGTACTTACAGCCTATGAGCACCCAGTGCACGTGGGCTGGCAGCTTCTGTATCAATCAAGCTCAGGCACATTTTCCCCTTGATTTCAGTGAAATCTGCTCAATCCAATGCTGTTGTCTCCAGCTAATCCAATTGCTTAGTGAAATCAACGCAAGCTTTGACTAGCAACTGCCTTGTTTGACCTATTGTATCTGTGATGGACAAAAACATTCCTAAGTGGGAAACGGAGAAAAGCATAGGACAAGAAAGTGCACTGCTTTGCAGACCACATAGGGACATTTAAACAACACAAGGAGAATAAAAATAGCTGGAAATCAATATCCTAAAGGTGGGGGCCTGAAACATTGTTTCTCAAAAATATTTTTTTCACTTTTTTTGCTTACCACACACTAGATGACTTCCAGAGACTATGCTACTAGTTGAAGAAGCATTGGAGGAAGAAAGGAGATAATTTTTGAACTCAAAATAAAATACTTTCATGAATAGGCAAGTTTTTTTTGTTTCTCACATAAGTGCACGTTCATCTCCAGGGAACCGAGAAGGAGCTAGTAAAACAGTAGCTTCCAGAAAACAGTTATTATGGGAACATGCAAGAGAGAAGATGGCTTTAGGACAAATTAAATATCCTTTATTTCACCCAGCAGGTCAGGAATACCAAGATACTAAGCCCTCATGAGCTGCTTTTTGCTCAGAAATGACTATGCTTGCCCTGCACTGATCCAAACAGCCCTCAAAAAAAAACCATTGCTGCAGAAAACTCGAGAAGATATGGCCCTGCTACCACGTCTGTGTCTTCACATGCCAAACTAGTTGCTTCGCTTGTTTGATATTTATGTTTAAATCTCAAGGAAATTTGAATTGGTTGGCAAAGATTAAAAAAATATGGAAACTTGCCCTGAAGTTTTTGTATTTCTCATCATCCCACAGTATTTTCTCACCGACCAGGACTAGTAGAAACATCCTACTGTGAAGGATGCATACTATCTGGAAATTAGACTTGTTTGCCTCATACTGGGCAGTTGCTGGCACCAGTATAAGCATCCAGGCCTTGGACATGCTTTCTCCTATCCCTGTTTCCCAAATATTCCCCAGGTGAGCAAGTGCCCTGCTTCAAGAACGCCCTGATGCAGGTACCTGCTCTTCATCTGTTTAGCACCCAGGACAGTGGGGCTCTGAATCTCAGTAATAATTAACAATAAAGGATTAATAATAGCAATGAAGTTATCTAGAACTCACCATTACACAAATGGAGATTTGTGGGAGAATCATACTGTGCACAGCAGGATCCTGGAGTAATCCAGCATCTGGCGTGAAGCAAACATTAATTACCTGATCTGGTTTGAGAGAGAACCGAAGCATGGAGAACATTTAATTATCTGCACTATCTTTAGCATGTCCAAAATATTTTTGTACTTCTAATTATGTCTGTAGCAGAGATTCCATTTTTCCGTGCAAAAGATTTTAATTATATAAAATGCTCAATTAGAACCTTAATTTCCATTAAAAAATAAATATACCATGCAAATCACTGACTCGCTTTTAATTTCTCTAACAGTCTTCTCAAACTTTTCAATAGATGCCTCCAGTTCTCTTTCCATTAGCATTGTCTGCGGGGATTCTGAGCATCAGGCTTATTAAAGTTGCTCTCTGCAGCTTTATTTAAAGGAGAAAAAATAGGATGCTGTGCCAGGCCTTTTTTCCTCAGACTCTCCCTGTATATCTGACCTGCAGACAAGCTGGAGGACAGCCAGGCTGCCGGTTGGAAAGGTCCGTGCTATAGGAACTGATTTTGGCGATCAGCAACTGGACGTGTTGTAGTGAGGGTTGTACTGTAGCAGAAACAGTGTTCACGAAAACCCTAATGCCATAGACCTTGCACAAAGGGTAGGTTTGTCTGAGCACCCTCTCTGCTGTCACTGCTATGAATTTCACACATCATCTGATCACTGCTCTACTCCCCGCTGCACCTTGTCCTTCTTTGGGTCATTGTCACCCATCCCTGATGTAGAGACCTGCCGTGGTCTCCTCCCAGAGCTGTTCAGGGTTGGTTCCTGCTACTCTCTCTCATGAACTGGCAGTTGGAGTAAAGACTAAAAGGCTACAGCCTGCTCCAGAGCTCATGTTGTAATTCTCTTTTTATCACTGAAAAATATTGCATGGTAGAATAAAATAGACGAAAGAAGTAAGTAGAAAGAACAGAGTATGACTGAGTTTCTTACGCCAGTAAGGGGAAACCCAGAGGTTGGTTTCCCTTATTCCCACATCGGTTCCTGCATTATTGGGGATATACTCCAAGTGGGCTCTCCACACAGTAGTTTAGAGCAGCATCCAAAGGTCATTGTCCTCCTCTGAATCTGGTCTTCCCCTGTGCTGGGGCTCTGCATCCTTGTGAAGCAGCTAACATGATTAAAGGTGGGACGAGCAAACCTTGGTGTCCTGGGGCAGTGGAGTGATGTGTGAGGGCAAGGCTGGCAGTAAGGTAGAGACCTGGGGGAGAGAGAAAGGCAGGTTTGGGGCCAAGGCAGGACGGGTAAGGCTGGAGGAGTCCTTGGGAGGGAGATGAGCCAGGATGCTCACGTGAGTTCAAGGGACTGGAAAAGCTTCCGGAGGCTGTGGCNGGAGGGAGATGAGCCAGGATGCTCACGTTCAAGGGGCTAGAAAAGCTTCCGGAGGCTGTGGTCATAGCTCTTTCCTTGGCATGGAGAAGTCCCTCCATTTGCCTGAAAGGGCACGTGACAGGCCAAATGTCTTGGTGGGAGATTCAATCATCCACCGGCTTATCTTAAATGGAAAACTGTGGATTTGAGCACATAGGAATTTCTTTAAAATTTTTGACTTAAAATTTCAAATGGGAGAACTTTTATTTTCCTTTTTCCCCTTACATTCTCTCCAACTCTTGTCTTCTAGCTGTAATCACTCCGGAAATCTGTAGCCACTGGACCTCCATCCCAATTCGATTTTCACTTCACTTGGCCATGCTCTGCACTCCAACACTAGCACAGACCCCGCTGGGACATACGACTATTCGGCAGCAGGACAGGGAATAGCTCCAGCATGATGCACCTGTCTGTACCCTCATGCAGCACCGTGCAGAGAAACCTGGACATGCCCTGAGCAATTCTGCAGAGGCTCGAGATGTGGCCATCTAGCAATATCGTTGTCTTGGCTCTGGGACCCCCCTTAGCAGAGGGGATGATCAGCCTGGGGAGAGCTTGTGCTCTAATACTGCTGTGCTTATATGAGTCTATATATGAGTAGAGTGGCTCAGTACCTGTGCATGGAGCTTCGTCATGCCCTGCAGACGTACCCTCAGGTTGAAGAGAGGCTGGCAAAATTGCGCTGCTATAACCTCATCCCACTGTGCAAGGCTTTTTAACAGCTTTTTAGCTACGCTGGTGGAGAAGCACCAGACAGGATATCGAGCAGGGCTGAGTGAGCTAAATGTTGTATAAAGCCATAACAGGGAAAATGAAGAAGAATGACTGAAAAGAAACCTTTCTGTGTGAATGAATGTGTTATGCATGGAACAGTTCATGGAAACATAGGAGAAATAATGTCTAAAGCTCTAGGCTTTGCCATGGGACCATATGTTTTACTACAGCAATCCTCTTGCTGTTCAGGGCAGACAGCAGTCGGCATTAATCTGTTTGGGGATGAAATACTAAATAAGCAGATAACCAGTACATGAATAAAACAAAGTGAAATCAAGCTGCGTATCAAAGAAATCTGTGAGAAGTGACACTCTTTCATATAGAAAAAAGAAAAATGAAAGTAGGATGGAAGTACAAATGAATGAGAACTGGTAGGGAAGAAAAATAAAACAAGGAAATTTTAAACAACAAGAGGTCAGGCAAGCTAGAGAGCTGACTGTAGTAGGAAAACACACTTCCTTGTTGTAATAATACTTCTTTTCCAGAATTTACATTGGGGACTGCCTTGGCCTTTTTATTTAATTACAGCCTGATACACCATCATGAGACCTCATGGGAAATCTTGTAAGATCTTGTGACAGGTATTAAATTAGCATTTGCCTTCCCTGTAAATATAATCTGATCAAAACTATTCCATGTGTGCAAAGAAGTCAGGTTAGAAAAAGAATGATTCAGCTATAAAAAGAAATAGCATCTGTAGAAATGGCCATTGTCAAAGAGAAGTAGCAACTGATCAGATTTTTTTAAATTTGAACACATAGCATAGAAGAGGTCATATGCTTAATTTGGATGTAGACACGTCCTCTATACCACGCACAGAGTTCGAAGGAAATGAGGCTGCTGTTTCTCGATTGCTTTAATTGTGAGCTGCCCTCCCAAGTGCTGGGTGGTGCTGTCCCATCCTCTACAAGACGCCAGACATTTCCAGCGCTTTCCCTGCACGAGCGCCTGCACAGCGTGAGCTGATCTAGGTCTTCCTCAGGTATTTCTGGGGCTGGATCAGGTCCCTCAGCGGGCTCCCTGCATGGCAGGCCACAGAAGGGGCTCACATGCCCATTTCAGCATGTCAAGCTGGCCAAGTGGTTGAGCCTTAGCATGGAAGTTAGGTCCCATGGAAGAGTAAATAGGCTCTGACCTGGAGAGCTACCTGCTTGTGCCAGCAAAGCAGAGGAAGATTTCAGATAAAAAAAACTGAAATGGTGATGAATAGGAAGACGAGGAGATTCCAGGATTCTCTCCTCGGCAGCCTACCCAGCAGCAATGTGGAAGGTCTCAGCCCTGTTGTCTGCCCCCTGAGCTGCTTTTCCCCCACAGGCCTCCGGCCCTCCCAGCCGCCTTCCAGGGAAGGGCTTCACCGCAGCAGGGAGCCTTCACGTGCTGCGGGAGGGCGCGGAGCTGCTGCCACGGCTGCCAGGAGCGGCGTCTTCCTGCAATGGAGAACAAGCGTGAAGCAGGGGAAGCCACGTCCTGCCCCAGCTAAACCCTGCCCTTGGTGGAAAGGCAAAAGGGGGAGTCCTCGAGGCTGTGTGGGCTCGGAGCTGCAGGCTCTAGATAGCCCTAGATAGACCCACAGCAAAGCCCTAAGCTCTGCTGGGGCTGCAGCAGGACAAGATGGAGATCAACGTGTGGTCGGTGGATGTGTTACTGGTAGAGCCCATGACTTAACAGGGAAGGACAGAAGGTATATCCTGCTTCACTTTTTTTTTTTTTTCTTTTTTTCTGTTTTTTTATTTTCTGGAAGGTTGATGTTGGACAAATGCAATACTTGGCAATTTATACAAACTAAAGATTCAACCCTTTCAGGCTTCACTCTTTAATGAGGATAAAAAAATTATTTAACTTCATTGACAATAAATATCTACAATAAATAGTTTGCAGTGTGTTTCTGCTACAGCCAGGGCAATTTCTGGTAGGAAAGAAAGTCAAATTTTTCACAGGGTGAATAGTGAACCCATAGGGTTTCTTTGAATGAATAGTGTTTTTGTTTTGTTTTCAGTGCATCATATCACTTAATGCATTCATTTTCACCAAAAATGCTTGTAAACAGAAGAAAAAATAAACAGGAAAAAATGATTGTTAGGGACCATTACCTTGAAAAATAAAAGCGAAAACATTTTTTAAGATAGAAGGAAAGGAACAAATAAATATAGTTTTATACTCTTGTATAAGCCCTTTTTTCAGATAGCCTGACTTGTTTTTCTATTTTATGTGCTTTTGTGACACTCCTCATGCTGTAGTCATTATGAAGTTTGTTTAATTAGGCTTCCTAAAGACAGTAATTACATTCCCTTTCTGGGTGGTACCAGAAGCTGTACCCTATGAGAAATATGTTCCTTAAAACCTCCTACACTATCTAGCCCTCACATTGAGTCCAGATGGAAAAAGAAGTGAAAACTCCAAAGGTGAAAGTTGGGGTTAAAGTTTGGAAACAACCTAAATGTTTATTTTCTCTCTGCATTTTCAGAAACCATACAGGTTTTTCTCCAGGATTTGTTCCTCTATAAAATAGGAAGTCGCTCATAATCCAAATTCACCCATAAATTGCAGAAGAGATATCAGAAATCTAAGAAATAAGGAATTTTTGTTAATAGGATGTATGTTGCCTTTATGTTAGAAAACACTGTACTGGGGCTCACTGCCCTGATTTAGAGTTTTGTGGGCAGGAACCAAGGCCAGAGTAACTGATGGGATAGAGAAAACAACTTTGCCTTAAATCATCTGCATATACCTGCATATTCCTTGAATTAGTGCTGAGGTTTTGCACATTTTAGGGAATTTCTTTTCTAAATTATTTTCAGTTTTGTATGATCCCAGATGTCACAACAGGTTAAACATCTCTGAGGCTTTGGGACTTCTAGGTCATGCTTTCAGTCCCCACTGTGGGACTTGGGAAGGGCACAGGTCAAAGCCCACGAGCATTATATACCACCTGGAAGTCATTTTGCTCTGTCTGTCTTATCACCATGTGGGTCTAGCGGCACCTCTTCTAAGATAAAGGAAAGCTCAACAACAGGCAAAGAGTAACCTGTTTTGTCACACTTCTCTTCCATGACTTACAATGCTTTTCCTCTCTTATATGATGTTTGAGGTCTGGCCCAGCACCTTACCTGCTGTTTGGAAACAGGAGGTTCACTTCCAGTAGTTTGTGACATTTTTTTTTCTTTGGCTGTTCTTCATTATTTATTTATGGGGGATAATGAAACTGCCATGTTTGAAAAGTCAGGGAGTGCTTCCTAAGAAGGGAAAGTGAAGCAGGGAGAGATTTTTTTTGGAGGGGGTCGGGAAATGAAGACCTAGAGAGCATCCTTCATTTTCTAGAAATGATCAAAATTGTTGACCTTTGCCTCATCTAGAGCTCAGAAATAGATAATGGTCCAGGAAAACTCCATAGGAGTTTTTAGGAGGTAGAAGTTGTTTTGTGATTAGATTTGAGTTGCCCTGAGCTCTGTAGTGCATCTGCCTCCTCTTTCTATAACAGTGCACATGTCTTTCCCACAGCTTGCACGAGATCACAGAATCACAGAATGCTTAAGGTTGAGGTTGGAAGGCACCTCTAGAGATCATCTAATGCAATCCTCCTGCTAAAGCAGGGGCATCTAGATCACATGACACAGGGTGGCATCCAGGCAGGTTTGGGAGATCTCCAGAGGAGACTCCACAACCACTCTGGGCAGCCTGTTCCAGGGCTCTGTCACCCTCACAGGAAAGAAGTTCTTCCTCATATGGAGGTGGAACTGCCTGTGGTTCAACTTACACCTATTACCTATTGTATTGTCACCAGCCACCACAGAGAAGAGCTTGGCCCCATCATCCCTACAATCACCTCTCAGGTACTTTAAAACGTTGGTCAAATCTCTCAACCTTCTCTTCTCCAGGCTAAACAGGCCCAGCTCGCTTAGTCTTTCCTCATACGATAGATGCTCCAGTCCCTAAATCATCTTCATGGCTCTCCGATGGACCCTCTCTAGAAGCTCCACGTCCCTCTTGTCCTGGGGAGCCCAGAACTGCACCCAATACTCCAGGTGCGGCCTCACCAGAGCTGAGCAGAGGGGCAGGATCCCCTCCCTCCACCTACTGGCAACGCTCCTCCTCATGCAGCCAGGATCCCACTGGCCTTCTTGGCCGCGAGGACACATTGCTGCCTCATGGTTAACCTGTTGTCAACCAGGACTCCCAAATCCCTCTCCACAGAGCTGCTTTCCAGTAGGTCAACCCCTAATCTGTACTGGTGCCTGGGGTTATTCCTCCCCAGGTGCAGGACCTTGTACATGTCCTTGTTGAACCTCAGGAGGTGCCCAACTCCATCCTGTCTAGGTCTCTCTGAATGGCAGCACAGCCCTGGAAAGTGTCGGCCACTCCTCCCAGTTTGGTGTCACATGCAAACTTGCTGAGGGTGCACTCTGTGCCCTCGTCCAAGTCACTGATTGATGAACAAGTTGAAGAGCACTGGGCCTAGAACTGACCCCTGAGGGACACCACTGGACACAGACTCCAACTAGATTCGGCCCCATTTATCACCACCCTCTGGGCTCTGCCATCCAGCCAGTCCTCAATCCACATCCCTCTCCTCCATGGAGATCCCCTGTCTCCATGGAGAGTGATGCCCTGCCCAAGCATGTGCCTGGGCCTCCCTGCCTGGTCAATATCTTCAAAGCTGCACTGGGAGAGTCCTCCCAAGGATGCAGATCTGGAACATCTGAAGCAAAAATGAAGATTCAGAGAGGGATTCATGTGAAAAATACATTAATGTGGTTTCTTCTGTAGGTCTCACAGGTGTTTTCTTGGCAGTGACCATGAGGAAAGTATCTGTGAAATCAGATGGTGTTCAGGAAACTTTCTCCATTCCTGGGGAAAAAAAAAAATCAGACAAGCCTTTTGGTAGTATATTTAAATACTTTTATACTTCATTCCCGTACTTTGCCTTTGAAATGAATTTTCCTGATACAGTTCTTATTCCCATGATTTGAATGCTCACTAATGGCTTTGCCATCTGCAAATAATTTTGCCATCCAAAAGTTTCTACACCTGTTTGCCACACGTGCTATATAAGTTGTAAATTGCCCTGTGCTTTTGAGTCATTGACCTGTTATATAAGTACAATGAAACTTTCAGGACATTCTTTGCATACTTACTCACCATGGAGACTCCTAGGTATAAAGTCTTTATACAGCACAAACCCAATGTTATTTTTTCTAAGCAAAACATATAGAATGATCTCTCGCTGTTTCTACTTTGGAAAGCGTTTGTGTTGAAATCCATAATGTGAGACAGGATTAGAAGCTACCATGTTGTTCTAAAGCTTTGCAAGAAACTAATATTTAATAAATAAGAGAATTTAGCAATGTTACTTGATTTGAATTCAGAAGGAACAAAGATAGAATATTAGAACTTAAGGGATATTTTAAGCCATTTTTAGGGAAGGGAAGATAAGAAGCTGACACAGAAATTCCTTGGACAACAAGTCACAGTAAATTGTTTTTGTGATCATTAACACTGCTGATTAGAGTACATGTGTATATCCTTGTCTCATGTCATGTGTCAGATTAGAACTGCACTCTCTCTGCTGTGTGCACGTTAAGGGTTAACTTGTATGGCAAAATCTATTGAGGCTAATTGAAAAAGAAGCAGGAAGATTAATGACCAATGACATCCATCAAAAGAGAAAATACACTGTTGGATAATTAAATCAAGGGTTTCCATAATGCCATTAATTACAAAAGATACTGAAGAAATTCAGCTCTGAAAAATTGCATTGGCAAATGTCCTGACTACTTTTATGTAATAATATATGCTACAGAAATATTCTAGAAATATTACTATCAAACATAGCTGTACATATACATTTTATGAAATTCACTCCCATGCAGAAGACTTCCCAAAGGTCAGTGTGTCATTTAAATCCTGTGATTGAAATCTTAGCTCCACTGCAGTAGTAGGAATGTTAGCACTGGCTTCGATGGAAACATGCTTTCTCCCAATATATTTTGATAGGTAATTGAGCCTAAAATGATGAATAGACCATCTGTACAGTCATGAATCTTAGCCACAGAAAACATTCAGAATTAATAGAGAAGGAAAATGTAGGCCCTCTTTGAACCAGGCTGTGAATGGACTGCTATTTCACTGTCACTGGTAATAAGAGAGAACTTGTGAAACCTAGATAAAAGATATGTTTAACAAAGAAAGTTAAAAAATATTTTGTTCTTTCTAGAAAAGATAAAAAATGGTGAAAGAATTTGACTTGGTCCTATTGAAGATTTTCTAAAGCATGTGTATGTGTGTAGAAAAGAATCCCCATTTTTTACAATCCTGAATAAGCTAATGAGTTTTTGTTGAAAGAGTTAAAGGGGATTCCACAAATATTCCAATCAAGATGCAGATATTTGTTTTATTTATTTTTTCTTTCTTATCTGTAATATTTTCTTTAGTCCCTTTTCTTAATTACAAGCATAATAAGCAAATATTTACTTTGACTTATAATGCCTTCCTCCTATGAGGTGTTTATGTTTCCATAGATATTACTTTAGAATGGAATTTGGCTTGTGCTATTAGAATAAATACTTTTGGGAAGAAAATATAAGAGAACTGTAATATTTTTCAGACCAGTTAAATATTAATCCAAATAGTTTATGTTATCCCAAACCAGGGTTTTCTGATGGGAACCACTGCAATTTCTTCAAAGAGCATATTTTTTTCTTAACTCCTCCCAATTAGGAAAGACATTTCATGCAAAAAAAAGTCCATGCACTTTTAACCCTGTCCTATCCTAGTCCTCCTTTCCTTTGCCATCACCTTCTCTTCCCCTTTTTCAAGAAGTTTAAATTTCAAATATTTATCTACCCAGAATAGTTGGGTTATTGAATAACCTTTTTCTTGTGTGCTTATATTCGTGCAAATAAGCTGGTTGTACTTAGTAAGAAAAAATGAGTCTAATTTACTTTCCTGTATACCACCATGTTGGGAGGGTGAAGGGGCTCCTGGCTGCATCTCTGAAGAAAAACAGAGTAAGTCCCTAAGCTGCCGTTCCCAAAGGCACCTCCAGAGCAGGAGCCGCAGCATCGGCTGCGCTGGGCTTTATAAGCCCCAAGAGCGAGGAAAGGATTAACACGGACCTCACTTGGAGAACATCTGCTAGCAGATGCAGCTGCAGAAGATAAAAAAAGGCCAAAAGGTGAGCAGGAAGGGATCAGTTACTTCAGAGGACGCTGCTTTAGGAAGTGTTTAGGGGAACACAGCATAAGAGGGAGATGTCCAAGACCTAGAAAGAGGTCTCAAAAAGAGGCTGAAGGACCCCTTAGCCGTGAAGAGGGGAAGACCCAGGCCTGAAGCCTGAGGGACCTGCTTGCTCTCTGCAGCTGGAAGTGTTTGCTTCCCAGCACTGCGCTGGCTGTCCTAGCCCTAGTGGCGAGGAGGTGTCCCTGGACGGGTGAGTGGGAGCAGCGGCTTGGTGCGGCACGCTCACGTGGAGAGGTTGGCGTCGTCAGGCAGGGAGGGGCAGGCTACGCCACCAGCAAATCTGCCCGGCCCCGGCTCTGTCTCAGCACAATGCCACTGTAGGACAAGTGGCCACAGGGATTACACCTGCATTAAAACAGACACGTTTGGTTTCCTGGATTGAGTCGCAGAGTGGTAGAACCACCACAGCCGGTGGCGGTAGCATGGGAGCTGCACAGGAGCAAGCATCAGTGGTGGGGCTCAGCCTCATCCCATTCCGCTGTTAGTAGCCTTATCCATCACACCACAGCTGTACACTGGGCTGTGAGGACCTCTAGATATTTTCTTCCTCATGGCTTCTGCCTCACATGTGCCCCACAAAAACAAAATAAAATTGCCTTAAAACCTATCCTGCCCTAAGGATACTTTGCTGTTAGCAGAGACCCTCCTATGCTGTTGGAGAAGGTGGTTAGAACATGTTTAGTAGTCCAAAAGTGCATAAGGTTAAAGAGAAATATTATCCTGTAGTTTTGGAACCCTACTTTATAGTAGATTAAATCTACATTCTGTCATTCTTAATATATTTTTCTACAAACATGCTATGTTTGTATATGGAGCTAGAAATTTAGAGCGTGGAGTAGATGTTTAGCAGTGCAAGGAAACACATACATATCTGACACCTGTTTTATACAAACAACATGCTCTGTATACAAGCATAGTTAAAAGGGAAGCATTTGTTGAGATCTTTGTTTTTATTACATAAACATTCTAGACAGGAGAAAAACCTGCCTTGATAGGCTGATTCAGAAATATTTTTAAATATCCTGCAGGCAGATAAATTTTGGAAACTCCAAGGTAATTATCAGCTTCCGTATTAAACATACAGGAATCATTCTGTTTAAAGAAGATGAAGGTTGTGATACAAATCAGTGTGCAACGGGAAGTGAAAAATTAAGCTCATGATACAGCATCCATCTTTGGCTCGGTGTTTAGTTGTTCAACACAATGCACAGCACAACCCTGATTACATCAAACACAGTAACACAACAATGAATTTCCCTCTCTATGTTTCTTTCTACCATTAAAATTTATGCCACAACTTCAAAGCTACATAAGCAGCTATTTCTGTGTCTGTAACTTTTTTCCTAATATTTAAGTGGAGATAATATACAGTGGCGATATAGATAGAGGAATATACGATATGCCATAATAAGAGGATATTGTTCTATAGTGCTTGCAGTAGCCAGTTCAGCCTCTTTGAACCTTTCTGAACAGATGCTGTAATGCAACATCTAGCTGTTGTGTTTGAAATCCTACTGTAAATATTGTTTTCTCACTGGAGAATATTGCTAGGTTTGTAGTTACTGTCAGAATTTTACTTGGCAGTAAATCAGCATCTGAATTACAATCAAATGTCATTATATCATCTCCAACATCTGTAGTCAGAATATATTTGACATTTTGAGGATGGGAGTGTGGGGAGAAACATTCTCCCTAATACACTAGTGTTGGAGCTTGGTAGGAGAGCGGCCTGGGAATTAGGTTGCCTCCAAACACAATGCTGCTTTCAAATGCTTATTGTGTGGTAGGGAATGGCCTCTGGAAGTCATTATTTTACAGAGAATAACACTAAACATGACTGTTTTTGGTAAACTTAGGACACTCACCTGTAATTATAGGATCTACCAGTAGAGCGTAAGTAGTGAATCATAATAATGTTAGTAATTATAACACTACTAGTAAATGAGCAGTGGTTTCAGGTCATGCTCTCCAAGCAGGCAAGGCTTCAAAGACACAAGGCTTCAATGGCATAAGTGGGATCACCTGGGCAGGAGGGCAATTGTGCCAGAAGAGATGTTGCTTATATTAGATAAAAATAAAATTAAAACTCCTGATTCATCTTTTAGTCTTTTGCTTATGCATAGGGTGCATGCCCCGATCTTATGGTGTAGTCAAAGGATGTAACTAAGGGTTTTGTCCTGTTCCTTTGAAGTTATTGCTGCAGCAAGATTTCTTCCTTCTGCAGTAGGAGATAAGATTTTATTTTTGCTGGAGGCCTTCATATGATAAGGCTGGTGTCGCTCGTGTCATTCATGCCTGTTGCTTTCTCTATTCTAATAAATAACAAGAAAAAAAGTGACTAAACCTGCCCCCTGTGACCAGTTCTGGTTAGTGATTTCCATTAGAGTATTTTGAGCTTCTCTCTTGAGTAGATGAAAACAATTGTTATCCTGCCGTTTCCTTCATTTTCCTGATGTCTGTTTTGAGTGGCAACTGCGGTTTATAAGGTGCACATCATTTCTGACTATTCACAAAAGCAGAATAGCAGAGTATGTACGGAGAAGAGTGAGGAGGAATGAGCTGTCAAAAAGTGACGATGAGAGGCTCTCCAAGATCCTCAGCCATGCTGCTGTCAAGCAGAAAACTGATATACTGCAGATTTTTTTCAGGAATTCATCTATAACCCTCAGGGTAGATCCTCCTTGCAAGTAGCTTGAGTCACCTAATCCACTTGTGTTATGTTCTTAGTTTCCCAGACATACCAGAAGTAAAAGCATATTTTATACACTTCTTCTATTGAGCCAGTTTTTTCCCCCTTATTATTCTACTTGCAAGGCCTAGGCTTCCAAAGCTGAGACAGCTGGCAAAACAGATATAGAGGTGCAAGGATATTATATCATGAAGCAGAGAAAAATTAGGCTTTGGTATAATATTTTAAGGGGGAAATAAAGATGTTTCTTTCAATTAAGCATATTTTTCAAAGAATATTTAATGATTTGGTTCTGGGTAAAAGAGCTTATTTATTTCTGATGCTTGTTAACAGCTGCACACATCCACTCTGCTTTCTTAAAGATGCCCAGGTAAAGAGAAGAATAAAGAAACGGTGATAACTCCACACTTTGAAAGCTGGAACACCAGCCTCTGTAGGATAAAATACAAGCATGTTGTTTATGAAAAAGACAATTAATAGGGTTTTTTTTTTTTTGATTACCAATTTTCTTTACAGAAAAAGCTACAACAGCCATGAATCTCTAAGAATCTCAGCTATCCCAGCTGCGTACAATAGCCCCTTCTCCCGGAGCATTCAGCTGCACAGTGTTCAGCCTTGTTTTCCAAGCAGGAGTTACAGCAAAACTACCGAGTAATTAATATTGAAAAATCAGAAAAATCTAGGCCTGGAATGGACCTTGAGAGGCAACAAGTTCACAGGATGGCTGAGTTGATTTTCTTCACCAAAATTGAGCCACCCTTACCTACATTATTTCTAATAATCACTTTTCTATTTTCTTCTCAAGAAAAGCCAGAAATAGAGAGTCAATGACTGGCTTATTGCACACGCATTTCACACATTGCAGTAACTTTTCTACATTACCCTTTTCACCAAGAAATTCTCTTGCTCTTTAGATAAACCTTTCATATATTTGGAGACTATCATCAAGCTCCCCTCATTATTCTTCTCTCTCTTTCTCTCTTCTTTTTTTCCTAGTTAGTCTTGTAGCAAATGTTGCGCTCTTTGAGCCATACCTCTCCTTGGGAATCTTGCCCTGTGGTATCTGACACCTTTCATGATGATGAAAGGCGACTAGCTTATCTAAGAGCTGTCACTCAGCTCTCTGCTCTTTAGTTCTCTGCCACGAGGAAATCGGATGTTTAATACCTGTGAATGAAGAGTTCTGCATCTCTTCTTTCCTCTAGACTTTGGAGTAAGTTAATGTGCTTATGTTGTTCTGGCTGAAGTGCAGACTGAGACAGTGCGTGTCAGGTCAAGCAGTGCATCCACGGAGAAGCTGTTTGGGTTTCTCCAGTGCAAATCTAATCCATCTCCTGCCTCTGTCACCTGCACTCACAAGCTTCACTCTTGAGGGGACTGTTTCACTGCAAGCACATCGGAGATAGTGCTGTGAAGGATGCAGCTGTCTTTTATTTGGTCTCCGATCCCAGGTCATGGAGTACTTGTCTGCAGCATTTGAAGTACTGGCTCCACAATATTCCCACTAATTAAACTTAGATCCAGACTAAATTCATTAAAGTAAATATCAAGTCTAATCACTATATAGCGAGATATATCTGTCATCTCACTTTTCCCAGTAGATTACTCTTGTTTTAGAAAAGAAAGTACCGACCTGGAGGGTTTGGGAACGAGAAGAAGGGTGGTCTGTACCTAGAAGCTTAACACAGAATTTGGCAGATGATCCTAGGTTCAAGATCAACAAATTTTGGTGGGGTGATGGCATAGCATCAAAGCCAATTGCTGTCCCACCCGACATGTTCTTTGCAGTTCTCTCTCTGCAGAGATGCAGCTGGGTGCAGAAATCTGTTGACAACAGTGTAATGCAGCCGAGATGGCCAGTAACATTTTATAAAGTCACAGCAACCAGGGAATTAAGATTCATAAGCTCAGAATGAATATGATTTCATACATATATGTCTCTGTATGGTTTTTGTATGTTCTTTAAAATGGAGGAAGCTTAGTGTCTTAAATAAGACAACTGCACTACGAACTGATTGCATCCTTAATCAGACAGCTGTTGTTTTTTATCCTATAAAAGTTCCTCCATATATATAACATGCTCTTGTTCTGATACCCTAGCTAAGGAAGAACAAGAAGGGAAGAGGGAGGAAGGTATTTGAAATGCATTACCTTGAGTATGACTTTCTCTCTATGCAATTTTTCAAAAGTATGACTGTGAAGCTACATAGGGGAGCCAGTAAGTGGAATAAGAAGGCATCAGTTTTAAAAAGTTCCTTTTCAGACAAGAGTTGCTTTAAGTAACATTTGATGTTTATGGAATTGTCAGAAACAGTGATTCATAATGAAAAAGATTTTGATTTTGAATTGTGTTACAGGCAGATTAATTGCTTCGAATGCAAAATATTGCTGTGAAGCTGTGCAGTGTTGAGGATGAGTTGATATATATTATAAAAATATATAGTTACCATTAATTTTAATACTACACCCAGAAATGTATGTAATGATCTGATCATACATTGAATATAAGTGAATTAAAGATGGATTCCTGTTTGTTATGTGCATTACCTAATTTTTTAATTGTAGCCACAAGAGCTCAGTAGTTTCATAATTATCTCTACTGAACAGCATCTTTCTGCTAATGGTATTTAATTTTCTCAAACTCATTCAATATCTTTAAACATTCAGTTTGTGCCTTTGTCATATTATAATTCTATAAATGGACTGCGATTTTCTCAACATGCTCTATATTTTCAATTTTCAAGTTAAATTAAATAAATTACATTGGATTGAGCCCCCTTCTAATATGAGTATATAACTACTTCTTCATGAAGATGCTTTAGAGAGGCTTTTGTATTATATATTTTGTATGTTCTAGTGAATCTATGCACATACCAAAATGCAGGTGTAACAGAACAGCTATACTTTATAAGATGAACAATTTCCTAATATATTTTGAGAAATGCTGCATACTGAAAGGTATATTGAACTTCAGAGTTATTTACAGCAGATTTTTTTTTCCAATTATTATCTCGTATCTTGAGCGTTTACTGATGAGTGGGCAGGAAGCAGAGGAGCAGCACATTTTTTTTTCTTCAAGGCTCATGCTGCTTGGCTGGACATCAGCAAATTCTCGATTCGGTGCAAGGGACAAGGTCGGGGCAGGGGAGAAAGATGCCCTTATCCTTTCTAATATCTGCGTCCATGCCTAACGGACAGGGGAAAAAGTACCAGCCAGGGCAAGCACGAGCGACAGGTCTGCAGAGTCAGCAACAGCACAGCCTCCAGCAGAGTCCACCTTCTTCCTGATTCAATTTTTATGATCACTTATGATGGCATTTTCTTTAATATTTGGAGTTTGCATTAATATTCCTCTTTTCTGTATCCTTTCAGGTTAACGTCAGAAGGATTTTTATCTCCAGTGACTGTAGAAAGTGTGAGGCTTGGAGTGCTATGACAGTGGGACCTGCATGAAGAAAATAATTTGAGCAGCCCCATTTTACAGCATTCATTTTTACTCAAAAACTTAAATCACCCTGCACTCTGATTACTGTCTCCTGCAACATGTGACCATGCTTTACCTGAAACTGGAGAAAGTCCTTTGATTTGTGCAAATTCATCCCAACAGACTTGGAATATTTCTCTGGTGGATCTGAGTTAGAAGCTAAGTCCTCAGGTTCTTTCTGCAGAAAACAGAGCAGCAGGAGGTCCTGAACACCTAAGATCTGAACTATCTCCTGCAGCTGTCTTTTTGTACTGATTGCAGAGGCTGTTCCAGGGAACCCAGCTCCAGACTAAGTTAAGCTGTCAAGTGAAGTGCTTGAATCTGGGCCTATGGATCTTAGGCATGTCTTTGTCATGCCATAGATCCTTATATTCCAGATTAATGGATTCTGAGCTGAATGGATGTAAGAGCTGAAAAAGTCACTGTTTCAGGTTCAGTGCTTAAGACACAGCTATACTACTTTCGAGAACAAAACTGGCATTTTCCGCATAGTCTCATGCTTCATTGTACTTCATGTTTGCTTAAGTTTTGGTAAGGTCAGCTTTGGGGTTCTGTGATATGCGGCATGAAGATATACCCTACAGACATAAACATGCATTCCTACCCCCTTACATATGTCCTTTTGAGCCTTCCCCTGCTTCAGCCTGACAGAGTCATCAAACATCCAGCTCTGCCATCCCATTTGATTATGACCTCTAGTTTGCAAAGACCTCTGCGTGCACGGACAGCAGCTGGTGAAGGCCAGTCCAGGCTCCCCATGGAGGGAAGCTCTCTTCTGTGCAAAACTGGAGCACCTGCATCAGCCTCTCAGAGGTGTCTGGCATGTCTGAGCCCCAAGTGCCTGTTGAGGGCGTATGGAGGTGGCTTGAAGAGCCTGGAAGAAGCAGGGTGCCTTTCAGAGTGGCTTTCTGTTATTGCTCTAAGGTTCCTATAGAGTAGGCAGCCTTGAGCCTGAGACGTCCCCAGCACCTCCTAGGACACAAGGTTCACTGCAGTAGGGACAGTGCAGAGAAGGACAGAGAAGTGATAACAGCACCAACAGGGAAGAGGATGAAGCAAGGCACGCCAACCCCTTACTGCAAATATATATTCTCTTTGGGGGTTTCTGCTATGACATACAGCTGCCATGGCTATTTGGGAACTTAGGAGTGCAAATATCACCAGAAATACCATTGATCTGTTTCCAAAGTCCCTTGCCCAGTTTGGCTATGATGACTGTATTCTTTGGCATATGGAGATGTGGATGCCTTCATCTTATTCCCTAAATGGTGGAAGCTGGAGACAGAAAGCAGAATTACCAAAGACCTGTTGACACTGATGAGAGGCATAATTACAAGCATCTGGAACCCTGTGTTCAGTGTGTAATTTAAAATGGAAGTTAATATAATGTAGAAAAATTGTCATAAAAAATTCTTCCTTGAAGAAACAGACCCATGAATGACTCCTCCCCTTGGGACCAGGTCCAGAGCTGAAAGCCCAGGTCTCCACCCTGCAGAGCATCACAGTCCTTTGCAATGGCTCCTCCCAGAGCAGTTATTCATTTTCTTGATTTTCTTCCATAAGCATTTCATCTCCTGACAGCTTCTCTTTGGCAGATTCTCTGTGTTCCTGCAGGCTTCTTTCATTCATAGGCCTCTGGCTCAATGTCCTTTTTGCCAGGCATGAGCTCTAGGGATCTTCTCCTGACCTGCATTCTTCCATGGAAATAGCAAGCCAGTCTGAGCTCTTTGGCATTCTCTGTCCCTTGTCTGGCAGCTCTGATATTTGAGTTGACACTGCTGGCCACACCAGAACTGAGAGCTGACACCTTGCTAAGTCTAAACCTCTGTTTCAAAGTGCTTACATATCTTATTTGCTATGTTAGGCTGCAGTTCAGCTGAGTCAGAGCACCAAATGTTTGCAGTACAGTAGACAATCTTGATAGTTGCAGATTATGCTGCACAGTAAGTGGCAGAAGCTGAGTGGAAAAGGAAAGGTACAACCACATCTATAGCAATGGTACCTTGCTGCTTTCACATTTTTCCAGCCTGCCTTCTGAGTCACATCACTACTTAAAGGAAATAAAAACTACAAGTGTCAAGACTGCAGAGGCTGTAGCAAAGGCAGCTGTGTTCTGAACTGCCTCATGTATCAATAAAATCACCAGGTAAGTTCCATTTCCAGAAGCTTTGCTCTAACCAGTGAAGTGCAAAATAATTAGTGCTCTATTTTAATTTCTTGCTATTTTTTGTGGGGTCACTCTTCTGACCATAACTACACAGAAGCCTCTACAGGTGCCTGTCAGCTTGGCAGGGCTAACACATTCCTCTCTCCCACCCTTGTTCCTCCTGCTAGGCATCTGGTGCAGACAGCAACCCATAAACTACCCTGTGCCTGCCGGAATTTGGATGCCTCAGCCTGGCGACTGGTGCAGAAAATGAAATGAGCACCTTGTAGCTCCTAGGCATTCGGGGTCAGCAACTTCCAGGCTCCCCCTTTACAAAACAGAGCGCGGCAGCTGCTCCACGGGAAGAGCAGAAGTAATTGCAGGAAGCCAGCTAATTCAGGCAAAGTTAATCATGAATGGCGGGACACACAGCCACGCTTATGCCGTGCTGAACAATTACCTCCGAGTCATGTGGTAAGACTAACACATAGTGAGAGCGTGGTCTGGCCGTGCGCGTAGACGCGTCTCACGGGGTGCTCTGACTTCCATTCCCTCCCTGGTCCCAGCTACATGGAACAAGCTGGGGCAAGTCTCCTCTCCTCGGGCTGTTGGGAGAGTGTCACTTGTTGCTGAGAAATATATTGTTATTAGAAACAGAAAGTCAGAGATTGCGAGTGGCTGGGGCTTCTGCTCACAAAATCTTATTGTAGCTCAAATCCTTCTTGTCTATGTTTGTCCTGGAGAGGGAAAAATGTTGTGTAGAGATATGCCTCTAGACAGGGATGTGCCCATCTAGATCACAGCAGCAGCCAATCTCTATCACTATAACAAGTAATAAAGATGCAGAAAAAGAGCACATCTAACAGCAGGGAAAATCTAGATGAGGATCTAGGTTTGACCCAGAATCGTCAGTTCTGCTTTATCTCTTTGCAACTTCAGATAAAATTTTGCAGGCGTAGTTCAATGGTGGTCACTGCTGGGTGGGAAAGAGACAAGTTTCTTTGTGAATAATTCCCATTTACTTGGCTAAGGGCAGTGTTAAAAGAATAACCTGGCAGAATTACAATGAACAAAATAGCACCAAGCAAAGCAGATTTTCATTAGCGGGACAGTGAATGACAGAGAGAAACTAGGATATAAAGCATAAGTTTTTACAACTTAGGGGAAAAAAATTTAAAAAAATCAAAACTCTGTCTGGTTTCACTTACTTACCCAATATCCCCCAAACCACTATAAATGTCTCATGTATAGCCATACATTGTCTGAATGTATGAAGCTCCAGTCATCAGGAAACAAAGGAGTAATTGGGTCAGCTTAAATGGGTTTTCAGTCCTCTCTCTCAAGGAAATACAAATCCTATAGTTCAGTTTTCACTTGCACTTAAAACTATAAATTTTAAGTTGTATTTTCAGGTAGCAGGCACTAGAGCCACCGATATCCTGAAAGACACTGGTAGTTAAGATGTGAGCAGGTACGGGATGGTGCTGGGTGCCTTGCTTACACAACCATGTAAATACTTCCTGAAGAATAAATTACCCAGCCAATTTCCTCTGTTTTCCTGTTGGTAAATTGCTTCTGAGTAGCTCCTGTTTTTCTTGCATGTGCTTTTAGTAAATACATCAGGTTACGGACAAGTAGTCTATTGTGAATGCTCAGTGTTTAAGAGGCAAGATAGTTTTCTTTTTAATTTTATTCAAAAGCTATTTCTATTTTCTGGATGGATGAAAGTTAAGTCCCACAGAGCCTGGTTGTGAACACTCATTCTTAGCAGTCAGTGACTGTTTCCTAATTTTCATTTTAAATTATTTCTTCTACAAAATATTTCTGTTTCAAGAGCTCAGTGACCCCAGCTTAAAGGTTGTGTAATTGTCAAAAAGAAGGAGCTGCAAGTCCCAGGAGGACTCAGAAGGGGCAGTTTGCCACCCAACGTGTCGGGTGATCTTCACAGCACCCATGGGGCCACTTCAGTGCTCACGGTAGCTTAGAGGAGCCTCTGTCCAAGGAAGACCAAAGGCTCCAGCATGGGTCACAGATCTCTGTCTATAGAAAGAGGAGAGCTCTGGGGGTGGTTCCTAAACCAACTCTTTCGCATTCAAGGATTATCCCAGTTCTTGGCATACTTTTGCCATGTTATTTTGGAAAGGATTGTGCAAAGCAGACACTAATCTAGTCATCCCTGAAAGGATGTTAAATACAGCAACCATCATTCCATCCTTAAATACAGCAACCATCATTCCAGAACATCTGAACATTTTGACAATAATGTAAAAATATTCCTTTGAATCAAAGCTAAAGATTTACTTTCCTGCTATTAATTAAATAACTAAGCTGCAGTCTGCAAACACATGGGCTTGCCAGAATGCTTGTAAGAGCCAAAAGATTGTAAACATTAAAGTGAACGTAGATTTATCTAAAGAAGAATGCCTCCAATATATTAAAATAATAAAATCTCTCTTGATTTGGGAGGGATCTGATAAGAGAGTAGAAACACCCCACTGATCTTTACTAGTTAAAAAAAAAAGAAAAAAAAAAGAAAACCTAAATAAATTGGTCTTTGCTGTACTTATTCTGGATTTATAGATATTTTTGCGAAAACCAGATCCAGGCTTTTATTTTTACCAGTCTTTATATTTTTATCTATAAATGGCTTTCCAAAAAAATACTTTGAATCAAATTCTGTTTCCTTTGTTTGTTTGTAGCTTTATAAAATTGTAAGAATGATTTCATTTGTGTCTGCTCATGAGCTTGAAGATAATAGAATAATAAAACTTGCTCAAATCACATCAGAGAAAATTATGGGATTTTGCAAGGCAAGGAAAATGCTATTTTATCTACAAAAATGTCTGTTTCAACAAAATTTGCCAGAGGATAGACTGCAGAGCGTGAGCTTTCATTATCCACAGCCTTGGAGTGCATCCCTGCACTTCCTCTGAGGACCCTACACCAGGAGATCCTATAATTGCTGGCTTCTGAGTCACAACATTTTTGTCAGCTGTCTTGAAACCTTAGATATTCCAGGAGGTGCAGTTGCAGGACATCTCAGAATTCTTCACTGTTTCAAAACAAAACAAAACTTATATTTTCTAGGCTTTAAAGCATGAATCTCCATAAATCGTAGCTCATTGAGGGCATGAAGAGAGAGAATGGGGACCCGCAGAAGTGATTGCACTCACCCGTAGTATTGAGTCACCTTTGTGACAAGGAACCCAGCAATCCAAAAAAAAAAACCCACCTCATAAAACAAACTGCAGGTTATTGACTTGGATTTGATGGTGCTCCCTTGACCGACTCAAACTCCTGGGAAACAGGAGGAGACCTCCTGGAAAAGAGGACACTGGCCAGGAATCCTGATGAAGGCATCTTCTCCTTCCCCTTTACAGCAAGAATGGACCAAACCCTTTCAAAGCAATGATCACTTACAGCATTTCTTCCAAGGCAATTCAGAAGTTTCTCAGGATTTTTTTTTCCTGATTTGAAGCTAAGTTTTCCACTTGAGCCAAGTTTCCAATTACATGTGGATATCTGCATCTGAATCCATCTATTCCATTAATAGGCAATCCTAAAAGAAAACAAAATCCTCTCTCTTCTTTCCTCCAGACTTATTCTTGTCTGTGACCACAAAGAAAATATCTAATATCACACTTCTCTGCTAAGTTTGTCTCTTTATGATGACAACATATCATGACAGGGAGTGGGGATTATGTTGCAGATTCACAGGTTTTGGCATGGGAAACTACCTGGCTTCAGGATACTTTGAAAGGAGTAACGTGACAACCCTGACTGCAATGAGTAGATATTGTGCAAGTGACCCACCTGTATAGATTCCAGCTTCCGCCGTGAGCATTTGGCATCTAAATGAACAAATGTTAAATGTGTTTAATTTTACAGGCTGGGATATTGTCTAGAGGCTCAGGTGTAACACTTAACCCCAGACCCACTCTGTGAGATGTGAAGAGTTGTAAAGCTTTAGGAGGGAATGCGGCAGGAAATCTGAAGCGTATTCCTGCCACCACGCCTGGAGCAGAAGGATTCCTCAAATTCGTCATCTCTGGGAGGGTGCAGCACGTCTCCAGTCGGTGCCTGATCAGCTGTAGTGTCTTGTCCATGAAGATGCCAGGTCCAGAAGATGCCTTCCACATCTTAGATGTATGGACCTTTGAGGGAGATACTGCAGGAATAGATTCTCTAAGATCCAGGAACAGTCAGTTTATTCATTCGATTTTTTTCCACCTGGTCTCCAGAAGAAAAGCCTGGTATGTGCTGGCCCTAAGTTATCTACATGTATTTCTGGCACCGGTAATCGCCCTTGCTGCTGAAAAGACAGTAACTGTTGAGAGTCACTAAGCACTGCCAGAGAACTATTACAAAATAGGACTGCAAGTGCTGCTTTCCAAAACTTACGGACTTTCAATCCATTGATCATCATACCTGCAATTCTCATATCCAAAGCATGGAATTAATAATGAGGATTGAGCAAAAAGAGTATGAAACATTTAATCAAAGTTAGAAAACACGAGGAATAGCCACTGGCAGTGGCATTTCTGATTACCTGACTGTGCCGGAACACACCATTCACAATATAAAGCTATTGCTCCAGAGAGCTCACATTCCCAAGTGTAAATTGTAGCAAGTTGAAAATGTGTCAACAAATAAGTACACCATTAAATTTCTTTGGAGCACTTTTATACAAAACCCTGTGTCGTGTGACTGCATCAATGTGTTCATTCTATGACCCAGCACATAGTCAGGTTATGAAAAGAAGTCCATTCCTAACCTCAGAACATTAACAGTTGGTTGATGAACTGAATCATGAGGACTGGTTGTGCTTCAGTGAGCTGAACACAAAACCCATTGTGTAAATATTCACTCAGATAAAAAGTGAATTCACTGTATGCATTTCTGCATTTCCCCTCATTCATATGTGTGCTCTAGCTGCTGCATTCTAGGCACACCTAACTTTTCAAGAAAATTCTACTCACCCAAACAACAAGAAATCCATTTTTTTAAAAAAGAAATCCTTCTCTTTTGCCATAGATATGGTAAAAACTGATCAATAGATGTGCGTGTCACGATATAAGAACATAAGTAAATTTTGTGTGTGACTAGCTGTGAAAAGTTAGTCTCTGGAAACAGTGCTCAGAAAACTGTTCTGCCTGCCTGCCTGTCTCCAGCAGTTTAATATCACACCGTTAGTCCATGTGTATGACCTCCATGGACAAAACATGCTGGAAATTCTGGGCAAAAGACTGGTGAAACAGTACAAAATGTTGTTGATGAGAGAACAGAAATGAGCTTGAGCTTTGCTGGCGTCATTCAGTTCTTGATAGAAATCTTAGTAGAGCCAAACCTGAAAAGATGGATATAAATATATAAAGCTGTCTTGACAGGTAATGACATTAGTCTAAGTAGAGCCTTGCTTTTGAACCTCTTAAATTATTTTTGCATGCTGAACAATGACTCACAACAATCAACACTGGGAAGTGCAGAGCATCCAGCCCTGTGTCTAGGAAGGGCACATGGAATATGCTAGGAGAAAGCCTTTGGGACTCCAAAGGCTAGTGATCTGCTCCTGCTCTTACTGCACACTCAATGTTCTGATTTCCTAATGGGGTTAACAAGGTCGTATCTGTCAGCTATGATTTGGGTTTCATCTTTGATTTTCCCATCTACTTTTGCTTTCAGTGAAAAAAAAAAACAAGAAAAAAAAGAAAAGAAAAAAGATTTTCCATGTTAGGAAAGTAAGACTGAATTTCAGAAAAAAAATGAAACTTCATGTATGCATTTCTAGCAGTTATTTGCATGACTCTTGTAACTTAAAAGGAGAAGTAAAAAAAAGATAAGAAAAGGGTGGTTTAACATAGCCTCCCCACTTACTTCAGACCAGGATTAATCAAAAGATCTCAGTAGGGACTCCTTGCACAATCTGTTCGTGTTACCATTTTAGGGTTACTCTGCAGGAGTTTTGCTATGTTTTTCATCTCTGCTGAGAGGCAGCAATGTTATTTATTCCTCTGTACAGTACTGCTTAATAGACTGAGGATGTAAGGAATTTCCTGGCATGTAAACAGAATACTATAGTGAAGATAGTAGATTTTGACTTCTAAAACATTTTCACAAAACTTCCAGAATCTCAACTGCTTTGGCATTTAGATTTTACTCTTAAGTGCCTGTCTTCTATTTCCTGATAGTCTTCTCCTTTTTGCTACTTTCTCCTATTTCTTTCACTTTTCTTTTGTCCCTGCTCCTCTTCACTTGTCCTTGACTGCTTTGTCTGTCACTTACATGCTGTGATTTTCTTCTCCCTCTAGTTCCTTTTATTCCATTCTCCTTTATTAGCTTTTGCCTCTATTTCTTTCTTCATGTGTTCTTCCTCTTTGCCTTCATATCCTTCACTTTCTAGAAAATTGCCATGTTGGCATGAATTACTGGGGAAAGAGAAGAAGTGCCCTGTGGGGACAGAAGAATGCATCAATGATCAGGTCTATGAAGGATAGCTTCTACCTCAGAAAAACCTAAAATGTTAGGAAAGAGAATCTTTTGAAGCCTGTAGCTGAGAGTTAGCTTCAGAGTCAAGGTAAGGATCTAATTTGGCTCTACTGCAAGCTTGATGTGTGACCCTGAATGAATTTCCCAGCTTTCATGTGCCAGGATGAGTAATTTACATACCAGTTGAAATTACCATAACAATATTTCTGTCTTAGGAGTGCTGCAAAGTTTAATTAAGCTTGGTAAGCACTTGAACATTCTTCATTTAGTGTAATTATCATCATTATGTATTAACCCACTATGCCATTTTAGAGACAGTAGGTGTCTAACTGTTCTCTTCTAGTCTTAAAACTGCCAATATCCTTCAACCACATTTAGCCAATAATTAAATTGTTTTGGAACATATTTTAATTACAGCTAGAATTACAGTGATTGGCTGAAAGTGCTAAAAAAGCTCTGAATATCACAAAAGCCGCCGGTAAACACACAGCTGCTGAACACTCACGACTGCTTTTTGTAACCCAGGCCCCAGCTCTGGAGCCAGAGGTGTCAGTCTGCCTTCCCACCCCTTCCAACAACTTTTCCTTATCGCAGCATGTGCCTTTCCACGTGGCTCAGATGTTTCATGATTGTTGAGTGTGAATAAGTGCAGTGAATCCTTGTGGGAAAAGACTCCTCTTCGTGAAACCTCTCTCACGAAAGCACTCCAAAATGTCCTACAAATGTGGTAAGAGCTTCCGTGACAGACGGATGCTCTCTACTGTCTTTGCATGGTTCCTGGGGAATGCGCAGAGAACATGATGTGTGGCAAGAGCAAGAAAGCAGCCAACCTTCTGGCTCTGCAGGGAGTGGGGATATGGCAGCAGAGGTTACTCAGCTGTGTCAGTACTGCTGCACAGGATGACGTGGGACCTCCCTGCGTCTGCACCTGTAGCTCTTTTGTGAATAAAATATTCTTGGTTTCATGAGAGATATAGAAGAGTGGAAGGGTTTTGGAGCTGGCTTGATATCGGTACTTTGTCTTGTATACGCTGTCTCTGTCTCTAATTCAACTATACAAATCGTACAGAAAATGGGATTTTAACACAGCTTTGCACAAGGATTTTGCACAAACTACCTCCAAGTAATTCTTTTTATCAGAAGTAGATAAGCCTCTTTTGATTTTTTCTCACTAAAAACGTAGGATGGCATTTTATTCATAATTCAAAACCACTCCCTTAAAGATATTTCCAAGTCACTTATTTCCACAAAGATCTGGATTAAATCTCATTTCTAAGACTCTCAGCTGACAGGGTTTTCATATGAATTCTTCTTCACTGACAAAGGACACTAAAACCTACCTCTCTTGTGCATCTCTAAGTGAAATTCAGTATCTTTTTGTCTGACTGTTTATCATTTCTTGCAAATACTCAAATCCATTTCCTTTGGAAAAGGTTTGTCTTTGTATGGCAGGCATACAAATAGGTTTTATTATAGTACCCTATTCACTGGTGCAGCTTAGCCTGGAGATAAAAAGGAATTCATTTTCTAGATTTTCCCTGAATGTCAGCTTTACATTATCAGAGTTCTTAAATCAAGAAGAATAGCCAAAAGAAAAAAAATGTGAACTGATATATTGTATATGACTTCATGGTAGTGACCAAGAGCCCAAACTTTCCCCCAGTGAATTCAAAGGAAAATCAAGAGTGCCAGATTAGGCAGAAAACCAATGAGTCGTCTGAATTTAAACACTAGTAACTTAGAGTAAGATAGTGCAACCTTTTAAATATTAATGGTGAACTCTACTGACTGAGTTCTCCGTACTACTGTTCATGCCCTAACAGAAAAATCTTATCATATTTTCTTTTTCCTCTTTTTTTTTCAGCAGCTTTTGACATGTATATCCTCTTACTTTCTGAAAGAAGAAAGAGAAAAAAAGAAAAAAAAAAAGAAAAACAGTTTATCATGGGCCCAAAGAATAAGGGGATAATAACCCTTGATTATTATGTTATTATGTTGTCTGCNAAAAAAAAAAAGAAAAACAGTTTATCATGGGCCCAAAGAATAAGATAAGAATAACCCTTGATTATTATGTTATTATGTTGTCTGCTTGGTTTTTTTTATTTGTTTTGTTTTTTTTCCTGAGATTTGAGGCAAACCAGTTCAGGAGTTTCTTTAGACATGTTTGATATAACTGCATTTGTCACCTTTGCAATTACCTGTCAAAGTGTGTTTTGGTTTTGCAGGACTAGTATTCAGTGCCATGCAATTAGGGCCAGATGGCCAAAGGTGTGTATGGACATCACTTGCTGACGTTCCACAGAACCTAAATGCAGGCCTGTTGATTTCAGCTGATAGCTGCCTTCACGTTTAGGAGTTGTGATGGCACCTCCCGCTGAACAGTCAGTATTCCTGCCTTAGGAAGCTTATTCCCAGCTTGGCCATAACATCAACCCTTTCAAAACAGCCTCTTGCAGATGTGACTCAAAACCCACCTCCAAGTTGTTGTGCTGAATTGGAGGATTTCCAGCACTAGAATTTGTGGCATGTAGAGGGATCTCGATGTATCCATTCCTACAAAGGTTGTGCTCATTATCAGAGAAGGATATCGAACCAAATGTATGTAGAAATATGCTTTCAAAAATGCATCATGTAGAGCTGACTCTTTTGCTTTTACTAATGAGTTGTGAGAACAGGAGCAATTTTGATTTCTCTGTTGTGAGGAAGCAAAGGCATTTTATAAGCTCTTTAAACTGTATGTGGACATCGCAGCTCAGAGGCCTTTGGCATCTCTATTCTCTATGGATCATTTAAAAATTAGGGAGCACTGGTCTGAGGTTCACAGGTCTGACAGGAAATCTGTCCCACAAAGCCACTCACAGGTGTCTTTCCTTGCAAGATATTGATGATGAGATGGACCTGGAAAGAGACCATAGCAGGCAACAAGTGTCTTGAGGTGTTGGGATAGACAGAATACTAAAAGGGGGAAGGAATATAACATTACTCGTGGTTCTGTCCCTAAAAACCTGAAATCCATGACAGCTAGGAATTTTAGGTCACTTATGATTTTATCTTCTTTAACTGAGTGAAAGCTGGTGAATAAAACACTGTTACTAGTAATTTACCTAGGCTAAGAGCAGCCTTGCCTTTTGAGTTTATTTCTTACATGAATATCACTAGTGGAGTCTGAAAACTGGTAATGCTTTTGATACATGCTTATACTCTAGTGAAAGACTTTACACAAGCCTTTGAGTGTGTGTGGATATCCACAGGCAGATAAGAGAGGCAGAGAAAGATTTTTAATACATTTTCTGTCATTCCCTCTCTTCCCTTTTTAAAGTCTAATTCATAAAGGATCATTGAACTTTAAGATATTGCTATAACAAAGTTATGAAATTTTGATCTAGAAGATTATGAGGATTAATTTTTGGCTTTGAAATATTACCAGAAATTAAAACTAGGTAAAATAATTTTTGTGGGGAAAAAAAAAATTGTGAAAGTTTGCCCATTTTTACCAAATCTACTTCCAAGAAAAAAAAAAGGTTATTTTGAATGCAGTCTATGTGACCCAAATATGAACATTTGGACTTAGATTCCATCCTATATGTAAAGTTCCAGAAGTTATGCCTAACTTTGAAGACTATGGATACTGTTAGGCATTTAACTCTCTCTTGAACTGTACAGAAAAAACACATTTAAGTTGTGCACGTCAGCAGACAACAGTATCTAAAAGTGTCCCAACTCCCTGTTGCAAATTCATTCGGCTGAGGACAGAAAAACTTTGAAGCTCTTCATTGCATATGATAGAATCTATTTGTCTCTAATTGTAGTGCTGGTACCATAAAGAGACCCCCAGCAGTTGCTAATTACATCCAGAAAACTCATTACATTATACCAATTGGATTTTTAATTAGAAATGCAGATGGCAACTCATTTATTACTGTTGTAAGATCCAACTGGGAAAGAAATCTCAAATCTGTTTTGGATGCATTCACCTTTTGGATGCTGGAAAAGAATGAGGAAGCCGAATGGTGAAACTGTGACTGATTTTATGCCTTCCGATAAAGATGTATTACTGCACCCAGGCTGAAGGTTACAAGAAGAAAAGAGAAGCTATGAAGCTAGTTTCAGAAAAGTAAAAGCTCTGTTGGCACAAGCCAGGAAGCTGAGAAACTAAAAACTAGTTGGAATGATCTTGTAGAGTTCCTAATAGATCCTCTCTTTTTCTGAATGGAGAAAATGAAGATGGGCACCCCCAATCTACAATTAAAATTCACTCGTACCCATAATTCCTTATCTCACTGTACAGAAAAGAATCCTGTAAGCAGTCCGCTTTACAAGACAGCTGTACACAGTCTGTTAAATCCACATCCCTGCAAACTAAAGTGCTCAGAGCTAATATAGAAAGCTCTCCTGACCTTCAGTTACTGTAGCACCCAACAGGCTCTTGATTAAACAAGAGACAAGATTGCGGCCTTGCACCTTCGGAGACTGGCAATGAAAACCAAGGCTGTCATTTTCTTTGCTTGCCTTGTCCATATTGGCTGTAAATTCTTTGCAAAAGTGGCTTGCACTCATTATATTTTCTTCAGCATTGGAACAAAGCAGTGCTCAGAATGAATGTGCAACATGCTCAGCATCTACTGCCTAACTCCTATAAAGGTGTGAAGGGCTTGGGAACTAGCATACCTTGTTTCTAAACCTTTTTGTTTGTTTTTTTGAGGGTCCTAGTTTCACTCTTTTTATTTCAAAACATTTTGCTCTGTCTCTTCTACTCATATATGATGAGGAAAAAGAAGTGTTTCTTTTTCACTGTAAGGAGATCACTTGGAAATAAATTATTATTAGCCAGTGCCAGCCTGAAGAGGTGAACACTATCATCAACATTCTTATTGTTTCCAATACAGACATATCTTTTTTTTCTGTGAATCTCTGTCAAGTAGACATAGGAAGATGTCCAGGAAGACCTGAAAATTCTGTAATCATAGAACTGCTGTCTTGGATCATAGAAGAGTAACACAACAACAAGGTCATGGACTTTTGTTTATAGTCTACTTTCCTTTTACTGTTGAGATAATTGAAGCATTGCTTCTTTTCATACTTTCTTGTCAGTAATGCTACAATTTTTACTGAGAGAAAATGAAATTTAAAAGCTTTTATTTCCAGTTTTTAATTTGTCTTTTTAGATTTATATCTGTGCTTTCAGAAGTGGTATTTTTAATCCTTTGTGAGTCAAAGTTAGAGCCTGCCATGCATTATTCTGGATAAGTGAACAATTGCTGTGCATTCTTTCTGTGATTCCAGAGAACTAAACATAGGCACCAATTAAGAAACTAATACTGCTACAGTCAGTAAGGGGTCTTCTTTTATTTTTTTTTTTTCTCTGACAAAGATGGTAGCAGGAATATTTCATTGATTCTCACACAGCTAGGTCCTTTCATTCACAATAGTCATGCTACTCCATTCCAGCAAAAGTTGCAACTGCCATAGATAATCTATCTCACCGGATGCCTTTTGTTTTATTATCTTGACCTAAGTTGTTTTAACATGGACAAATTTTAACCATTCAGGTTGTGTTTTTGGATGATATTATTTCCAATCTTCTTTCCCTAGTTAAAAAATAAAGACAAAATCCAACAAGCAGCTTGGTCTAAAGTGTTGCTGTTAAAAAAATGCATGTCAAAATTTAGCCAAATGATGGACTTGTGGAGCAGTTGGCATATGTTTGGCAGCCATGCTTCATGCTTCCACCATGTAAATTTGCATTTGGGTGACTAAGGAGACTCTGTGTCCTCCAGGCAATCTAGGCAGTACTAGGTAGGAAAGTGGGGAGAGAAAAGAGCAGAACAGGTCGGGTAATCTACTTCCTAGCAGCCTAGACCATGTTTGACTCAGAGGGGAGGCGTGGAAGGTGAATGAAAAAGCAGCATGAAAGAAAATAGCAGAGAGAAGGGGACAGACTAATCCTTATTACTCTCCGTTACTTTAACATAACTTCTAGCGTGAGATTCCACGCACTTGGCAGAGAGGCTGTGCAGCTGTAGGATCCCTAGTCCTCTTTGAAGAAGGTGGCAAGTAATGGATGATCCATGGGAATGGGTGGAGATGGATGTAAGGTGAAGAAAGTTGGATGCCACTGTTGAGAACTCAGATTTTGCATGTCTATGCCATCGCATTCCACTGAAACAGGAGCCTGAAGGTTTACGGATTGTATGCGCCTCATTTTTTGCATAGAAAAGTCATAATCATAAAACCAGCATCAAATTATTCCATATTTTTAAAATTTGCCTTAGGAGCCTGATAAATTCTAAACTGCCCTTTTTTTAATAGGTCTCATGATTTGGCATTTGTTTTAAAAGAAAATAAATAACCTTGATAAATGGTCATGGATACAAGTCTGTGAAAAGTAAAATAAAAGGGGGAACTACGGCCCTAGATGTTGCATTAGCAAGTTAACAAGAAAGCCAAGGAGTAGTAATAAGTGAATATTTTCACAATATTGTCATGCCTGTTGCCTTGATTTCCCAAAAGGTCGCTGATACACAGAAATGCTGTTCCTCTATGTGCTTGTCGAGGTAAATATTTAATTGTCACCAATATCATCTTGCATCAGTAAAGTCACTCCATCAACCAATATTTCTCTTCTTCTCCAAAAAGCTGTGAAACAGAAGGCAAGAAACTACGAAGCATATTCAGTATAGAAATTGCTGCAGAGTACATGTGTGTAAGTGTTAACATGACACTCTGGGTTTATTAGTGTTACTCTGGAGCTGTAATAAACAACGTGGTACAGTTAAAAAGCTTAGTGACGCAGCAAGAATTGATTTACTGACAAGAGGTGCGGAAACTGGCTTAACCCTGTTGCTACAGGACTACTCCAATACCTAAAAAAAAAAGTAACAAAGTGAGTGGATATCCTTTTGGGTGTCAGACTCCACACAGAAAGAGCAGGTAGGCAATTAAATATGGTTCGACATTGGAACAGAATTATTTTTAACTGGAGAAAAGGATCACCATGGAAACGTAACAAAGCATCAGAGAGATCTGACTGACGATGTTACAGCAAAGAAAGACTGACATGAAAGGCAGAGACAAACTCCATACTCTACTAAGGCATAGCTCAGATAGTAGCTGAATCATCAGGTCTGCTTTCCAGACGCTAATACTGCATGAGGTTTTCCTGTCCTTTACAAGAGGGACTTGCCTTAGAGGTCACATTTTCTCTCTGATGCACTGTCAGTCACAGGAATGGCAACGATACTAAAGACCTTTCTATTTATGCAACTAGAGGTTAAATCCTGGAATCAAAGATTTATGTTTCCTCTCAGTGTCCCCTTATTTGAAGGCCATAGATTAGTTTGGGCTTCTCAGTACCAAACTTAGTTGAAATTTTGCCTACATTTCTTTATGGAAAAACATTAGTTATTTACATTGTTAAAATGCTTTCCAAATTCATGTTGGCATTGTTAATTTTTTCAGTGTATGGGAAGGAGAAAAAAGGAAAAAATCCTGGCAGAATAATTTTAGCTGACATTTTCAGAACAGGCTACTTCAACCTCTCAATTTGAAATTAACTTTTGTTTTGGAATGTCAATTTTCTTTCACTTTTTCTTCTAAAGAGCTCACAACATTGAAAAATATTCTGAATCACTGTGAATAAAATATTTTGTTCCACTTGAAAGGACATTGTTGATTTCTTGTTCACATACACATAACAAAAGAACAGCGACCTACGAGAGTTTTAAGTTTAACTTGATCTGACTCCCCTAACTGTCAAAGTAAGGAAAACAGTAGACATTCCATGTCTGAATTCACCATTCTCAGTGCAAACCTTCATTTTCACAGGGTGAAATTCTAACTTGCTATAGAGGAAGTTTTAAAATCTTACCCAAGAATGTTCCTCCACTCTCACATAAGAGTTGTAACTTCAAAAGATGTCCATCGTTTCCAAGAATAATTGAAAGGGGGGCTATTGCTAGTCTCCTAGTGTGTGATTTTGCAAAGATGATGCTTTGAGTTGTTTCCTCCTGTGCTGCTTCCTCAGCCCCCCCTCAGTTTGTCCCATGCATTCTGGCTCCCTGTAGGTGATGGCCATGAGTGGCATGTGATGGCATTTAGAAATGTCTATTGAGCATATTTTGCTTTATTCTATGGTGATTCCTTTTCTTTAATTACTTTTTTTTTTTTTTACTCACCTTGCTGTTATTCTGTAGGAATTTTCAGCTTCTAGCCCCAAACCACTTGAATTGCTCAAGAGCCACAGCTGCCATAGTCAGAAACAAAATTCAGGAACTCAATTTCCAGCCCTTGCTCTACATTTCAGCCAAAGCATCTGATCTAAAGTGGTCACAGGGCAGGAAAATAATCACTTTGAAGGTAGTCCAGGAATGATAGCAATGACGATGTTAAAATAAGCCTTGACCACAGTGACTCTTCAAGACCATTTCTGTTTTTCACTTTAACTCAAAGTAAAGACTAAACTCTACCTACCTCATTGAAAAAGCCCATAGAGAGCCAAGCCTGATGTTATATCAACTGTGGACATTTGGTGGTTTACTGCTGTACTGTGGAGATCTATAGGATAGGACACATTCTTCCTGAAACAGTGCCTTCATCTCTCATTCTTGCTGTGGAGTCCATCATCACATAACTGACAGCAAATGGCCTTGTAGGGGAGAAGCTTGATGCTGCTTTGTGTCTGATCTATGTTTGTTTGCTGGGGGGAAAAAAAATTCTCTGTTCTACTAGCAATCTCAGTAGAAAAATAATGTGGATTGGGAATTACGGAGTAAGTCTCCTGCATGTGTGCAAGGACAGCACAAGGATATAAAGCTCAGGACACAGCTACAAGATACTCACAGGATAATGGGAAAAGGACAAAAAAAAGGAAAAGAAATTTAAGGGAAGAAGGAGCAAGACCAATAATTTCTCCTATTGCCTAGACTTCCTACAAGCAAGTCTTTTAGTATAAGATTTTAAATGCACTTGGACACCTATCTCTTAACAACACGGTGTTTAAATGCACTTAAAGATCTAGCCTTTAGAGAGACACTTTTAGAGGTCTTCTGCACCTCTAAATTTTCAGCAGTATCACATTACTCATTTCCCATGGATATAAATAGGAGTCCTGGACTTATCCTTAAAATGAGGAAAAAATAGGATAATGAACACAGTCACTAGGGTTGCTAGAAACAGTACATTCGTCCATTCCGTGAAGAAGCAGGCATAATCCATTACTTGTCTGTGCTATTAATGCTGTCTGTCTTGGTAACATCTGGAAGGCTTTCTTTGAGCTAAGGGAGATGTTGACCTCGCTGTTGGAGGGGGACACCAGACCTGTGAGCCTCCACCACCGGTGAGCAGGCAGCTGGGCAGCATTGCAGATCAGTGGTAAAATGTCTTTACGGAGATATTTTCTGTTATGGCACTTTTTTGTTATGTGGCCCAGTAGGCTGGCTCTCCTTATATTTTGAGCAGTGGTGTAGAAGTTTTGTGAATTGAGATCTCCCCTAAGATGTCCTACTGACATTTGTAAAAAGCAGTGTTTTACAGGCTTATGAGAGAAGCTTCCTTTAGATTAAACTCTTTAGCATCAAGTTTGGTTGGAATTTTTGTAATTTACAGAGATAAATCTGGTGTTGTCCTTAAACAGCTTCCCTACACTAAAATGAAATATGCGCTAAAATGAAACCTGAACTAAAGCTGCTATCACTCGCTGATAATTCCAAATTCATAATTCTTCCTCAGGAAAGTTCTTCAGCCTGTAAACAGAAAATCTACTGTAAATGCCACATTGACGTTAGCTCAATACTGCACTGATTCATTCAGCAGAGTACTGCAAAAATTAACTGGCTATTGTATCGCAAATTAATTATATATCCCAAGGTTTTTTTAATGGCTATCATGGTAGTTACACAACTGCACATTGTGCTTTTAGGTATAACATAGTAACTCCTTGTTTTATTTTCTGTGTATGTCCATGTTTTAAAATTCCGATTTTTAAAATGGAAATACCTAATAACATCTTTGTGGATATTGTTTTATGTTTAACAGAAATAAGTAAAGAAAAAAAAAGCCAAGACTTGATACACTGAGGGAGGTGACCAAGGAAATAAGAATAGAAAGTTTGGAAATTTGCAATGTCATTACTTCAATATTGTTAATTGAAGATATTTTACACAAGGTGATGCATATATATTTTAAATGCTTTCTCCCATTCACATCAAAGCCTCTAATTAAGTGTCAATGAATAAAAAGTATGCAAATTATCATTCCATGAATCAGAAATAAAAAGTGGTAATGGCTACTAAGGGTCTGACAATTTCACCCTAAACTTAGTTATACATAACTCTTGGACTTAGAGATTTGCAACAAGCAGCATAAGACCTAAATCACGGGCCTAAAGTAACTCACAGTCATCTGTGCTGCACAGTGTGGTTTAAGCAGACATAGAATGCTAGTTCTGAATGGGCATGGCCACGTCCCAAAAACAATATTGCCAAGGGAGCAAGGGGATGGTGCTTGGTGCCTGCTGCTGCCATTGCCATACGCTTCCGCTACCCAAGCTGACAGGAGTCTTCTACATAGATACAGGCATATTCACAAGTGCAAAGAAGATGAAATAACTTGAAGTCTAAGCGACACTCACAGAAATTCCACTACCACCACCAGGGGAGTACCAAAAATGCAAGCCAGAGCTATCAGAACTGAAAATTTGAGTGAAACACCCTAATACTTTATGTAATGAACAATAATCATCTTTTCTTGATAAACAGATTTAGCTTGACTCTTTCCTCTAAGCTGATATAAGAGGACAAATGAGCTGTTTTCACGTGAACTGACAGCCATGTGGCTGCAAACACTTTTACTGAGAAAGAATTGCAAAGGAGAAGTGTAAAATTCCCTCCCCTCCACCCTCACACTGCAAAAAAGAAATTAAAGTTGATTCAACCAGTAGCAATAATTTTCATTTTAGGGAATTTCTGTTTTGTGCATTTGGTAACATCCTTTTGTTGAGTCTTCTCTTGTATATTTACACATTTGTTTCATATACTTCATCCCTTAGCAAGGAGTTCTGTAGATCTACTATTACCTGTCATGTGACTATTGTCCTTCAATGACCTCTTATCCAGGGAAATAACATGAAAAAAATGAAAAAAAAATATTGAGGAAAAATATATGAGGGAAAGATAGAAAGGAAGAATTGCCAAGAAAGAAGGAAGTTGTTTAAAATGTTTGTAAAAGTTGCTGTTTATCTTCTTTGGCTTGACTACTTGAAGACTCAAAACAAGACTCTATCTGAACTGCTTGCATCAAATTAAACTCAACTGAGAATAAAATTTGCTGTATTCAGGATGTGAAGAGAAACTGAGTACATCAAGGGCATATTATTTTTCTAAGACTGGCTTCATCTCCCCTTACTTTAAAGAAGAAGAAAATCACAAGAATAAATAAATAGACCAGAAAAAGATACATTAAGGAAACAAGTGCTTCTCAAGAGATTGTTCCAATATTACAATCATCTCCCAAGAGGCAGGAAGAATCATTGTCTCACAGTGAGCAGCCAATAAACAATAAAATTTGGAAAGACAATTGTGTCTTTTTCCACAGAAGTTGACATGAAGGACAATGTTTCTAAATCAAAGTCCATGAAGTCTGAAATTCAAGCAGCATTTAAGGTTGTTTAAGATGTCATAGCACAACCAGCAGAGTGAAGACACAGCATTGCACAAGTGAAATTATTTCTTTTTTTTTTTTTTTTTGCTCTAGGATTGCAGAAAAGTTCTTATTGACTTCTAGCTACCTCTACAGAAGAAAAGTTGAATGAAGCTCATACAGTGAGAATATGACAAATATGAATATGACAAATTCAATTCAAATGGCTTCAGGATTGTGAGAACAAAAAAAAAGTGTAGTGTGGGGCAAAAAATAAGTGTTTGTGATATCTATGGGATGACACTTTGGCAGAGAGGAAAAGATCCCCTTTGAATGATGTTTTGTCTAGACAGAGAAACCTACAATGATTATGAATCCATGGTTTCACAGCTGTCTGAAATTGCATTTCATTTTTTTTTTTCTGAATGTGATGTAAATGATAGTTCTGAATGAAATTTTTTTCAGATGCTTCAGCTGATCTGTCAAGGCTGCTGCAGTTCTGGTTATTTGGAGCCTGGACCTGCTCTTCACATTGCACTGCAATGTTTCTGATATTGAGGGCTTTGGATCATACCGGAAGTCAAAGATTAAGTATACACAACTGAACTTCGGAAAATAAATTTACACTTTTGTGACTCATTGGAAATGAATCTAGTGACTCTACCTCCCAAACCTGGTGTACATACCAAGTGATTAAATACCAGGGTAACATCTGGATACCACTGTATACCAGCCACTTCAAGAAAGCATTTCTGAGTCACTGTTATCTCATGCGGTCAGTGTGGATGTGAGACAGAAAATACTAAAATAAATGGCTTCCTGCTCAGAATCATCACATCCTGAAGGTAAAAAAAAAAAAAAAAAAAAAAAAAGTTATATAAAAAAAAAAAAAAAAAAGGTTATATAAACTCAATAAAAGGACTTGTGCTCATGGATATGTCCATACATAACAAGCTTTCTGGTTTATCTGCATTAAAAATGCCTTGTATGTGTGGTCCAGAATCTAATCAGCATCAGTAAAAAAAAAAAAAATCCTATATCACTGGGTTAAGTAAGAGTGAAAGAAAGGGGAAAAAAATCACCATAGCTTTCTACAGTAGCTCTAGAGAAAATTATGAGCGATATTTATACTTGGATCCCCAAACCTGACTCTAAAATGTGTCAATGGGAAATGCAAAGAAAACAGGATGCTAAACTTGGACAGGCTTCATTGAAATACATGACACCATCTTGGTAGACAGGATGTCTACCCAGGTAAGTTTTACACTTCAAATCAAGAGTAACTCTAAGAATCTTAAGGTATCAAAGAGCTTTTTAGCAGTAGGAGATCTTCTCTTATCTACAAAGAGTCATATCCTATAACAGAATTGGGTATTCTAGGCATGTACATGTTAATGAACAGATACACAAACTCAAACTTCCAGACCTTGTTTTGTAATTTAATCTTGATTATTTGTTATAGTTCAAAGAAAATAAAGAGTTTTCTTTCATAAGCATTACTTTATATTTGCACAGAATAAACAGGTGCAATATTGACATGACAAACTAGAAAGCAGGTGCTTTAATTAAAGCAACCATAGGAGAGATCATTTGCAACATTTCCCTAAAAAAAAAAAAAAAAAGAGATCTCAGAGTCTCAGTGTAAATGGAATTCATTTAGGAGGAATCAAAACAAAATGTATGCTGGTTGTTTTCTATGTTCTTGCTTATAGGACTATCGCAGAATATTCATTCTGCTTCCAACCTTACCTATAAGTCCCCTGAACTGTAGCTACAGAGTTAAGTGGTTTTATTCACATTCAGTAGTTAGTTACTGTATAAATGTCTGAATATTCAGAAGACCTCGCTGTGGCAATTAGGCAGTGTGGAGGCTTTATGGAGGCTCCCTTCACACAGGTGAATTTAGGATGTGAGTTTCTCAAGGAGTTCTCAGCTACACTAGGCAGATATAAAATGGTTACCAAAAAGAAAAAAAAATCAGTGTTCTTATGCCTTGTTTCAAAGAATGAGAAATTTCCCCAACTGCATTTTTCTTTAAGTATTCGCTTGTTTTTTGGGGTCCAGTCCAAATGGTAGTAAACAGGAATCCACACCACAAAACTATCATCACAAATACAACTCCAACGAAAATTTTCATCATGATCAATCTTTGAATTACCACAAATACTGAAACAATAACACATTCTGAACATTGCACTTCTATTAGATTAATAATTCTGGCAATATTTTTTGTGGGGAAGGATTCAGGAAAGGGAAAGAGAAATTATTATGGAAAAGAGTCTGTAAATTTTGTTTTAGCTAAAAGCTTTGTTTAGCACAAAGATAATTACCATGAGAATTAAGACAACAAGGTCTGATTTCCAAATGGGAATGGCTGGGTTTGGGATGCTGTAGTGGTTCAGCCAGGAGCGCTCCATCCAGCCTTCTCTTAGGGATTGATCCTCATCTGTGCTGCAGTAGAAGCTCGGCTCTTGGTTAAGCAGCAGATGAGCTCTAGTTGTTTACAGTATGACATGCTAAGATAAACTGGAATTAAAATTTAATTTTCCTTAATATGCCAGCATAGCACTGTTAGCAATCCAGTAATTACTACAGATTCATGCACAGAATGAGATGGGACAGCACTATCACAACTGCCCCAACGGAAACCATTCTGGCTAACGAATCAAACCCTCTGAGTCAGGATTTCTCATTCCCACATCCACAAATTAAAACTCCCTTTAATCATGGGTCAAGAGAAGATTTTTCAATCTCCTTTCACTTCCTACAACTACACTAGCAAGAATTTTAATCTGGAAACATCCTAGACTCTTCCGTGGCTCACCTGACATTATCACTCATTGTGGGGACGGGATATAAAGGAAAGTTGCCTTCTGTCTTCTTATGTCTCCTTATGGATTGAGGGGCAGTCTAGCAACCCTCAGTTCAGCAACCCTCAGCGACTTCATGAGCTCGTTCTCAGATGTTCAGGCATTCATACACTTGGATTGAGAGGCCAAATGGAAACAAGAACCTCATTATGGACATGACAAGCTACACTGTCCTGTTTCATGAATTAAAGTAATTCTGGAGCATGTGGTAGCAATTTAGGGTCTGATTTTTCAAATATGGTTGTCACCTGCAATCCCCCTGGATTTCAGCTGCCTGTACAGCTAATTAAATATTGTTCTGTTTGACTGTCTTTTACTATAGGAGTTCTCACCACTGTGATGTTCTTCTCAGTGTTCTCATTCAAGTGTTAAGATCTGTGTAAGAAACTTCCATAATGAGAACCTTTTAGTTTGCCCAAAGCCTTGCCACCCTTTGAACTGATCTTCTGCTTGTTGCAATGTGCCGTTGTCTCTTTCAGCCTTCCCTCTGCAATGGTCTCCCTCCTGTCAGGGATGTACATCCTGAATAACTTTGTTCTTCCAAATCACATGGTGCCATTTCTCTCACGGCTTTCCTCTATGAATATCTTCTATCACAAGCATGTGAAATACCATATGAGCTAGAAATGAGCACACTCCCAGTTTAAGGTTTTAATCTTATAGACATTTTGGTATTTATCTTTCCATAACACATTCACAACTTGAATTTAATGGGGCTACTTATGTGTGTAAAATTGCTCATAAGTACTTAAAAAATTTTGGCCTAAATAAAGGAGATGATAATTATTCAGATCGCTTGTAGTGGAACTGTAACATAAATATCTGCTTAACCAAACTTACTGAATTTCTTTCTCCTTCATTGATCCTTCCCTTCTTATCTGTTGCCATCTCATGGTGTCTGCCCTGGAATCATGACTTTCTCCCTACACACATTTGCTTATGATTTCTGTGGAATTTATGACATGAGTTACAACTGATTTTTTGCAGGGTTAGGTTGTATCCATTTTTGCTAGGTTAAAAGCTCTTTTCCTTTTTTTTTCTTGAAAAATCTTTAATACTGTAAAATTGCTGACAAAGGCACAAGACCTGTCCCCAGACTTTAAAAACAAATATGTAAAGCATCTGTATATTGTAGAGAAAAATGCGTTAAAAATGTCTGTAAGCAGTACCTTTCTAATATATATGTTTCTTGATTCTCACTGAGAAGATTTCTGTCCCTACACTGCTGCCCAGGAAGATATAGTGAAATATTATTTATTTCAAATTAATATTGGAGGTAGTGAATAACACAGGGTATTCGGATCATCTGCATGATACACTAAGGAGCACATCACCAAACTGTACTTTTGAACCAGACTATTTTAGTCTTTGGTTGCTTTGCATGCTTCTTCTACACAGTATTAGAAAATACTTCTTTATTTAATGATTGTGCATTAAATGACGGGTCCGTCTGAAAGATTTCAAATAACATGTATTCCTAACAGCATCTAGTGGACATTCAACCTCACGGAGGGAGGAAAAAAAAAGTGTTGTGTTCATACATACATGTGTTTGTGTGTGTGTTTCTGTCATTGTAACTCCAGCTAGACTTTAGATCAATGAATAGATAATAGGCCTCAAAAGGTAAAACACTAAATAAAATATCTTCAAGTATACTTTTTTTAATTCATGAAGAATGTAGACTGAGCATAGTCCACTGAGAGAAGAGCTGAAAACAAGATTTTCCAAAAAGGATTATCCAAAAAGGATAAATGCTGTCAATCTGCAAGAGGAAATAAAAAAAAAGCTTCCTTGACACAGCTGTCCTTGTCACAGTATTTCTTTTATTCAGATCTTCCCTGCATGTAAAGCAAAACACCTGCTTATGGATGCTTCATGACTGATGAGATTTACAACAATTGCCAATTACTCTTTCCAGTTCATTTTATATTTTGCTATTTATTTTAAAAGCGGAAACCTTAGAAAAGACAAAAATGACTGATCTTTCACAATGTGGCATTTGGAGCTTGCTTGAAAGATGAGTCTTTTTTTATCATAAGCATATGGCATCTGTCTGGGCTCCTTAAAGAAATCTCTAGCTGGAAAAGAAACAGTCTCTAAGCAGGATCTCTGTGTCTCTAGCTGTTTCAGCCTTGACTGAAATACCATTCTGAACATTATTTACCTTCAACTTAATTTGATCCTCAGGAATTTACACATAGTTTAAAGTTTCAGAATAAATTCCTCAACTAACGCCTCATTAAATTTACTTGAAGGGTTCTTTTATGATGAAAACAAGCTGGTTCCCAGAAGACTGTATCTGCATAAATGTACACATTAGTCTTTAAGACTGCCCACATCCTGGTACTGTGGTTGCCTGTGCTTTTAATGACGAGTGAACTCCACAGTATATATGCTGTGCCATGAATCAAGATATTTCAAGTATGCTGCCAGATAAGGAGTTTGTTTGAGCCTTTATTTTCTGTCTTATTTTCTATTCTACATGTCTTCCACGGAAGACTATCCTCAAAAAAATATATGTATAGTTGATAATGAAACAGGGGCAGAGGGGTAGCAGAAGCATGCAGCATTGGGTGCTATGGCAACTGCAACAGGTCTGAAAAATGTTTTCATGCAGAGTATTTAAGTCAGAAAAAATATAACAAAAGAAAACTAATTAGCAATTTAAGCAGAGACCTTTGACTCCCGAAGTGAGGTGCTCTGAAGTTGTTAGAGCTTATTTGAAAGTGCTTTTAATTTGTTGTGGGTTGACTCTGTCTTTCAGTGAATACAAATCTAAATTCAAACTAGCTTTTTGGCAGCTTCTGCCAGAGTAAATCCAGTCTTCTGCAGCAGAAAGTCTGCTCAGAAAAGAGGTCATGTCAATGGAAAGAAACTGGCCAGCTATGGCCACGCGGTTAATTGCTGAGCCAGCTAATGAATAAAGGTGGCAGTGCCTTCAGGAAAGAGCCATGTGTAGGAAAGCCAAGAAAATAATGATTTCAATGTATTCATCTAGCAAATGTAACCCAAAGAATTTCTAATTTAAACTGCATATCTAGGCTTGGAAAATCCAGTTTAAGGTAGTAACAGATCTCATTCACCTTTCATGTCTCCCCAGACTGCAGGTAACCAGGTAATTGCAGGTTCCACAGCTGCTCAGCAATTGCCAGTTGATAAAGCTGCTCCAGCTTTGAGAAGCTGAAGTTCAGTTACAGAAGATGTAAATTATCTGAAAGCAAAGGGCTTGTCAGACAGACATATAAGCAAATTACATCCCCATTGATCTTATGTAATGAGGGAGTGAGATGTTCTTGACAAGGGAAAAGCTCGGAAAAGATGAGAAACGCTGCTACCAGTCCTCAACTCCTTCCCAGATCATGCCAGGATGCAGGGTGTAATGACACGGGGATGCAAGGAGCCCGCCAGGCTTCAGTGCTGTCCCTGAGATGGTAAGTCCTCCTGGAACCTGCAGCGAGGGGAAATATGGGGCAAAGCCACTTAGGCAGCTTGGTGCAAGCCAGCCGGGTCGAGCTCACCTCACTGCTACTACTGCCAAGTTTCAGTGCTCATTAGATTCATCACCTGTAACACACTCACCAGCACTTAGATATATCACATTGTGATATATCTGCTGCCAACCAAACCACCCTTACATCTTGGCCTGGCAAGGAGCCAACCCTGGTACCTCTGTGCCCTGGCATGTGTTTTCTGCAGATTAAACAATTCACTGCAAAGACAAAGATGGTTGAAGGAACATTGTCCTCTTATCTTAAAATAGTCCGTATCTACAGTGCAACAGGAGGAACTGATTCCCAAATTCTGGAATGTCTTTGTACCTTTGCTATGAGACTGTAAAACTGCTTATTACTGTGGATTTTAGTGAATTGATTCTCAGTGGTGCTGCAGTTTTATAATAATCACATCCCATAACATGCAGCAGAACAACATAGATCAGATCAGCCTCACACAGAGGGTTTGCCGTGCTAGCTAAAATATTTGCTTGTTCGAATCAAAGTCATAAGGAATAGTATCACTACAACGACAAATCACAAGAGTATTTTTGAAGAGTCCACATAACTGCATCAAATTTGGCCTAATATAAAAACCCATGGAATAGACACAGGTTTCTATATAGATCACAGGCCCCTCTAAATTAGATGTTGACCTTTGCTTCCACAGCCTCAGAGACTATTTTCTTTAAAGTAACCTTAGCAGCCACTTTTTCTAAAGAAAATAAATGTTTTAGTTCTGCTCTGGGGCACTGCACACTGTAGAACTGGTAACAGCTATCTCAGGTGACACAGAGTGAAGCTGAGGAATTAAAATGCCCCCTCTGGTGAGAAAACATAGGTGATAGATGAAAACACATTTCTTGATATTGGACAAAGAGTATATGTGAGCTTGGTAAATTGATCCTGGTTTATTAAAAAACAAGTTTATTCTTAGGGGCAAAAGTCCTTAAAACAAGTGCTTATTTTGGATCTGCAATGACTTAGAAGCATGTAATGAAGGGCAGCTGCAGACCCTTGGCTTTCCTCGTGCCTCTTGGCTGCTTCCGTGCTGTAGCTGAACACAGCAGGTCTGCCCCACGCTGCTGTGGGAACGCTGGGGAAAGGCTGTGGCTCACTCGGGGACTGACCTAAATATTGATTTCTTTCTATTCAGGCTGGAGTAGAAGACCCTGAGCATATTGCACTGGCACTCGCAAGAGCAGGGGAGCACACACGAGGCTCACAGACCACCAGGCAGTTCCCAGCTCCTAGGGAGGAACGACAAAGACTTGGATGTGACCAGAAGCACATGTGTGACATCAGACCCAGGGTGAGAGATATCAACACCAATGGATACGGAAGAGCATCAGGCAAAGACAGCTTGCTGAGAAAGCGGCTTCCCCACCTTTATCATCCAACTCCCCACTCACTGTGGTCAGTGGTGACCAAAAGAGGCCTCCTGGGAGTAGCTGAGGACCTATTACCATTCTCCAGCACTTAAGTGCCTGGAAAGATCCGTTGCTCCTAAAAGTAGTGAGGCCAGCAACACCCCTGTAGTTCAGCCTTTTAACCAGGTCAGCATTTCCTTCTCTGTGAAAACATTTATTAACATATAGGACAGCAAATTACATCTTACAAGCCATGGTGACAGATAATGCCCCAGTACCTTGTGGATCGTCTCTCTTGTTTGATAGCAACTATTAATGAATCCATTTGTCTCACCGTAAGATTGCACTGTGATGAGTGACAAAATATCAAGGAACTATTCCAGAGCTGCAACATAAGATATCCAGCAGTTCCAGTAAGAACTTCCTACCCTCATCCAACTGATGCATGAAACAACTGAAAAAATGTAGGACTTAGAATAAACTCAGAAAATGAGGTTGCAAGTTTATTTTTGTTTAATCAGATCTCTATACTGATCCCCACTTTTCTTTCTCTCTCTTTTTCTTTTCCTTTCTTTCTTTCTTTCTTTCTTTCTTTCTTTCTTTCTTTCTTTCTTTCTTTCTTTCTTTCTTTCTTTCTTTCTTTCTTTCTTTCTTTCTTTCTTTCTTTCTTTCTTTCTTTCTTTCTTTCTTTCTTTCTTTTATATATGGAAAGTCAAAGGCCACACAAAGTCACAAAGTGCATGCCTGGGACAATTATTGGGAAAAGAAAAAAATATTTACCTCCAATCTGTCTGGAACTGAATCTGAGGTTTAGTCTGTAATGTTTTGACGAATATCAGCTCAGGAAAAGCTGTACAACAATTCTGCTGGTTGTATTGCTGTACTCTCGGGTTTATGTCTACCCTAATCTGTGGAGTGTGATGCTGAGATCCATGTGCCAGTGAGCTAGCCCTGGGTTCAGAGGCAGGATAGGTGTGTTGATGAATCAGAACAAGTGCACTGTCATAGTGACACCTCTCTCCTGCTTTCAGCATCCAAACAGTATCTCTTCAGCATCCAAATCATATCGCTTCATGACTATGTGTTATGTTACATAGATTTAACATAGTGTTAGCCTGGGAATCTCTAACAGAATCTTATGAACATAATATTCCTCTTCAGCAACTGACCCTCATTTTCTTTCTGTCTTAAAATAATAAGCTGAAAGAAGAAATGCAGAGGTCTGTTGAAAGAATTCTGCTATTTATTTAAGATTTCTGCTTAGTGTCTGTCAACTGAGGTAGAATAGATCTGGCACAACAAGATTCCAAAGACTGCCTCAATTCCACTGTTGCAAGAAATTTGCTAGGTGCAAGCTATTTGTTGCTGTATTTTATCTATTCTTAGGATAATGTTTTTGTTGTTTTATTTTCTAGGATAATTCAAAGTTAATAGTTGTGAATAGTTTATGTATTCAGTAACACAGTCCTCTGTTCCTTTTTCAGGTCAGATGATTGCTAATAACAACTGTGGGAGTCCTGCATGTGCACTGACTGCTGCATTGAACCTGTTACTGATGCATTATAAAAGGATCTATTCTGTAGAGTGTTTACGGACGGCTCGCTACTGCTCTGCAGCCAACAGAAAAAGAAAAACACAAGGTCAAGCTATGTTACTGGTGGAAACCCAGTAGATTTATGTAAAATTAAGTTGGCTCCTTATATGTTGTAAAGTCTGTTAAATGAATGGCTGTTACTTTCTGTAAAAAATGCATTAGCAACGACAATAGAGCTGGTTAGTTAAGAGCTGCTGTGGCCACCCAAAGAAGTGTAAACACCGCAGTTTCTTTAGGCTCTACAGTACTGGGGGCTCTTAACTTCTTTTGAAAAAGCTTCCATTGATCAAATCAGTCCACTTAATGCACAATGTAATTAGCAACTCAGTGTTTGATTTCCAGATCTTAATATCTTTGAATTACATCTGTCACTTCATTCAGATACTAATGTATTTTCTAGATGGGAAAGGTAATAACTTTCCAGTGGAAAAAAAAATCCTGTCATTAAATTTTAATCATGGTAAATGTCTGTGATGAAAACATTGTTGATATCAACATAATAGCACCATGTCCCCTAGAATGCCAGCTCTCCATGCTCCTGTGCTTTGGGAACTGCCTGCCTTCCTCTGTGTGTCTTTTTTGTTGTTAATTTGTCAAAAATGCCTTTATTTCTAGACCTAATAAAGTGACTTAAGAAAAAAAAATCTTTCTCAGAGGAATAGTTAATTTGATCTTTTATCTTAAGTCAATGTTTTTCATTTAGTTTTTTAAGCAAATAAAAGGTCAATTAACAGATATAAAATAATGCAACAGTTTTCACAGGACTCCCTTGAAACCTCTAAGGTATCACTGAATGTGATTACCTAGGAACATCGCTAATTTCATTTGCAGCTCTCTATTATACTATTTTAAATGTTCCTTAAAATACATCTTCAACCCCCCAACTGGGTAAATAGTATTCAATTCTAACACTAGTGTATAAAACAAAAACACTGCCAACACAATGTACAGTCATAATTAAATTCTACCTACCTACGAGTTTTTCTCTCATTTTTCCCAGTCAGTATCAAAATATGGCATTATTCCATTTTTATTATCAACTAGAATTCTATCACTAGTTACCTTAATAGTATTTGATAATTGAAAACAAATACTATCCTTGAAAGTTCAAACTATTTTTTTTTGCTTTCTCTCTCCAACACAACTCAATCAGTAGGTATTAAAAATGAAATATTCCCTAGAAAAAACAGTGTGCTCCCTTAATGATGCCCATTCCTGCTCTAAAGACCCACCTCTTTGCCACTTAAATTACATTTGCTTGCCAAAGGTCAGGAAAATAACCGACCTCCAAAGAAAAAGTACTTCCTGTGCTTACTCTTTCCAACAGAGTCTGTAAAGAATTTCTCCATTTTGGAGGGCATTAGCTTTGCTCTAACCAGTGCTTTATAATCATAGGAGAAGTATAATTTTATTGCCAGTAATCCAGTGCTTTACTTTCCTTTACAGTGGACTACTTTGGTAGCATTGCTGAAGAGTCTCTCCAGGGTTTTTGCAGTTTTTTATTTCTGTGTGCCATTCCTTTTTTGTCACATTAAATCCCTGACATCACTGGGCTTCACATCCAAATAATGGTCTTTTTGAAAACGGAGCTCTGGAATTTACATTTGGATTGGGTATAGCTAACTGGAAGACTTCGACTGTTGCAGGAATAGTTTAGGTATACAATAAACAAACATTGTAAATGAGCAACTAGAATCAATTCTGTATTGCAAAAGGAATTTGAGAAGGTTTATCAAGCTGCCTGTCAGCAGTACCACTCTCTCTAATTGTTTTATTAAACGCAGCTTTTGGTAGTTTATTACATGAGATCATCTAGGTTGAAGCACAACCCACTCTTATCCCATGGTCTGAGATTCTCCAGGAGCAGTAGAAATACTATTTTAGAATGGGAAGAGCTCAGAAACAGTAAGGTACATAGAGAAGTCTCAGCTTCCTTTTGAATTCTACAGACATGTCACATGAAGGCATTTTCCATATGTACAAGATCTGAATACGCTGTAAATCGCACACAACTTCTCTTTGGGTAGGAGAGGCAAGGATTATTCTTGAATATTTCTGCCACCAAATCTCTTTACTCTTTCTTCTTGAAAGAAGATGGATTTCATCTTTAGCTGATGACTCGTACTTTATTTATTCATTCTCTGCCATCTGGGAATATAAATCCCTTCACACCGACTTTTGAGTAGCTTTTCAGTGCTTTATATCTTTGAGTGTTTAAGGACTAATCACATCCTCAACGTACAGTTCTGTGAGCTGGATTATCTGTGACAGTGTGAAAGGAAGAACTTCTTCCCTGGCAGGCTGCATAACTAGGATGAAGCACCTTCTTGGCCAGGATTTATTCCCTGAGAAGAAGGTGAATAGGAGATTTCTTGCAACTTTGGCATCTAATAGTTCTGCTGTACCACATCCCTGCAGCAATTACACTCTGAGTATGGTCTGAAAGGAAACACCCGGACAGCAAATGTGAACAGAGAGCCAAACACTCTTTGGGTTTCTAACAGCATCAGCTCTCCAAAGAGAAATTTTAATGTGATTTCAACTGCTTTCTGTGTGGTGACAGTGTGCTATTTGTGATGAATAATGACTGAAAAACTTCAAGTGTCCAAATGAAATAAGTAATTAATTTTAACAGTTTTGCACTGATTCAAAGCAGACTCTTTAGCAGGCTTTGGGCAGCTGCAGAAATAAAGAAAACCTCTGGAGATGGGCCCGAAACATTCTGGAAGTGGTTGGTGACAAATCAGGTACTGTTACACCAACTTTAGACCAAGTAAATCCTTGCTTGTTCTGACCTTCTACATCAGTTCCTGCTGCCGACATCTGCCACAAGTTGGTGGCAGCCAGGGTCAGGAGGTGGTGGGAAAAGGGAAAGGGAAGCTTCAGAGTTAGGGACATAAGCCAGGCATTAGAAATCAGAAGGTTCAGAAGACTAGATCGTTGGCTCATTTAGTCCAAAACAGAGAGAAGCAAGGGAAGGAAGAACTTGAAAACCCAGGGTAAGAAAAGGAAACTCTTGAAACTAATTTGAGCAGGAGAATGTGATCCTTAAAAGTGAAGGAAGAAGCATGGTAGTGTGGGACTGGTGTAATATATGTTAGTTTTAAATGATCTTGGGAACTGCTTTTCCCAAGGGGAAGAACACTGTACACTCATGCCCCTTGGGTTGAGCACAGTCTTAGCACAGCTGACAATCTAGCCCTTAATTCTGTTTCTCTGGCTTTCACCCATTTATCATCCCTTCCCTTTTTGACTTTTACTTTTGGCAGCATTTACGTCCAGTTCATTTTAAGGCCAGTTTGAATTGTCTTGGGCAAAAATGACTTAATGATGAAATTAATGAAATGAAAGGATGCTAAAGTAATACTATAAACACATCTTTTGGCAATAAGCTCCACAAAAGGAGGCTTTTTTTGTAAATATACCTAACCATTCCTCATCATAAACTTTAAGTAGCACAGACATGCACCAGTCCCTCATAGGCTGCAGATTCATATCTCTCAAAAAACACAGCAAGATTTTTTTTGTATGATACTCTACAGTCTAAAGACTGTGATATAAGTGATTGCTTTAATACACTTTTCTAACAAAATGTTCCATGAGACATTGTGCCCTGAGATTCCATCTGAAGGTTGTTTCTTGGGAGAGCTGTAGGCCCAGGGGACTACAGTCATGATTGGACTGTGTCTAACAAAATAGGGTCCTAAAGTCATAATAAAAATGAGTCTTTGAGATAGGAAGTTCTGCTGCTTCTTTGAAGCTGACATTAAGAGAAAAAAAAAACAGTATTTGACATCTAACCAATTGGAACAGGTGGGGCATTTTAAGCTCCCATCAGATGAAGCAAGTATGTGAATCATCCTGCAAGATAACAGCATGAGGAATGAAATAGAAGAGAAAAAAAAGTCCATGGGAAGAAAAAAATAACATCCCTATAAAAAGAATTCCTTAGAAATAGATGAATTTCCTAGTCTGACACATGGCAAATCAAATCACAGGTCACAGGAAGTGACTAGTCAGCCACGGGGGTATATGAAGGAAACAAAGGCAAAAAAGACTGGGAACAAGGCAAAAAAACATAGCAACACTTTAGTCAAGGCTAAGATCTGGATCTAGAGGGTTTCACAAATACACAAGATATCAAATCATTTTCCAGTGCTTACCACATTGAACTGAATTTGTATCTTCATTAAAATGTCTAAAAAAGTGCTGTTCTTTTGCACAGATGATTACCTGAGCAGAAAAACAGTAGACAGTCAGGTATTTTACCCAGATATTTACAGAAGAGGAACAGAAATGATTTTCCACTAATGTCAAGATACAACTTTTCTTCCACATAAAAAGACTAAACGCATTCTGTCAATTAGCTTCTACCCTTCTCATAATAAGCAATGAAAGACTATTTTAACTAAACACAGTAGTAAATCAAAAAAGTGTGTATGCATAGTAAAATCACTTCTTTTTCTTTTCCTAGTTACAAAAAGACCATCTGACTCTAATGATAATCAACCATCCCACATGATCCCCATTAGCTCAGCCAGTGGAACACCTGAATAACAGCCAAAGGAACTTGGATGCAGTCCTTATTCTGTCCTTTCTTTATTTTTTTTCCTAAACATCTGTTTTCCCATGTTGACATATGAGCTCATAACTTTCAGAACAAAGGCAAAAAGGGCTTCATTTAACAGCATAGTTATGTAGGTAGCTCTGGGCTTTCTGATACCTTCTACACATGAGTTCTACTGTTGAGCCTGTTGCCCAAATTCACCACTGTTTCGTAAGAAATGAGAAAGAGGCCCTGAACGCTTCTCATGTAGGGTAATAGTTTTAAAACATAAAGAGAGGTTATGGCATAATTTAATGAAAGGTATTGGTTAAATGCAGTTTCATAAGAAAAACACGATCATGATTACTTCACAAATAGCAATGCTATGACCTCTATCACAGATCACTCCCATTTAGCTGCACAACACCATAACATTTTCAAAACAAAAGGAACACATGTGCCTTGTTTTGAATTTCTTATATTTTAGGTTCACCGTGCACTATAAAAATGCACTTTACACAGATGAGGGATACCGCTTGCAATACCTGAAACTAAGCAGGTGTAGCCAGGTTCTTACAGGATCGTGGCCTCAGTGTCCAATCTTAGTAACCAAAAAAAAAGAATGACCTATTTAAGATCACATGTATTTAAGGTCACATGATTTTATGGGATGGTTTCCATATGAAAAGTTACTAAAAGCATAAGTGCTTGTGGACTCAAGATGCGAATTTAGAAGCAGAATGAAAGATAAAAATGGGGTACAAGGTGGGATTGCTTTGCATCTCAATGTTTCTGCTTGTCTTCATAGCGTTATATTCACTTTGTTTACATTACAAACTCTATATACAAGAATATAGTTCATCCTTTGTACTTATTTCCTAAGTTTAAGTAAAGGTGGATTTAGTGTTAAACACCGAAAAAATGTAATAATTTACAGTATTCAGGTTTTTCCTGCACTAAACACAACGACTGTTTTGTTTAGAAAGGTAGTTGATATGGTTACATAAAAACAAATATCTTCATTTTATTACTTCATTCTTCTCCATTACATAAGGGAAAGTTGGAGTACTAGGATCAAGAAATAAGGGACAGGAAGATGCTAAAGGACACAGGAGTTGTGGGCAAATCTTGGGAATGAATGAAAGAATAAATGTTGTCAATAGGTTAAGAGGGTGAAGTAGTAATAATATGAATGCATAGATTTCATAGTGGCCATCTGATCTGATTAGTAGAGAAATGATGAGTGCCCAACACAGTTCTCTCTATTCACCCAGTAATGCAAACAGAGTCGTGGGTGCTGGGAGTGCAGCATTTGGCTCTAGGTACAGCCAGGCCACTGGTAGAGGTTGTGTGAACACTTCAGCTAGAGGAACCATCCCTGTAGCTTTTTTTCTGACCAAGGGAAAGAGTTCAAATGATAGTTTGACTTGACTCTCATCTTGTAAAAGAAAAAACAAAGATAAAAAGGGCAGTGGGTTCCTGCATAGGAAGCCCTGGAGTGTCCCTGATCCGCACCAACAACACTTATAAGCCTGTTAGGACAGATCTGAGGTGTGAGGCTGCCAATCCTTCTTGTGGATTTTGCTAGTTCTTGCTAGTTCTAGTCTTCCTACACTCCTGTCATTCAGAAAATAAAATAAAAGCTCAAATCTAAAAATAAAATCTAAGCTCAAAGACACAGAAGGGCACAGAAATGAGTAGAGTTCATACTTCTCCCCCTGATGACTTAGCAGGGTCAAAAGGAGTTTCCTTCCCAGCAACAGCACTAGGAAGTACTTTGCTGTTGTCTGCTCTGACAGCAGCACGGAGCTTTGCTGGTTCAAGTAAAGATGTCACCTTTATGAAGGTAAGGACAAAAATGGCTTTGGGGCTCACTTTATAAGCACTGCCACACTATGATAAGTTGAGTTGTATCATCAGATGATTTTTGCTGCCACTCTGGTTTCAGGATTCTTCTGAAGGTATCCCTCTTTTCACTAGGTAAATAGCTGAAATAGTTCATCTGGAAGGCTGTACTGTACATGTTCCTGTACATATGTTCCTGTACAGAGAAAGCAATTGCTCACTGGGGCTAAAGGTAGGGCCAGACACTTCAAAGGTCTGGAATCATGTAATATACAGATAGAGAAACTTATCTGTCTAGTTGGAGCAAGCACTGCAAAAACACAGCTACCTTGCTGTCCCTTCTCTAAGAAACTTAAAGTCTAAACTTGGAGAAGACCGAATGGAAAGGGAAAAATGAACAACATTAAATAATAAGAGAAAATATTTATATAGTTTCTTGCAAAATATGGTACCTGCAAGCTGCTAAATTCTTATAGGTCCAAGCAAGATTAAACCTCAACAGAAAAATCTGTAATAGTATGGGTCACAAAAAAAATGAGAAAGATTGCTTGAGGAGATTGTCTAGTGCAGTTCCATGTCTTTGTAAATTTGTGTCATCCTCACGTGTCCCACAGAGATGTTCCTTGAAAGAGAGTTTAAAGGTGAAGAGTAATTTCTAGGGAATTAATTTAGAAAAGACATCCCACCCCTAAGGGGCACTTGACAAATGGGCAACCATGACAGACTGGATAGCTGAAGGAAGAGCACTGCTACATTCACGAGAGACTCAGTGAGCCTTCACAGAAAACTTTCATGTAGTAAAACTCAATAAGAACAAGTGTTCCATATCTGTTTGCATGCTCTATGTTTATTTTCAGAGCTGATTAAAGCATCTATTTCAATTATTATATAATTTTATATTATACAGTATATATCTATATTATACAGTACACATTAATTCACATAGTTCTAACGCTTCTACTTTGATGCATAAGAAGACCATAATGAATGAAAGCTATTTTCTTTAAATAACCTTTTGTATTGTAACCCACAGTGGCTCACACTTGTACTCACACAGTCTCTCTTCAGTAGGAAAATGTTGCTATCCTCAACACGTGTGTGAAAATGAGATATTGATATAGTACACGTAGAACTTCCAAGTTTTTTGGTAGCTGCATCCCATGGGAGCTCCCAATGAAAGGGATTGTATCTGAGGAGCTGAGTGCCTCATAGTTTGGCTGAGAAAACTGAGTCTTCCTCTTAGCATTCGAAGTTACTTCTATATTTCTAACAGTGTAAACAAATTACATAAAGTAATGTTGATTAAATTGCTACAGTGTGGAAGTGCAAGAAAGGCTAAATCAGATGTAAATCTCAATAGTTTCTGCTGTTTTCCTGCTATATTGCTTCTAAAATGCCTTGTTTTTTTCTAGATGGACAGTGGTGTAGTGATACATGAGTTGCCCATACCACTATTTATGTCACATCTGACTTACATGTTTTGACTCAAAGGATGAAAAACAATTATCTCTTAAGTTCAAGATCCTCAGAAGAGGATTGTTGTTTCATTTGAAATAAAAGTATTTTTATTTCAGATGTCCAGTGCCTACTGCAATGACCACAGAAGACAGACAGATAAGCAGAAGTGTTTAGTCACTCAGGCTTTGTCTTCTTCCCCACTTTCATCTTTCTCTCCGTCCAGATACATAAAAAGAGAACACTGACAATTAGATCTTACAAATCACACTAAAAAGCAAAAAAACTCCTGATTCTTATCAGAGCAATAACACAGCAATACAGCATTTTTAGAAGAATGAATGATAATATTTTGTAGATATTATATATTCTCCCGAGAAACTTTCATATAACAAGTTGTCATATGCTCCCAGTTATTGGCAGAAATTTTATTGTACATGTACGAAGACACACAGTGCATTCACTGCCACTGAAATCCCCCATCTGATTACAGGTAGTTGCACAGAGTTTAGAAGGAGTCCTCTTCTTACTCATCTTTGAAGACTAGCAGTCCGATGTTACATGCTGATGTTGGTGCTAATAAACACTTCATGCCGTATTTCACATTGGCGTGAGAGCTAGACTTTGCCAAGTGTGACATTTTCTCCTGGACATGCTTATTCCTGTTAGTTACCAAGCAGTAGCCAAGTGGACTTGCTAATGAGCAATTTCAATACCTGTTTTTTTCTGGGTGTTCATGGACCATTTTATTTTATATTCACAGAAACATATTAAACAGCAGTGTAACATTTTTGCACTAAGAGTTGCTGCTTGGGAATGGTTCTTGAGAGGTCACGACCAGATCATTCTCTATAAGAGTATTTCAATGGATTGGAATGACAATGAAAAAAATTAAAGTCCTGAAAAGAAACAGCCTCCAGAATGCCACCTAATCCTCCTCCCAAAAAAGCCATCAAAGAAAAAAAAAAACAACTTCCCCGCCAAAATGTTGCAAAATTCATGTTATTTCTTTATACGCTATATATATGTTAATTTAGATTACCAGGATTAGTTTTAATCTTCTCAGCTGAACGGCTTATGAATGAATGCCTACAACACCTCCCACAGTACCTTCGGAGCTCTGATTCAGAAAGTGTCAAAAAAATTAGTATGCAAAGCAAACTGATGTAATCGACTCAGACCTGGAAAATAACTCACAGTTTGCAAGAGAGCTCACAGGACTGCGAGTGTTTGTAAACACCAAATCCCACTACTTTGTCTTCTTTTTTCCCTACTGGAGCATTTTTCTTCAGCAACAGACAAATCTACTGCCCTAACAGTAGAATAAAGCACATTGCAGGGACATGTATCTCTCCTCTAGCTAGTTTATCTTATGCTTCTTACACCATGACATGAACTTCTACCTTTATTTTTCCTCCACTGACTTTAGCTAGCTTTCAAACTTACTGCAAAGTACATCAGGACTTCTGCTATATAGGACATGGGACATCTGCTATAGGTTGGCCAAGCTTGTAGGAGTTGTTCCTGTTAAAAAATTGCTGTGTTGACTTCTGGTCTGGAAGAATTCAGACTCATTAATTCACATTCTCAACAGCAATTCAGGTGATTCAGTAAAAGGAAATGCTAGTACTCAAATGCCATAAACACATTCCTAAATGAGAAAATTTCTCCTTACTTTTAATCAGCTAGACCACTTACCATTACTTCACTTAAATATTTTTTTCCAAAAAAGTCTTTAATAAAAGCTGAAACAGAATTCTTTATCTAAGTAAGAAAGTATGGAATAAGGCAAACTTTAATCATGGCACTTCTGATTTTTTTGAAACACATGTATTTTGAAGATCTGCTATTCAGGTTTTAGCTCCTGCTTTTAGGTTTTAGTGATGCTTTGGGTCTGGGAGCTCATTTACTGATCTGAGTGAAAACGAGGAGGGTATCGAGTAAGCAGTATCTGCCACCTGCTGGAAGTCGGTTTTCTAGCACTGATGAGACTTCTCGGGTGGCCAGACACAAAGACCGAGCAATTAGGATTCTGGAAGCCTTTAGAAATAGAAACTTCTCCTGTGACATAGTAGAGATCTTTTCTACTTACTAGGGGCGGAATGAAGCACAGAGGAGAGAGGATTTACATGGCAAGACAGTGGAGGAGACCTAGAGCCTTGGTCTGAATCACAATCCACTGCTCTGTATCCCACCCAGCTCTGATCTTTAGCTCATAAACCCTCTAGAAATATGTGTTTATATCATATCATTTTGACAGAGCAATCCTATCTAAGGCAGTTAGTTGCCAGAAATAATGTTAACAACATACCACCATAATACTGCACATTTCAACAGAAAAGGGCCTGAGTTCTCCTCTCCTTACTTTACATGAGGAGTAAAGCATTTAAGCTAAAGGAGTTACCTTGGCACTAATCCATTTTAAAAAGAGAATCAAACCCTGTATGAATACAGGTGGCTAATGTTAAAAACATATATGTTGCATATCCATAGACTTCCTCTTTGTATTTCTTTGTGAATTTGGAAGGAGTATATAATTTGGCTGTGCTTCATAATGCCTTTGAAAGTATTCCAGTTAAGCTTCAAATTTCTATTTCCATGATGTGGAGGAATGGAGAGAACTGCTATAATCACCTCTGAACTACAAGAAATTGCATGTTGCCTTTGTTACTGGTTGGTGAGAATGCAGTAATATGCTACATGATTTGGTGAACACATCAGTGTGCTGTAGTTGGACTGGTAATGTTCACTGTTACACTAGCTATCCAACACTTCCCAATCCTCAGCCCTATTATCAGTTGCACATAATTTTGCCACACATAAATTGTTCAGTCTGGAATTTTCCATGCTGGACATTTGCCTCAGGACAATCTTCTTGAAAACTTAAGTCAAAAGCTTTCAGCTGCTTCTGAAAACACAGCTAAGAAAAAAAAATACATTGTTTTGACCATATAAAAAAATTCTGGCACTCTTTTATTTGAATAGCTTTAATGCACTCATCCTTTGGTATGGGACTTGCTGTTTGCAAGCTGGGTGGCCTTCATATCAAAGATGATCTTCTTCCTATCCTCATGAAATTTTACCAAAATTTGGCCACGTTATAAAACTGGGAGTCTGTGCGTACCAGATGTTCTCAGCAGAGACTCAGTTCTGGAATTGAACTCTCCAAGATTCCATCCAGCGGGGCCGGCTGCAGCCTCAGGCTGCACAGGACTTTCCCTGCCATTCTGGCTCTGTGCTGTTGTTGTTGCTGGATAGGGTCTAGGAATGTGATCTGACAGCAAGGACACACTTCCAACAGTCAAAACACCAGGTCTTGGTGGTAGGGGTAGAGAAAAGGGAGCTGCTTGGGACAGGAATTCTGTGGTGAGCGTGGGTGGTATGGTATGGAGACTACAGTATGGGAAAGGAAAGCTGGACTGGCTGCCAGAGCGTTGAGATCTAGGATAGTTGATAGTGGGATGGGAATATTTGAGAGGCAACAAATGCTGAGGTGGGCATTTTAGATTCTAGTTTGAAAGGGAATTTATACAAGGATCTTGAGAAGTCTGAGGATGGAACAAATAGGTCTATAGGAAAGAGGTATGAAAAACACATGGATTCACCACCTGATCAAATATGGTGGAATGGCTGCAAATGCCTAAGAAAAGATGCCAAAACTGATCTGAGACTGAATGAAGAATCTAAAGTGGAGGAACAGATGTTATCATGATAGGGGAAGCTAAGGAAGAAACACTAGATGAGGAGATAAGAGAGAAGAAACTAGGTGGGTGAGTGTGGAACACGAGCTGAAGAACTTCGCTGGTCAGGTAGAAGGGATATAGTTGGATCTGAGACTACTACTGGCAGAAATCTGTCAGACTGAGTATTCCCAGCCACCAAGACTCCTTGGGCAATAGGTGATGTGTGTCATGGTGGACTATGTGTGTCCATAGCCTGCCAGTTGGGCACTCCCAGATAACAAAATGTAACTGCCTTTTCCACACAGACCTCGTCTTGAGCAGCATGGATCTGCTCTCCTATGCGTTTCCTAGTGTTTCCTAGAGGAAACCCTCTCATCTGCCATCCAGAATAGGTTGTGAATAGAGATGGCTGAAATATTTTGTTCCAGTAAATGTACCAATTCACCAAGGCAGTATGTTTTGACTTGTTTTCAGCGCTTCCCTCAGAAAGTCTGTGTAGGTGCATGTACGTATGTGTATGTGTGTGCGTGCATTTCTCTCAGACTAGAGGGGAAACACATTGACCCAACACCACAGCACATTTTACAGTTGTGTGCCTCATTCATGCAGCTTTAAAAATGAACCTCAAGTATTTTCATTTTCCTTCTCCTATGAAGACAGCTGAAAAACATAAGCATATGTTCAGCATGTCCATCAGTGCACGGGGAGCCACAGGCTGGAGAGGCCAAGATACCTGCGTAGATCTGTGGGCATCTGGCAGCAAGCAAAAATGATTGACTGAAATGGACTGCTGTATTTCTTACACAGAGTCATGTTAAGATCCCACTGCATCTCTGAGCCAACACTAATTTTGTTGGGAGATCAAATCTTGATGAATTCCCCACCAATTTGTTTATAACATTGCAGGACACTACATTGGTCTCAGAAGCACTTTACTGAGGGACAGTTTGCATCATTTGGTGTTCAGATTTTCGAAATCATGGTTAAAATAAGAATTATTTTGTGAGTTCTGCAAAAACAGGCTACCGTATTTTCATGAAACTGAGGAGAAGCAGAGTGCTAACAAAGACAAAAGGAAGTTTTCTGCCTGCCTAGAGAAAACAACTGTGAAAATGCCAATTTCCGTAAAAACAAGACTAGAAGAAATTTTTAGTCAGGTATATAACATTATAGATGACTGGATTTAGAATATATACTAACTCCCTGACCTGAAAAATTGCACAGAAAATTTGTAACATCCTGTAAAACCATGCATTTTTACTCAGAAGCCAAAAAAAAAAAA
>VWPW01014072.1:443172-455032 GCA_013389825.1 Crypturellus undulatus | reverse complement strand
TTCTAGTTTGAAAGGGAATTTATACAAGCATCTTGAGAAGTCTGAGGATGGAACAAATAGGTCTATAGGAAAGCGGTATGAAAAGCACATGGATTCACCACCTGATCAAATATGGTAGAATGGCTGCAAATGCCTAGGAAAAGATGCCAAAACTGATCTGAGACTGAATGAAGAATCTAAAGTGGAGGAACAGATGTTATCGTGATAGGGAAAGCTAAGGAAGAAACACTAGATGAAGAGATAAGAGAGAAGAAACTAGGTGGGTGAGTGTGGAAAATGAGCTGAAGAACTTCGCTCATCAGGGAGAAGGAATATAGTTGGATCTGAAACTACTACTGGCAGAAATCTGTCAGACCGAGTATTCCCAGCCACCAAGACTCCTTGGGCAATAGGTGATGTGTGTCATGGTGGACCATGTGTGTTCCATAGTCCGCCAGTTGGGCACTCTCAGATAACACAATGTAACTGCCTTTTCCACGTAGATCTCGCCTTGAGCAGCATGGATCTGCTCTCCTATGCATTTCCTAGTGTTTCCTAGAGGAAACCCTCTCATCTGCCATCCAGAATAGGTTGTGAATAGAGATGGCTGAAATATTTTGTTCCAGTAAATGNACTACTACTGGCAGAAATCTGTCAGACTGAGTATTCCCAGCCACCAAGACTCCTTGGGCAATAGGTGATGTGTGTCATGGTGGACTATGTGTGTCCATAGCCTGCCAGTTGGGCACTCCCAGATAACAAAATGTAACTGCCTTTTCCACACAGACCTCGTCTTTAGCAGCATGGATCTGCTCTCCTATGCATTTCCTAGTGTTTCCTAGAGGAAACCCTCTCATCTGCCATCCAGAATAGGTTGTGAATAGAGATGGCTGAAATATTTTGTTCCAGTAAATGTACCAATTCACCAAGGCAGTATGTTTTGACTTGTTTTCAGCGCTTCCCTCAGAAAGTCTGTGTAGGTGCATGTACGTATGTGTATGTGTGTGCGTGCATTTCTCTCAGACTAGAGGGGAAACACATTGACCCAACACCACAGCACATTTTACAGTTGTGTGCCTCATTCATGCAGCTTTAAAAATGAACCTCAAGTATTTTCATTTTCCTTCTCCTATGAAGACAGCTGAAAAACATAAGCATATGTTCAGCATGTCCATCAGTGCACGGGGAGCCACAGGCTGGAGAGGCCAAGATACCTGCGTAGATCTGTGGGCATCTGGCAGCAAGCAAAAATGATTGACTGAAATGGACTGCTGTATTTCTTACACAGAGTCATGTTAAGATCCCACTGCATCTCTGAGCCAACACTAATTTTGTTGGGAGATCAAATCTTGATGAATTCCCCACCAATTTGTTTATAACATTGCAGGACACTACATTGGTCTCAGAAGCACTTTACTGAGGGACAGTTTGCATCATTTGGTGTTCAGATTTTCGAAATCATGGTTAAAATAAGAATTATTTTGTGAGTTCTGCAAAAACAGGCTACCGTATTTTCATGAAACTGAGGAGAAGCAGAGTGCTAACAAAGACAAAAGGAAGTTTTCTGCCTGCCTAGAGAAAACAACTGTGAAAATGCCAATTTCCATAAAAACAAGACTAGAAGAAATTTTTAGTCAGGTATATAACATTATAGATGACTGGATTTAGAATATATACTAACTCCCTGACCTGAAAAATTGCACAGAAAATTTGTAACATCCTGTAAAACCATGCATTTTTACTCAGAAGCCAAAAAAAAAAAACCCACAAGTATTTAAAATATTTCATGTTTATCTGGGGTATTAATTTAAGAGTGCCTTACAACTGATCTTTAGTTTCTTTGAGACTGGGTTTAGAACAAGAATGAAAGAACAACCCATGTTATTCACTGATAAACAACGAAGTCTTTTAAACTAAGTGGGTGATGTGTGTGCTTAAAGGCTTCTATTGCTCTCTGGTGGCAGAGGTTCCCAGGCACCAAACTTTTCCTGAGTGGTAAAAAATAGGGTTTTTCAACCTCCTTTAAATTCAAAGCTATTTTCTTTCATCTTTTTCAGTCCATCCCTGCCTGTTCCTGTCTTGGGTTCATGTGAGTGCAGAGAGTTCTGTGGTATTGCTGCCTCGTGCCCAGAAAAAGCAATGCTGTGCAATTGCTACTCTGACTTATGTGCTGCAGCTAATTAGTGTCCAGCAGAAAAAAATCAGGAAAAAAAAAAAAGATATATTCAAAATATTCCTCATTTTTATTTTAGGATCACGAAATAGTTTCAGTCTTCTGGGCTACTGTCAGGAAGTCATAATCCAAATTATGTAAATATACTTAAAATATAGGGTAATGTATTTTTATTGCCCATGCACAAAGTTTAGCCCTCCCCCTCTTAGCTGGCAACTTTAAAACAGAGCTAAAAAAATCTTTTGAGATGCTCTTGGAAAGGGCTCTTGCTCCTCTGCAGCCCACTTTCTGGGTGCTTGACCTTCAGTTCGTAGGGACATGTCAATATAAAGCCCCATGTTGAGCTCAGTGGGATCATTTGTGATACTTTTCTTCTTGACATGATTTCATGGTTTTGGCAAGCCTTTAAGCCTCTCCATTAGGAAACGTTTCAATTCCCTGGTTTCTAGGTAGTTCTTTTGGTTTTGAACTTCTCCCACTTGTTATCATGAGTCCAAATTTCTAAAGCTGTCTAAGTCTCAAAGCTGGAAGAGAGGCACAAAAGGCGCAAAGCATACGGCATACATTTCTGCAAGAGAACACTGAATAACTGAGTGAGAGGACTGGCTGCAAAGGATTTCAGTTTCTGCATATTGTGTCTGGGATCAGGGATTAGAGATTTAATAAATATTTTCAAACCAAGCAGAAGGAGTAGGATGTAGCCTTCTATTACAAGATTTATCATGAAGAATGTAAGGTGTCAGGGACAAGGGTATCTTTTTGTTCTGTTTGTACATTATACATCTCAGTCAGTTCCTAGACCATGACGGAGACTCACTGTACAATAGTAAGAATAAGCAGGCAGTTGGGCTACGCGAGGAACATTTAAGCAGTTAAATCCCAGCCCAGTTTTTGTTCTTTTGGCATTTCTGCACCTGCATGGAGCTTTCAATAACATCTGCTGAATGAAGTTCCAGATGTGTACGCCTAACGGGAATGTGTATGTCTACAGATAAGCTAAAGAGAAGAAAATTTCCAAAATAGTCACATTGCTAATACTGAGTAAAAGCAAAAGCATTATCTGCATGCTCCTCAGAAAGCAGAAAGCAGGTAGAAGCTTCTCCATTTTTTTTGGCAGCTTCTGGCTGAGAGGACTAGTGCACAGCTCAAGAGACTTGAGGAATGGGCAAAGAGGAACCTTATGCAGTTCAACAAAGGGAAGGGCCAAGTCCTGCCCTTGGGTAGGAAAACCGCCATGCACCAGAACAGGCTGAGGTTCAACCAGATGGAGAGCAGCTTTGCAGAGAAGGACCTAGGGATGCTGGTAGACAAGCTGAATGTCAGCCAGCAATATGCCCCTACAGCAAAGAAGGCCAACAGTAGCCTGAGCTGTGTTAGGTGTAGTGGTGCCAGCAGGTCAGGGAAGGTGATCTGGTGAGACACATCTGGAGTGCTGGGCAGAGTCCCAGGATCCCCAGGACAAGACATGGATTTACTGGAGCAAGGGCAGAGAAGGGTTAAGGGACTGCCGCATCTCTCATATGAGGAGAGGCTGAGAGAGCTGGGTCTGTTCAGCCTGGAGGAGAGGAAGCTCTGGGGGCATCTGGTCCATCTGTATAAATACCTGATGGGAGAGTATCAGAGAGATTGGGAATTGAACCATGGTGCCAGAGAGGTTGTGGAGTGTCCATCCTTGCAGATATTCAAAATCCAACCAGGCACAGTCCTGTGCAACATGCTCTAAGTGACATTGCTTGAGAGGAGGGATTAGACTAAATAATCTTCAGAGGTTCAGTCCAACCTCAACCATCCTGTAATTCCGTGTTTCTGTGAATCACACTTATTTTGGACTTAGACAAAGTCCAAAGCTTGGTCTCAGCATCTTCTTCCAGACTCCGCTCATCTGGTTTCTTCTACTTGACACCATGGTGAAGTGTTTTCTAAGTGATATATGTGTCATCTGCATCACCATCAGCACTGGATAATGCTGATGATGTTATTAAAATAAAATCCATCAAATAGGTGTGAATTTAGAAATCCTATTTGCTAATCGTAGAATCACAGAATCACTGTGGTTGGAAAAGACCTTCAAGATCATTGAGTCCAACTGTAAGCCCTTCAGCACCATGCTGTTAAACCATATCCTTAAGCGCCTCAAAGCTTTACTGCAACTTCCTAACAACCATATCCTATGTTCCAAGTCAGTGGTTTCTTGTTAAAATGCCCTGTAACTGATTAGGATTCCAAATAATACAAGCAAATAAGCCAATTTTACAGCTTTTTATTATTATTCATGAAGTTCTCACTTTTCCCCATACCCTAACAGGCTACAAGCAGTCATCATGATTACAGTAAAGTGAGCACAGAGGACTGGAAGAAAGGTTTTTAAGTCATCACAGACAATTTTCTGGTACTTTAAGTCTGCCTATCCTTCATTCCCCTAATCTTTCCTTTTCCAGCACTGTAACATCTTCTCTTTCTGCAGAATTAACTACTGTAGTTCCCAGCTTTTTTAGGAGAGGCCAGTTCCAAAAGCTTTTGAATTCTGCTAAAATTATTTCAGGCATGGATAGTTAACAACTTATACAATTGCAGCATGCTGGAAATGGGCCAGGTGCTTCTTAGCCTAGAAAGATAAAGTATTTCCAAGCCAAAAGCAGAGTACACAAAGCCAAATTTTCTTTCTTTATCTCAGGATGTTGTTCTTCTCTAAAACATGTAGCAGTTGGAATCTTTTTTATGCTTTTCCCAGCCAAACTGATCTATTCTAACATACACATAGAGTAACTGGAGTAAAAGCTAGTGAACATTTTTTAACTATGTATTTCAGTCTCTGTTTCCTTTTCAATTATACTACATATTGTACTGGGATATGTTTAACAAAAAAAAAACGAGAATAGGAGAATAGGTTATAGGAATATGGAATTAGGGAAAGGCAGGACTGGAGGGATAACACTGAAATGAAAAATGTAGTATCTGTGTGAAATGAAAAATGTGGAAGGAGAATAGTAAGAGATAGAATGGAGGTAGGTCAGAGGACAAATGATGTTGCAGAAAAGACAGTATATGAAATAGGGCCAACAAATAGGAAAAAACACCTAGCATCCCTTGTGAAGCACGTAGTATGTCATTTGTGCCCCACTGAATCAATCAGCCAGCTACTGGCCTTTTAAAAATCTCCCTTCATTGCTGTGTTAGTGCTACTGCAAGAAATGAAGTATTTCAGAAGGATTTAGCTGAAATAATGTTGGAGGAAAAAATGGTTGCCATGAATAAAAACACTTTATCATCCAGACATCATCATTATAAATTTTGTGTAACTGTCAGAGGCACTTTGGCTTCTGCAAAATCATATCACCTTGGTTTTTAGTAGGAGTTCATTATTTTGTGAATTTTTGTTTACAGATTTATTTATTTCTTCATGCACATGTACTGCTGAGAGCATTTCCTTATTACTATTGGCTAGAATTCCCCAAAGAGTTTCCCACACAACATGAGAGAATTTGAGCATGCCATTGTTATGCAGGAAATAGAATATCTATTTTAGACATGGTGAAAATGGACCAGCAATTGTTGAAGAGTCTCTATAAATCACATGTAATAAAATTAGGTATCATAAAAACTAGTCTTTAGAGTAAGAGACAGAGTATTTGGCTTAATTTCAAAAGGACTTTAAAAAAAAAGAAGACAAAAAGACAGACAAGAAGACATGCACAATTCTCTTCAAGAGACCATAGACCACTAAGTTATACTGTCAGCACAAAGGCTGCACTACTGCAGGTAAAGAGCTACTGTCTTGTTCAGAAACTTGCTGTGCAGTCTGAAGCATTTTTGTCTTGCCAGTTGATGGATGCTGTTTGGTATGCCTTGAAAAACCTGTGGAATTACACATCTGTGACTTTTCAGGTTTTCCTTTTTGGGATTAAGTGCTCAGGCCTGTTCACCGTAGGGAAGCTAGAAAACACTTCTGAAAGCTGGATGAACTGAAGAATCAACTAATATTGAATTTGGTAAAATGGAGCTAAAGGAGGATTGGAAGTATTTATGAATTTAAGATAAACTGATGACTAATTAGAAGATAGAAGATTGGCAGAAAATTAATAGATGTTGAAACATTCCAGTTTCTTTGACATAATATATTTTTTTCAGAAATGCCAAATCTTTTGATTTTAAAAAAGCTTTGCTACAAAGATCATTTACCAAAGCACCTCATGTTAGTATAAGAAAAAACTAAGCAAAAGAGATAACTGAAAATGAAGCAAAAAAATAGGTTTTCACATTAACCAACACTGTTTCCACCACTTCTGAATGTTTTATTTTCCTGTGTCCCATTGTTTCAGTTTAACTCTCAAACTAAAGTATCCACTTTCTTCTCATTTTTCTTTTTATTTATAATACTAATTTGTATTGTATGTCTGTAACTACTATTTTCTCAGCAAAACTTAATACATAGAAGGCTGGAGTATATGATGTACAACGGAAACCTGAAGAGAGTTGGTGTTGGTTAGCCTGGAGAAGAGAAACCTGAGGGGGATTTAACTGTCCTCTTTAGCTAACTAAAGGAAAGTTATAGAGAAAACAGTGATAGACTCTTCACAGATGTATAGAGCAAAAAGACAAAAGGCAATGGTTGCAAGATGCAACAAGAGAAATAAATTCAAGGTGTCTATAAGGTTAATATTTTTCTTATGAGGCAGGGACAGGGAAGGACAGAGATCGTCTAAACTTGAAAGTTTAGGTCTTGCAGTTAATGCATAGAGCTTCATAGGAACACAGGTGCTCTCTTTCAAGTTCTACTTTAGACTTGTAGGTTGAGCTTAACTAATGTCTAGGAGGAAATTTTCAGAACTGAACACTCCTTTCTATGCTCATGTTCTATGCTCTTTCTATGTTAGGAATTTTAGGTAGGCCTACACAGATAGCGAAAAGAGGACAGAGAGCAAATGTGAATGTTCCCAGTCCTTAACCTTTAGCTTGCATCCTGGGTTTGTTTTGGACCACTCAAGCTAACTTTCCAAACAAAACCCAGGCAGAGTGCAGAGTGCTCAGGATAGTTTAGAGCAAGCACTGTTGCCAAAAGGATAATAAGGGCAAGGTTTGTCTCCCTCTGACCTTCACAGTCCTCCAAGACTATTTGCATAGCCTTTGCACCCTCAAACATCTTCACAGGTACTTACGGCACATAGCAAAACACACCATACATCCCCCAATTTCATTCCGGAAAAAACTCACTGTGGCAAGCTGCAACACAGCTTTCATGTTGTTTCAAGCAATCTGAAGCCAAAATTTCCCTCAAAAAAATAGCAGTTATGACATAGAGTCATGGGTCCCCCATCACCTCATCCTGCTCCCTCATCCCATGGTGCCTAAGAACCTCAGAATCCTACTGCATATGGACATAGCCCACCACATACAGGAGGGCCCTCAGTAGCATGGGCAAGGGTCAGTGTGTGCCAAATGGGGCTCCCTTATTTAGCGGTATAGATGTAACCTTTGGTGTGATCTTCCAGGGAGCCTGGCTTCCACGAGCTTTAAACAAGGCCTAGGGTTTGGAGAGGAATGGTTTCTATCTGAAATAGATTTTTTAATTGTGTTGACTTTTTTCCTATTTATTTTCTGAAAAATCCAGTTAGTAGGTAAATTCTTGAATTAAGATAAACATCCAAATCTAAGAATGCCAAATCAAGTACTCAAACATTAGGAAAGGACAGATTTAGCACTGACAGTGCAGATTTAGTTCATGTGCGTTATATTTATTACTCATAGTTTCAAGAACAACTTTTTTTTTTTCTCTCATGGAACTACAAGGCTTTTCATCTACTAGAAAATGAACTGAGAAACAGAACAGGTCTTCCCTGTTGTAGCTGCTACAGTCATCTCTTGATGCCACATGAGCCATCAGAATAGAACTAGGCTCCCAATGCGAGCCCAAGGTGTAGGTCATCAAAAGCTCACCAAAATACAGACATTCCCCTCAGTAATTTCTGTTTCCTTGAACTGGACTCTTCCAGCTTCTAGATGAAAACTGCAGAAATTAGCCCAAGATTATAGCAGAATTATTTAAGGCAGGACACAGAGGAACAACCGAAAGAGCTTGAACTTGTCTACCCTGCTGTCCCTGATGCTTGTTACTAACTCAGGTACTGGCAGCAATGTACTCTGCAATGCAAAAGGCTAACTACACAAAAGAGCCTGCACATTTTGATTCAGTAATTATATTTTATCAAATGAATCATAGTTTTGAACTGACCTTGCTCCACTTGTGTGAACAGCAACCACTTCTTGACTAAAATACTATATTAGGAAAGCTGTCTTGAATATATAAAGTAGCTGAGAAAACAGCCAAAGATAAATGGTAGAAGACCTATTACAGGAGGTATTTAATGTACACTTCAAAAAACAAAACAGAAAACTTTTTTTTGTAACCAGAGATATTAGTTAATAGGCCTATAGTTCTGTGTTTGCCATCTGTTAATTGAAAGGGTTTTTTCCAGCTGTGTAGTGAGTCTTTGCATATTTATTTTTCTAAGTCCTTAGGGCTGATAGAGTTCTGAATGTGAAGAGTCTGCCAAAGTGTTTTTCACTTCCCAAGATACTCTTGGGCTCTATCAATCATAATGACAATTTAGCTTTGATGACTAAATACTATTCATGTCAAAGATTTAACGGGAGCCAACATACCTTTTGAAAAGGGAATTATATTTATAATTTTTGTCAGAACATTTCTGTATTTCCATGAAATAGTTATATACAATGTGACTTACAAAGAAAAAAAATGTAAAATGAATAAAGACTGTGAAGAACACAGTACTTCTTAATATTGAATTTTTGATTTAGGATTCTGTGTCAAGTCAAAAAAATGAACATGTCCATAAGGAAAATAAATATGGTGAACTTCCAAGGTCAAAGCTGGCCGTGGGTGATTTATCTTTAGAAATCCTTTCTGAAGTACTGCATTAGGAAAAAAAAATAGCTTCAGTATTTGGTGAAATCCTTCGCTACTCTTTCTGAGGAAAGGAGGTCATTAGCCCAGGTCCCCTCACTGTAGTGCAGATGAGCATGTTCTCAGGTGAGAACTCTTTTAGCACCCCACATCTTCCCCTGGCAGCCCCTTCTGAGCCTCAACCAAAATAGAACTCCCCACTTTCCTTGTCTCTTAACCCTTAATCTTAACCCACACAACGTGTAAGACCACGAAACTTGCCCAGAGGAACATGTTCTCTGGGGACAATTTTATCTGCAACTCACAATTCTTTGGCAGAACTTTTGATCGTCTCTCCAAACGGAGCTCTAAACTTTGACTATCATCTCCTGACCCTAAACTTAACTGTAACCATAAAACTGTGTGTTGGCAGAGTCTTAGCCCAAGAAACCTCAGCCCAGATTAACAAGCCCTTAGTGGATAATTCTGTTCGCTCCTTTTCCCTTTGAGAACCCCACCACATGAAGCTGCCGACTTCTAACCCTAAACCTTACACAAGCTTAAAACTTTGGTTGAGATTTAGCACAAGACATCAGTTATGGCTGGGCTCAGAAGAAAAAGATTTGTGTCTCTACCAATCCTAACTCTAAGCCTAACTCAAATCCTATCCACTGGATGAGACTTAGCCCATAATATCCTAGCCATGTCCCTACAAATGTGTCCTTATAGAGAATCCTTCTTTCCAACTCACCCTTCCTTTGGCTGCTAATTTACAGCCCAGCTTCAAACGGAGATGTCTTCTCTTATTTCCTCACCTAACAGATGGATAGTTTTCCAGGCTGAATGCTGTATGGGGATCATCCCTTCCTTTAGTGGCCGTTTCTTAACATTGCCAAGGATGCTGGTTGTTGGATACAACATTTATTATTGTTGTTACCTACTTCAAGAAAAATCTTGAGTAGGAGATCTGAATTAATATCATTAATAATAAACTTACATGAATATAAAATTGTGAGTGAAATGGAATATTTTCTTTATTTGATAGGTGTAGTTAGCATGTGTGTTCCTGCCATTTTTAACAAGACACCGAAACACAACCTTACTTTGAAACATTTCAATCCGTTATAAATGGCACACCTATTTATTTTTATATCATATTAGTTCAGAATAAAAATATTTTTATTAATTCCAGATTAATCTGTTTCATCAGCCTAAGAACACTGAAACGGGCCATTTTCAAGTTATCTTTACCACTACATCTGTTTCCTACGATTAAAGTGCTATTCAGGATGAAACCACTCGGTGGTGTCACAGAGCTGCATTTAACCAACTTCGGTAGTTCTTAAATTTGATCACTTTTATTTTGGAAGTCAGTTCTCATCAGGTTCTTAGAGCACTGGTTTCCCTGCGTAACTTTAAAACTAACAGTAGCTCTTTTCTGTAGCTTCTATTTTAAACTCATCCACTGCAGCTGAGCAATGCTTTCATTTCATAGGCATATTTTTTTCAGTTGTACTTTGAACTAAAACTACGTGATTCTTGTTGTGCCACCTCTAGAGTATAACATCTTAACCAATGAAATAACTCATAGAATAAGAATTTATTTGGCATGTTAGGGCGGCTGAATAGTATAACAATCAATGCACTGGTAGTAAATATCTTCCAATTAATGTGTACAATGTATAAGAAAGCAGAAACTGATTACTGAACTCTCAAAAATTTTTAAAACATAAATACTCGTGTACAAAAGAGCTACTGACTTTACAAAATAAAGTGATGTGAAAACAGTGTAATCTGTAATTATGCTGTTTATAAAAGAAACTGTTACTACATTTGAAATTTCAAGTATTTGATGAATTTTTCAATGCAGTAAAAATAAATATTTTTCTATCAGACCATGGTAAATGAAAATGTTTTGTATGTTAAGATAACATGCCGAAAAAATGGGAGATTTCGCTGCTTTCCAGCAATCCTCCATTGCAGGAGAATCATGTTATTGTCACTGTAATGTCCCCCGATAGAGCCAGCTCTTTGTTCTGACGGATAATTTTGCAGGAACTTCGGATATTTTGAGACCAAGTCTTTGGAAATCAAGACATGCATCTGGGGGCAATTTTTTTGCATACAGCTCTATCTTTTCTGCATACAGCCATATATTACATTAAGCTAATCATTTAACTTGAAGTTTGTGGAAAGATACGTTGAAAATATGCTTCTTAGACAGCAACTGTGTTAGTATGTTATCTTCACTAGCGTATTTAGGGGAAAAAAAACACGGCCTGCAAGTTTTGACTTTTTTTCAATGTTGTGTTTGCAGCAGATGATCGAGGCCTCTGCAGCTGCTGGGACTCCCCTTCCCACGCGTCTGTGTGTGTGGGACCCCCGAGGCTGCGGGCTGCTGCTCCCACCGAGTCCGTGACATGACACAAATCCCACGGGCGCCGGCCCTGCTGCGGGCTGGAGGCGAATTTCCCCATTTCGGGCACGCACAGCCCATCCTGGCTGGCCACGATGTGCATGGGCTGGAGGCGCCATCGGGGCTCTTGGGCCGCTTTGGGGCTGTAACAGCACACGCAGGCACCCAACCCCGCAGCGGGCCTAAGAGCACCTCACCGCGCAGCGGTGTTGGGCCAACAGGAATTAAAGTAAGGGTAAAGTAACCTTAACGGCTGTTAATTAGCAAACACCCCCACGACATCTGTGGGGAGCCTGAGGAGCTGGAGCAAGCGCGGCCCGCTCGCCGCCCCTGCCCTGTGTGGAGGCGCCGCCGGCCGCGCGGCCCGCTCGCCCGCCCCAGCGCTCAGCCC
>VWPW01014072.1:414796-442682 GCA_013389825.1 Crypturellus undulatus | reverse complement strand
GGCGGCGCCGGGCCCGGCAGGCCCCGCTGCCGGGAAGGCGGCCGCGGCGGGGCCGGCGCAGCTGCTGCAGAAGGGCGACGAGCAGAAGAAGCGGGGCAGGAAGAAGCTGGTGGAGAAGGCGGTGCGGGTGAGGGCGCCTTTTTCTTTATAAAAAAAAAAAAAAATAAGCAGTGTTTCAGTGGAATCGTTTTTGAAAGCCTTACTTATTATTAGACCAAACTTTAGCCCGGTGCGATCTGATACTGGAGACCTCAGCCTGGTTGAGGTTTTCAAGCCCAGAGTCGCAGGCTAGGCAGGTAGAGACAAGTGGAAGCAGCATCGTGAGACCGGCAGATGTTGTAGTGATGCAAACTTGAGGAAAGGTTTTTTTGTTTGTTTGTTTGTTTTTTTTAATTTTATTTTTATTTTATTTCTGCCACTTTTCAGATGAGCTTATAATGTTGATCTCCTGAGAAGCGTGCCTCAGGAGGAATTGGTCTGATTTAGTAGTTGCGTTAGGGATCATCTTCTCTAATGAGGAAATCTGTGTCTTAGAATCCCCTAAGATCATTCCTGTCTTTTAATCTAAGTAGATGTGTGGAAACCTTCTGTGCTTGCTAAATTGCTCGTACTTCATGAGGAAACTAGCAGAATACAGAAATTATTGACTTGCCCCTCTAAAGCTGCCACTTACCTAAGTTTGGAGACTGAAGGGGTTGTTTGTGTAGCTTTTCTTTTGTTAGTATGTTTGTAATCCTATTTATGTCCAATGGATTATAGGAATGAAAGTGCAGCAGATGTCCTCTGGCCTGTTACAACTGTGTTTTAAATGTGTGTATCTTCCTATAAAATCTCTTTTTCCTTGAGAAGCTGAAAAAGGAGAGAAAGTGAAAGAAAATTGTTTCTTTGTTTGATTCCTTTGTTCTTTGCTCCTGAGATTCAAGATAAGCTTGTATTTTTGTATGGTAATTCTTTTAATGAGAAATAGAGGCTAGAATATCCTTACTCCCCCAAAAAAGTCCTACCTAAACTATCAAACTGTCCTTGACACCCAGCGAGCTGCTGAAGTCGATTTAGTCTCTTGCAACTTGCAGAAAGTTGACCACCAAGAAGAGGAAGTATCCTAATTCAGAATTTCTCAAGTGTTCCTAGGCCTCCATTTTAGAGGAGACATATGAAGAGACAGTTTCTTTTTGCCTTCTTGAGAGTTTCTTTTTGCCTTCTTGAGAGGCAGATCCTCCAAAATCTAACAGATTTGTTGGTCTTTGTCCCAGAGAATACATAATCCTAGAAATAAAATAAATGAATAAATAACTGTAGTGTAAAAATGGAGCATAAACTCTTGCAAGTCATCACTGAGGACATTAAATACTGACTCAACAAAAGATAGGAGAAGCTATGAAGAAGAGATAGGAGAAGCTTCATCACAGAAGATGAGGAGATGCTACTGTTTGACCATGATATAAAGTACATGGCTTAATAAGGGAAATTTGTACTAATTGCATGTAAACATATTTATCTAACTGACATTGTGTTTGGTGATTTTTAAATACTTGCACTGTTCAGTTTAATTAAGCACAGAATTACGAAAGCTGTGTAAGACCAAACTATGTAAGCAAGTATTTTCAGAAACACCGAGTAAAGTAGTTTTCAGCTGTCAGCCTGTCATTCAGTATTTTGAGGGAGTTTTAAGTCATTTTCATATTACTATGTATTCATTATGTCCATGCATAGTTTTCTTAAAAGGTTTTCTGAAAGGAACATGCATAAACATAGTAATTAGCTACAGAGCAAGTAAGTGCCTCTCCATGGTAAAGTTAAGTGGGCCTGCATCATGCTCGTAATGTAGATAACTGGAACCTCCATCAGTGTGCTCCCCCAAAACGCTTTCTGGCTTTATTTCACCTGACAAAACACTCAAAATGGTACTGAAAATTTACAAGACACCAAAGACTCTTCTTGTAGGTTGTGTAGTGGTTTTCAGCTGTTATTTTTGTCATTCTGTAATGTGAAAAGTTAGGAATGTGGAGGAAAAAGAGAATAAGCCTAAAGCCTATTACCAGCCTATTTACTGCAGGAGTTGCTATCCCTGTATTTGGATTGTTGGCATTTTGGAAAGCTTAAAACAACTAGTCTATAGGGATCAAAAAGCTCACTACAGATGTCTGCTTAAAAGCCATATGATTATTTTACTATAGAATTGAGCTCATCATATGACAGGTAATGTATCCCAGATCAGTGAGGATCAGAAGTATTCTTGACTGTTCTCTTTCTGAGGAAGTCTGTGGATTTATTTCTTGTAGTTGGCTTTATTAATGTGCAACCGACCTAATATTTTTGTTAGAATAAGTTTGTTTGAGTAGCCGTGCATTGACTAGATTTGCTAACAACTATTGGGCTCTGTTTTTCACTCCCTCTAGGCAGACTGAGGTACTGTGAGTCTGAAATAGCTCAGTGTTCATACACACAGTAGTTTACAGAGCCAGCTCTGCTTTTCTCCAACTGCTTGGAGCAAGGCAGTATCATGGGATCCTTGCTTCTGGTCTCCCTGCCTGTTTAGGTACATGTGTAGTAAACTGCTTTCTCTCTTTCCTAGCAGAGGAGAAGCTTTCTGTCACTTTTCATGTCTCAGAGTCCTTTGATACCGGTTAAGATTTTTTTTTCCACTCTCAAGTAACAGCTTTGATTTTTTTTTTTTTCCTTTTTTTTTCTTTTTTTTTTCCCTCCTTTGATTCCTTTCCCCAGCGAAAAAATCCTGTGCCTCCCTCTGCTGCTTTTTAGTTCACCCTTTTTATTGAACATTTATTCTTACCAGAGCTTCTGGACAATCTGCAAAGCACTGTATAAACTTAAGAATAACCTTTTTTCTCTACTCTGCTCCACCTTTTAGAAACTCATGCATACCACTTATTTGTAGGTGTAAAAAATACCTAACAGTGCAATTTGTATCATTTCAGGTATACCTTAACAATGAAGGCATTGAAACTTAGTTTTAGTAAAAGCATTGGCTTTCTTCTGGCTTACTGCTTCACTTGCTTGTATGTATTTTTTTTTTGGACTACAGTTTTCTTTGTATTCTTGTTGCACTTACAAATAGACTGTACAAATAGACTGTACAAAGACATTTTCAAAGGTAACCATGTATGTTAAGCATCAGTTTGCTAGAGAAATAGAACTGTGGGTTTGTCTGGCGTCCAGTTTGTCCAGCTTCTTACTCAAGAAAATTTTTGAGAACAGTGATGGACAAAAATCTTTCATTGGCCCAGAACATTTCAAGTATGTCCGTCTTTGTAAAGTGTAATGAAGGACTTTGACTAGCTTTTCAAGAGGCAGATCATAGCAACTACACTGCTGTTTCTTGGAGAATAGTGTAGAGCTGAAAGACCAGCACTGTATCTTAATGCCCTCAAAAAAGCATTGAATAAAGCCTCAAAATAAGCAGACAGTTTGAAAATGTTCAGAAATTAGTATTAAGTTTCTCATTTTCACTGTAGTTTTAAGGAGTGGGAGAAAATATGGAATATAATTACAACATTGTGAAATTTGAATTGATAATGTTGGTGGAATGTTAATGTTTTGCTGTGACATTTTAAACTTCAGCCTTTTATGATTGCAGTTTAAAAGATTGTAGGTCAGCTTTCCCCTTCCCCCACCCTTCATCCTCTTTCTCATGTGTGCTAATATCTCTGGTTTATGGAAAAATGAACACAAATTTTGCTCAAATTTTACTTCAGTGATTCGTCTGTGGGCAGAAATCAAATGTGGAAATCTTCTACTGAAAAGATAAATATTATGGATATGCAGGGAAAAATGTATGGAAGTACTTGCTTTTAAATTTGTTTTTAATAGTCATTGTCAACATGATCAGATGATTAGAAAGTGATTTTAAGCAGTCATGTGGATGAGTCTTTCCCGAGGGTTCTTAATGGGCGTGAGTTAGCCTAGAACAAGACTTCTGAGAAATAGATGGTTTTGAGAGAAGTAAAGAAAGTATCGTTCAAACTTAAGATATTTCTAGTTTGTACAGTAATTCAGGATCATTTCACAATAGCTAAGGTCTTTGTATGCAATACCAAGAAAATTTGTTACAAACACTTGGCACAAGTCATGTTGAATCTGGGGAATGTAGGGAGATTCAGGAAATGTTTATGGGAACAAGACTGTGCATCAGATATTTAGCCTCCCTGTAGAATCTACTAGAGAGAGGTCTGGTGAGAGGAACCTTACACGGACCTTTGAGATGCAGGTCTATAAAATACTCTCCATTCTCAGAATAGTCAGAGAGGTGACGTGCATCTTAGATGTAAAATAGATAGTTTAAAGTTGTATGTCCTTTGCAGGAGAAGTGGGTTAGGTGATCTGCTCTTTCAATTTCTATTAATAGTTACAAAATAAGAAGTTGGCATGCTAAATAACTACACTAACTATGTTCTGCATTGGTGAAACCTTGTCAAGGGTGCTTTGTAGGTATAATATTCCATGACAAGACTTAATACCCTGTACTAGTCAAACTGAGATTCAGGTTTAGTCTTTAAAGGAGTAGCTCTTACTCAGATACTGCCTTAACAAAGGTCATTGTAATACAACCTTTGGTTTATTTTAAACCAATCAGATTGGTGTGCTATGAAATTAAGATCGTTTCAGATGTTTTGTTCATTAAGAAACTAACACATGTATTAGTTTGTATTTTATTTAAATATGAAAAATCATCTTTGCGCAGAGGATACATTGGCTCCAAACATTAAAACAGTAGACCAATTCTTTATGCCTAATATCTTAAAGACTGAAAATTTTGTATCCAATTCCTTATTAATATGGAATAACTAGAAACTTGTTTGCACCCCATATCAATTACTCTGTTTGACAATTGCTTTTGATTTGGTGAGATTCATGTCTAACAGAAGTATAGTGCTTACAGGAGTACAATAGTAGTTAGAGTATATATAATACTTAATAGTATTATATACTGTAGAGGTATAGTTACAGTAGTATAATACTTAACATATCTTTATCTGTTCAGGAGTTGAGGACAATAATAAAAAGCTGTGACTGAGGTTAGCATTGTGTGTGACCAAACAAAATCTGTAATTATAGTTTTGTATAAGTATTTATATAAGCAAAGACATACCTCTTTGTTATTCAAAGGTGAAGATGACTAATGATTGTCTGGAGTTTTGACTTTATCAGAGAAACCTGGTGATTTTTTTTTTTTCCCCATTATTATTATGCGAGGGGAGAGTAGTAGACAGATGTAATGAGTACATGTTAATCCATCCCTCTGAAGGAAAGAGCAACATGTTCTTTGTACGTATTTCATGTTCAATTACTGCTGTCGGTTCTGCTATGAAATTTAACTTGTGAAGGAAGTGAGCTGTTAGTTATTTGCACAAGTACTTGGAGAATAAAGCAGAGACTTTTTTGAGCTAAAAATTCTTTTTTTAAAAAAAAATTGCCTATTGCCAAACTGCTGCAAAGTGTTACGTGTGTTCTTTTAATTAGGTAGTCTACTTATCTCTTAGCAAGCCTATCGAATACAGGATATATTAACATGGGATTATGTTTGATATATTCCATGTTCGATAGGCTTGCTAAGAGATGAATAGACTTATGTGTTCTTTTTGTCATTTACACATTTGGTTAATATAGAACTGCAGTGAGTATTTTGAGAGCCTGTCCAGTGTATTGTGTTTGATTTACTTTGTCATGTTGTATTTTTCAGTCAATGAACAGTTGCATTTCAGTAATCACGTAATTTCAACTTTTTCATCTTCAGCCTCATTTTTTGCTATTCAAATTTATTGTTTGTACAGCCTAATGGACAGTCCATCCTTGACGTATCTGAAGATGAAGTAATACAGACTGTTCGTAGAGAAAATACAAAGCAGCCTTTGGATGCAGAAAAGAAGAATGAGAAGGTCAGTTATGGTTTTGAAATTGCAGTGTATCAAAGTTTAGTGTCTGTTTCTGTATCTGAAAACCCTACTTATGATTTGAAATCCTCTTTCGTACTCTGTGAAGAGAGTGCTAAAGAAACTCTCTAAGGAAAATGCTAAAGTAATTGTGTGTTTTTTTTTGTTTTTTTTTTTTTTTTTTCTCCTTAAATGGAGATTGTGGATTATCATGGAATGTTTGTATGAATCAAAACAAAAATGCCGAAGATGGAAGCTTCTGTTCACCCTAAGATCTGTATAAGCAAAGTTTGTTTCATCTTTGCTGGCTTCTGTGCAGATACAATATAATGATATTACTGTTAAGGGGCTTGTAAATGATATAACCGTCGAGGGACCTCTATGTAAAAAATAAGACCATGTTCTTGCGTATTTATTTTGTCAGATGTAGCCATTAGTGATTAGAGTTCCTAATTTCTGATGACAAACAAGGCTTTGAAGTCTGTTGTCAGCTTCTTGTTATGCAAATTAAAACAGCTGAATTTAAAGCTGGGTCTGTTGCTCTTTCTAAAATATATCCATATTAATGACAGTGTTGTTGTTTTCACTGTGGGGACTGAATTCTTCCATTATTGTAAATGCTGTATCTTGTAGTTGACATAGATAAATTTATGACTGTGATGAAAACTGATTTTTGTCTTGGTTCTTTTGCTAATGTTATGCATAAAATTTTGATATTGGCCTGGGTTTCTGAAAATACATAATATATCTCCTGATCAGTTTAGTGAAGCCAGGACTGCCAGTTATTTCTGGTAAAGATTGCTGCATTGTTTTTTTTTTTTTCTATTAGTTGTGATAAAGTTTATTCCTTTTGAGATGTTTTTAGTATGTGTGGGGGGGTTCTTATTGACAGATAAATATACCAATTTTAATTTGAGGATTAGTTAGTAGAATCAATTAATTCTCTTCACATAATACATCTGCTATAAGTAAACTGAATTACTTTGTAACAGACTTTATTCTATTAGTTGGCTACAGCAGTTTCTAAAGACTTAAATTGTCAAATAAAGGACTTCTCTGAAGTGGCTTTGCCTTAAACTTTTACCCTTCACACTACTTCCTATTTTCAGGCTAACTTTGTGCTTTGTTGAGGAGACAATAAAATGTGATTGTGAAGGGCTTTTTGCCTTTTCAACTTTCACTGTACTTTAATCAGATTTCCAAGTAGGGAAGGTGTTACCCTGCTAGCCTCTAGGTATAGAATAGGAGCGCAGAGGTGGTATTTGAACTTTGAAATGCCATTGAAACTGCAGTGCCAGGAAACCCATAGCACTGCTCCAGTGTGGATGCTCACGCAGCAGATTGTGCATCGCTTTGTCTTGGGGAAGCACGAGCAGAGCACGTTTGCTTCAGTTAAGAACAGTCCTGAGAACTTACTTTAAACTCTGTGTGGGTAACTTTATAGGCATTAATTATTTGATTAAGGCACTCGCAGTATCCATTGCGTTTGTAACATTATGAGTTCCCACAGGTTTTGAGGGATCCTGTGTAGGTGTTTCTCTTTGTACTGCTTGGCAGCGAAAACGTTTTGGTAATGTCACAACTGGGGCTTTTAATATGGTGCAAGTTCTCTTGACATCTAAGAAAGTTGAGTAGTTACAGGTTTTTTTGAGCCAAAAGGTTCTGAGATTATAAATGTAGCAGAGTTAGGCTTAGGTACAAACTTAACAGCTTATAATTTGCTGCTTGCAGATGATAACTTTTAATGTTGTCCATTTTTCCTTTTAAATGCTGTCTTAAGAAGATACTCTTACAAAGCATTGTGTTTATTCATACTCTTAAAACCAATTCTTTTCAGATTGATTTTGAAACTAGTTTTCTTCTTTTGAGGGCATTTCACAAGCTTTATAGTCAGTATTTGGTTAAGGGTAGCTTACTAGGCACATGGGTGAGCTGTGTCAGTGTGGATGTATCTGTGTTGTTTGATACCTTAGTTCAGTGAGCCGTGAGCTAAATCTGTTCAAATAAGCTCTCCAAGTGCTTGCAGGTGTTGGGGCAGCCCTGCAAATAAACAATTTTTTTTTTTTTTATTTTTTCTTTTTTTTTGTCCTTTTTTTTTTTTTTTGCTCTAATGCTGCACTAAGCTATATAAGCTATGTTTGAGCAACTATGTTGAAGTTTTATGATGCGCTTTGGATGTGCAGATGTGCAAGTTCGAAGGCATGTGCACTACATAACACTGTGGGAGCTCTACTGCAGATGTGGCAGTTTAGGTATTGCCAGTCCTGAATTCTTGAGCATGTCATAATCTTGGACGACTAGCAAGGCTAGCAAGTCATATAGTCTATACCCCTGTATAAAGCTGGCCATTAGCTGTCACTCAGTTACCAGTCTTATTCTGACGTTAGCATGTATTACAAAAGGATATCCAATATTGTTACCAAGACATCAGAAAGCAGGTAACCATTGCTTCATATTAGCTCATCGAAGGATTAAACCCCAAGGCATTCTGTGGTAAATGTCATCTCAATTCGTTGAATCATTTTTTGTACATCTTTTTCTCATCATCTTTCTAACATGGTACACTCTCTCTTTTGACTGAAGCAGCTTGCAGAAATAAATGCATCTATTCATTTAGCTCTGCTTGAATAGCTGAGCAGCAGAAGTTGGCGATAACTTGAAAACAATGTGAATTTCCACTGTAAACTCTCATCACTGTTGTCCTTCAAAGTAATTTTCCATACTGGGATCCTCTTCCCATTTTAAGGTGTCGGTGACGTTCTTTGTTCTTTAGTATATCACTTTGTACCAACAGTTCATATTCCTCTGTCTGTGTTAGAGCTTTCTCCACCAGTCTTTGTGTTTCGTTGCAGAAGTACTTCTTTGCATCATCATTTGTATACTGCCTAACTCTTCCATGTTACTTCAATAGTCCTGATTTATATTTCGGAAACAGTACTGTGTAATATTCCTTTCATTTTAAAGAGACTGTCTATATAGGGGTTATTCAGAGAATTTCATTTTGTTTGCTTCTGATATTTTATATATATATCCTAAATTAATATGTGATCAGAAAGTAATTATTAAGATAAAGTTTTATTTTTATTCTAGTCAAAGAAAAAAAAGAAATCAAAGGGAGATGCTAAAGCAGTTCAGGATCCATCACGTTTGGATGGAAAGGAAGTTGATGAAGGTACTGAACACAGATGCACAAAAATGCAATCAGATATATTTTGGCATAAATGGTATTTAAGAATTACTTCTATGCATGTTTTATAAGGAAACATAGTAAATTAATTTTGTAATAACTTTGTGGTTGCATGTTATACCTGGAAATTTGACTTTTGAAACAAGAGCATTCAACTTCAACTGTTTTCTTAGTCAAACCTGCAAAACCTGAGAAGTCATTAATAATAGGACCATCATGTTGTTCATGTTTTTATCAATGAAGCAAACTATCATTGCATTGCAAACAGAAAAAATATTTAGTGAATTGCTCATGTTTTCATACTGATGTTGAAGTTGACTGCCATGTCTGTAATTTTTTTTTTCAGTAAATCAAACATAGATTCAGTCTACAGTTTGATCTGAAACACTCTTTTTCCTTTCTATTTTCCAACTTATTTGGTGATGTTTTTATTTGGCGGGGTATTTTAGGAGCCTGGGAAACTAAAATCAGTAACAGAGAAAAGCGACAACAGCGTAAGAGAGACAAGGTATTGACTGACACTGGCTCGGGAGAATTGAATCTCCAAGGAATGGAGAATGCAGTAACTGCTTCCATTGAACAACTGATGCCTGCACCTTCACTTCCAGTTGGTCTTAGAAAAAATAAAGGTATGACAGGTGTCAAAACTAGAAAGATAATGCCTTTTGAATGTATAAAGTTGCAACTCTGTTTGGATATATCCTAGTTATATAGGGAAGGTCTGAGAAGAAATCATTTCTTGAAAAACCATTTCAAGCTATTTAAAGACACTTTGGGTTGCATAGAACTTGCTCTCCCTCTGTCATACTAATTCTTTTTTGAGTCATACTTGGGAGGGAAGTCCTGAAGAGAAACAGGAGTTAGTGGCTGAAGCACTGACTTCCATGCTACTCCTTTCCCAACTGAGGCATGATATACTGGTACCTAGAATTGTCCATATTCCTTCATTTGTGCTGCTGCTGACTCTGCCTGTTGTCTCCCTGGAGACTTCAAAGGCAGTACCAACTCCCTGTCTGTTTCCTGCCTGCCTGCTTGCTTGCAGGAAGACTGTGCACGAGTTCTCTCCCAGGCCATTCTCTGCTTTAACTGCTTAGCCAGTAGAGTTTTGCTTCAGCATCTGATTTATTAGCATCTATGCCTCTTCATAATTATCAACGATATCTGTCTGAGATTTAGTAACCAGTAATTATAGCTAAGGAGTTGCAAAGTTTTAGCTTTTATGGCTGCTGGTGTTTCAGAAAAGTCATGGGTAGATTTTAAACCACAGGCAGGTGTACAGCAACTCATATTTCTCTGCAATAGAGAAATAACTTAAGAAGCTGAAACAGTTTAGACTGTTTTGCCTGTTTTAACACAGCCGAACAGTTTAGATAATGTGCTTTTAACCTATTCTTAAAGTAGAAGAAGCTTCAGTGATCTAACAAAGTGACAGGAAACTTAAGCCTAACTACTCGTCTTGTAACAATATGTTGAGTTATGTCTATTAACTTACTGATGTTTTTTACTGGCGCTTTGCATCTATGAGTGTGTACTTGTCCTTGAGGACTAAATTCAGTAGTTTTATTTGATTTTTGGCTTGTTTTTCCCTCTGCATCTTTACATACGAACAGTTTCAAGAAATACATAAATGCAGCTGTTCTGTGGCTATCCAGGACTTATGTAATCACTCTAGACAGAGTCCATAACACACCATGTGCTCTTAAAGATCACACTACCAGATTAATTTGAAAATAGTTCAGCTGTATCTAGCCTTTTTTGTGGTAAGGTGTAAGTTAGAAATATCTGTATGTTTCTGAAATACTTATTTTTCCTTTGCTTGCAAATTTTAGCCTGTCTTGGGTTTCTGACTGCAAGTCCAGGGAAACTAGCTAGAATTCTTTGAAATCCACATTTTTCAATTCACATGCCCTTAGTCAGAGTTGACCTCAGGCTGTCTATAAAACAAGCATAAATAAAAATCAGAACATTTTTTATTCTAAAGGTTCCTAGTAATGCCTTGATCTTCTATAAGATGTCATTGCACTTTCTGCCCCCGACATTGTATTAATAATGAGTACTCTTACTTTACAGCTGTTGCCATTTTCAAAACTTACTCTTTTTTTCCACCTCTTGATCAGGTGACACACTTCTGAATGTGCAACTCAGCAACTCTAAAACTGCAAAGGGAGAGTCGGCCATTCCACAAGGTAAAAGGCTTTTATTGCTAGGCATCCTAATGAACTAGAAATGTTGTACAAAGTGAAAACATCAATAGTCAGTGCAGGATGGTGCAGAGCTACTGATCTGGAACTTTATGCAGCTGGCCCTTTTAGTTAAGAATCCTCATGTCAACCTTATGAAGTTGATCTTTTTATGGCAACTACTTGTTTGTCCAAAGAAAACCTTAATAAAACTGACTACAGTAGAGTTCAAAAATATCAGTCTTTGTTACAATGAAGTGTGTGTTTGCTGCAGATTGCATACCCGTGGGTTGTTCAGTTCTTCATATACTACTTTGAGAGGCTTGCTGTAGGTAATTTATATTAAGAAAAATAATTGTATATATCAGAAACAAAAATGTTAACAAAGTTGGTCATTTTCCACTGTCAATGGAGTGAATGTTGAATCCTAGTTTTGGGGTGTTTTTTTAAATGAGAGAAGCTGATCCAGCGGTGTTTGAAGTGAATTAGTTTGTCCGAATTAGATCAGGATACAGGATAGTTGTTTTCTATTCCTAGCTGCACACTAGGCCAACATTAATGGTGTTGCTTTACGGAAAAGTAGTTTGTGTAATTAAGCAAGTCAACAGCTATTAAAAGCACCCAGATACAGAAAATGAAACTGTTTTTCAGAGACTTGCTTTACATGCAAGCTATTTGAAATACATCACAGAAGGAAGGAGCCATTCTCTTCTCAGAGATGCATAATGAGAGGACAGGAGGCAGTGCTCAAGTAGAGTAAGAGAAATTCTGATTAGCCATGGGGAGAGGAACATTCCTTCAGCATGTTTCCAGAGATGCTGTGAACTCCCCAGCTCTTAGTGATTTCCAGCAGTTGGATAATGTACTGTAATTTTCCAGTTAGACCTGCTTTGAGCAGGAAGTTGGGCTAGGTGACTTCTAGAGGTCCCTTCCAACCTTAAGTTTTCTGTGATCCTGTGAAATGTTACCAGTTATAGAGAAGGTAAATGTCTGATGATAGACTTGTCTGATAAACAGATTAATCAAACTCGTGCTTCAGGACTTTGGCTACGTTCCTGCAAGGTCACAGAAGAATTTTTATCCACCAAGGTTCAACTTGATTTCTGTATGTTTGTCATTTTTGTTGTTGCCCATGCCTACGGCATTGCAGTATCCATAGAGGACACTGACAAACAATGTGAATGCTCTAAAGTTGTGTAGAGAAAGGGTGATGTTTTTAGGAAGAGAGTTTGAGACTTTGTGTGAATTTGGAAATAGGATTTGCCTACTCAAGCTATTTAGGCACTTTTATGATCTCCCTACCAGTAAGGTTGCCTTGGATGCAGCACGTTTATGTTGGCCGATACATGAATGTATTTGAGAAGGAAAATATTTAGTCTACTGTCATTTTTGTCATAGCTGTCATACCTTTTGTTGGCGTATGATGCTGACTGAATTAAGCATCAGTTCTTGGTTGTCTCTTATGCTCACAATGTGCAGATAGTTCTTAATAAGTTTAAATCAGCAGTTTCTCTGTTGAGAATTGTTTGTGATATGTAGATCAGGCTGAGTGTTTCAAATGACTTTTACATTTTGCATGAACATTAAGGTTTATTATGAAATCTTCCTTACTGTATTACTTGGTATGTAACTGAATCCTTTCAAAATATACATTACACATGCTATAACTGGTAATTAAAAAGGCTGTCATAGATTTAAAAACCTATCTTTTTGCATTAGTATGGCATAAAATATATTGGTTATAAATTATTTTTTTTTCTTTAAGTTTTATGGACTCTATACTTGAGGATAATAGCTATCCTCTTTGAAAAGCCCCTATAGTGTTTGAGAAGCACTTCCTACTCCTTTTTTNTTTTTTTTTTTTTTTTTTTTAATTCCTGCTTGGAAAACTTCTGTACCCAGCAGGATTACAAAGCAGGAGGCATTTGCCATTTCAGTGCATGGGCTTCCCACATTCCCTTCAGTTGCTCGTTTCCTGCTGGGTAGGAGAAATGACCTAGCAGCACTCACTGTCTATTCTTCCCTCCCCCTTTGTTATTAATTATTATTGTTACATAGAGACGCTGGTCACCACAAGATGTTAGCCCTATAAAAAAGAGGACATGGAATAGAGGGTAATTTGGTGCTACTGTCTCCTAACTTGATGAGTGAGAAGACAGATGGTGGTTATCATCTGAACTGGAAAAACAGCTGAGAGAGCAGCAGCTCTATTCTTTATTGCACTTGTATAGCAAAGCTGTTATTCATTTGTACGTGCGTTTTTACTGTAAATTTTGTGCATATACATAGTATTTCAGTTCTTCATTCAGCTCTTGTTTACATCATGCTTTTGTAATGTAATTTAAGTTTCTGCAGGATTGAATGAAAGCCACACTGTAAATGGAGGAAGCTGGAATGAGAAGCCTGTAAAAATCTCGCAAATTGGTGTAGGGGAGGAGAAATGGACATCTGTGTCCTCAACTGCAGCTGGGAAGAGGAAGACAGAGACATCAGCTTGGGGCCAGGATGCTGGAGATGCTAATGGAAATGGAAAAGACTGGGGTGTAAGCCTGGTGGGCAGGCCCTGGAAAGAGCGTGCTTTGTTCACTCCTATTGGTAAGCTATTCCGAGAGAATTTTGCTTCATTTAAGAAATAGTGTTTTGGAAAAATGCTTAGTAGTGAATCTCTTGAATAGCTTTATGCTTATCTGGTAAAAGGGAAAAAAAAAATCCTTGAGCAGTCTAGTGAAATGTAAATTAAGCATTTTCTGTTTATTGTAAGATCTGACATAATATTTTATTTTCTGCACTGCTGATTTAACTGGATTTTTGGAGGCATCAGCAGAAAAATCTGTGATGGAAAGTGATATAAAATTTTTGATTTCTAAAATTCTGATTCTAAATACTAAATCATTTTGAAATCCAACTTTCTAATGTAAATGTCCTAGAAGACAGATTATAAATCAGGTCTGTTGATCCAACACAAGATCCTCTGTATTCCTGTCATTTCTGGCAGATGTTTGCCTAGGCTCTGTGGATGAAGATTGTTCAGCTCCAATAACAGACAGTCTCTTGAAGTGTCTCACTGTTTTTTCCTATTACAAATTGTTTTTCTTTAGTCTTCTCCAGTAAAGCTTTTAGACTATTGCCAATTGCGTTGTCCAGAATAAACAGGAGGAGACTTTGCCACAACTTTCTTATGAGTAGATGCTGCATTATAGCCCCGGTCCTTAGTATAAGTGGTTTTAGTTTTCTCTAGTGAAATGTGTTATTTGTTGTTTTGTTTTTTTCTCCCTCATTTTAGTCAGCAGTATTACTTTAATATAATTTTGTCCCACATATCTTGAAATGTGGTGCCAAAGCCTGGACTTGGTATGCCACCAGAAGCTTTACTACTGCTGAGTAGAGCAAAGGTTTGCTTTGTGTTTCTGTTGACCTTATTCAGCTTTAATGAAATATTTATTTATTTATTTATTTTAGTGACCGAACAGCTTGAGCTTGTTATGTTACCAGGGGTAAATCATACTTGACCAGGCTGATTTTCTTGTAAAATGCCTGGATCTGTTGGGGAGTGGGCAGCCATGGCTGTTATTTACCTCAGCTGTAGTATAACTTTCAACACACTCTCCCACAATAATTTTGTATCCAATTTAATGTGTTATGGCCAAAACCTAGATGGGTTTAAAAGAAAAAAAGAGGTTCAGGCCCAGAAAGTTGTGGTTTATGTATCATGCTCTGTGGAGGGCCCAAACCAGACGACCATCACAGATGCCTGGGCTTAGACCTGTTCGTCAATGGAAGTGGTGGTAGTGTCATCCACTTCAGGTATGCAGATTGCATTGAACTGGGAGGACACTCAAGATCAGAGCTGCCACCCAGAGGGACCTCAAGAGGCTGGGGGGAGGGGCCAGCAGGCATTTTGGGAAGTTCAGCAAGGGCAAAAGTGAGAAGCTCTGCCCCCAGAAAGGAGGCCTGGCTGGCTGAAGAGCTGTCCTGTGGGGACAGGCCCTGATGGGGAGCGAGCTGCATGTGAGGACAAGCAGCAAAGGACAACTAACAGTGGCTTGGGCTCTCCTAATGGGAGTCAGAGGATGGGAAGCAGCGACTCACCTCTCAGCTTCGCACTCTTTAGACTGCAGCTGGAGATTTACCTCCAGTTTAGGGCCCCCATTCTGGGTAACGTGTTGATCAGCTGGAGCAAGTTCAGTAAATGGCTGCCAGAAGGATTTGAGCTGGAGCACTCCGGTGAGGAGATGCTGAGAGAACAGGGCTTGTTTAGCCTGGAGCAGGAAAGACTTTGTAGAGGCCACATAGCAGCCTGATGGTCCCTGTGAGGTTCTCCTCTCCCCAGAGGTAGCGCGGGGCTCCTCAGTGGTGTGAGGCAGGAGGATCAGAGACAGTGGACACAATTTGCCACAGGAGATTCAGTCTGGATTTTCAAGATGTTACTTAATAAAACTCTATGTAACCTGGTCTGACCTCAGAGCTGACCTTGCTTTGAGCAGGAGGTTGTACTAGAGCGCTCCTGAGGTCCCTTCCAGACAGATCATTTTTGTTTGCAGCTCACTGTAACCCAAGTAGTTTTTTGTTCAGAGCAGCGTTCTAAACAGCTATTTCTTTGGACACATTTTTATCATTGACAACTACTACTTCTTTTTTTTCTATCTTCTTTTTAACATTTAAGTATTGTATCTCTTTTTTTTTTTTTTTTTTATCAATATCTCTTATTTGTCAAAAACTACCTTGAAGTTGACTGTTGGACATATTTACAGTTTGCTGCAAGCCAAGCACCCTCTACAGAGCTACTGGTACACTTCATAAAATCCATAATAATGGGAAAAAATAACAGTATGGGGCTCAAAATACAGTAGTCTTTGCAAATTGTTTATATATAGAAATGGTTAGAGGGAGAAACACCTTAGCTAAAAAAACATCTCGAAGATTCATAGATACCTCTGTCAGCACCGATTGTCACTTAGTGAAGTAATGCTGTTAACATTTCACGTAATTATTAATATTGCTGTAGCTTCTTCTGACCCCATATATCATTAAATAACTGACTTTATTTTTAGCAATGCCAGCAGTGCGAAGTTAGCTCTATTTTTATTTTTTTTTCCCCACAGCTGCTTGGAATGTGGATGCCAGGATCAATACCTCTGAACAGAATTCTTCTTCCTTCACTTCATTTGGATTAACTCCTGGAGTGTCTGGTATGTACACCCCTCCAGAGACTTTTTCCCTCGCTTCTCTCCCACCAGGAGGAAATAGAATTTGCCAAGCGTTATTGATGTGCATCTTTCCCATAGTTCTTTAGAAATGGTCTTTCTAACTGTAAATGAAGAGAGATTTTAGTAGAGTTTGGAAAGGTTTTTTGTTGTAGTTGCATTCAAATTATGTAATAATAGTAATAAAGTTTTTAAACTCATTGTTAAGAGGCAGGCGATACAAATTAGAAGGTGATATATCCTGTTCTCTTTCATATCCTTCCTGTTTGTCTCAGGAATATTCGGTCATTGCTGTCTCAAGTTCGGGATCTGAAGTTGGCTTTCTAAAGCCAGCTTCAGCCTGTTTACTCTGAACTTCAACTTTTGTGGGTTTTTGGCTTGCCTTTTTGTTTGTTTTTGTTGTTGTTTTCGTCAAGGAATTGAAGGAATATTGTTCTAAATGTATTTTGTGGGCAGTTTTTTGACCTTCTCAGCCTTCACTCTGTAGGATGGGTGAGAAATCTGAACTCTGGACTCTTTTTGTTTCAAGGGCAAAATTGTTGCAGACTTACAGACCTAGCTTCCTATCAACTCTTGTGTGTAGAAACTACCGATATCCTGAGTTTTACAGCAGTATATTAGGTAGCGAAGGAATAGTAAGTCAAGTTTCCTGCTCTTGCTTGTATATTCCCATGGTCTAGAAAGCTTGCTATGGCTACCTTCTTTTTTGAAGTAGTTCCAAAGTGCTTATGCACTTAAGGATAAGTTGCTATTATTGCAGTCCATAGTCTGTTAACTGAAACTAGAGCTCCATGTCCTACAGCTCACACTAGTGTTTCATTTTCTGCATGCACGTTGTGCCAATGTAGCAAAGAATTTATGTGCACCAAGGTATAATTTATCAGGCTTTATAAGGAACTGACAGCTGTTCACTTGAAGACTGACAGAAAGCTCATCTAAAAGGACAGGAAAAAAAAGGCTTAGCTAAGCAAAGGGTTTTATATGGAAAGGTTAAGTTTTCTAGGGGAGCCATTTAAATTCAAGTTCCATCTCCAGGCCAAAACTTAAAATACGCGCGCACACACACACACACACACACACACGCATAGATGAATGCATGTATATGTATATACAGAGAGAGAGCGGGGGGGGAATAACCTGTGAGTGTCACAAGTACAATGAAGAATGCTTATTATCTTTACATATTATCCAGCGATATAGTATTGTAAGAGGACCATTTTGCACAGATGTTTATAAAGTAAGGAGAAGCAAATAATTTTCATTTAAACTTTGTTTAAAAAAAAAAAAAAGTATTTTCTATTATCATGCCTAGTATTGGCCTTATTCTTGCTTGTGATGCATCATGCTGTTTTTATGTTCCTGAAATATTTTACTCGAGAGTTTGATGTTTTCTTAGTAATGAGTAATTTAATACAGTGTAATTTATCAGATTTCTTCCTAGCACTCTGAGTCATTGGGCTTTTTTTGTCTTATTTGATTGTTTTTGTTTTTAACTGCTTTCAGTAAGAATTCTTATTGATACAAGGTGAATAAGTTTACTACCCATAAAAAGCTTTGTGCTTTCCAGAGTAGGGAGAATGCCGTCTCCCTAAGTCTTACAGATTGCTGTTTCTATGCTCCTTTTCCCATCATTATTATATGTCCTATGTTATTCTTCTTATCTATTTCACCTTTCTTTTCAGCTGTCCTTTTTTCCCTTTTTCCTGTTCTTTCCTGACTTGAATTTGCATCTTCCATCCTCAGTTTCCTTGTCTTTTGAGTATTTTTGAAGAGCTTAGATTTCTTGTTCTTCTGTGTACTCATTAGAAGGCTAAAAGATAAAAGTCTCTGTCCTTTCTTTCTTATTTTGCTTTGAATTTCTTCACCAAAGAAAATTCATGAAGGTTGTAATTGACAAGTACAACTGTCTTTCTTCCTTTCTAGGATCCAACAATGAGTCAGCTTCTCAGGCTGCTACTTCTGATTTTCAGTGGGATTTAAGTCATGCTCAAGCCCCTGTTGATGACGAATGGTCTGGGTTAAGTATGTTACTCTAAAATACTCATAAACAAAAATCATAATTTCTATCTCTTTCAAGTGTAGCTACATCTGTTAACTACTTGCATTAGCCAGTAGCTATCCTGTGAAGAAGAAATGAGATGTTTTACCTTGATTAAAGTTAAATATCAATTTAAAGAAAGCAATTACAGGAAAAATATTTTGATGATACTGTATTTTAGGCATAATATATTTTTAGACAAAATTCTTGTCCAAACTCAAAGCAATTTTATCTGTCTAAATATTTACTAGCAAAAGTACGCATGAAGAAAGGTTTCAGCCTAAATTCACCTTTTGAAATGTATTGTAACTGATATTTTCCTTTAATGAAATCTAAAAATGTTTGATGAAGATGGTGAACAACTTTTAAATTGTCCCGCTTTACACAGTTTATTGAAAAGACTTAACTGATTTGAGACAATCTATCTGCTGCTGTGATTCATTTGTAATTTCATTGCTCCTAAAATAGCTAGAAGTTATTTATTCCTTTCAAAGTCTTCCACTTGTCATTAAAATTTCTATATTTTTCAGAAATATGGCTAATAGTTATATTTTGATATAAAGAAAGGGTTATTTTCATAGCATTTTTTTCTAAGCTATTGAAAGCATCATTAGAACATGTAGACATTCCTGAAAATATTTCTTGATCTTGGCAGATGGGCTTTCTTCAGCTGATCCCAGCTCTGACTGGAATGCACCAGCAGAAGAGTGGGGGAATTGGGTAGATGAAGAAAAAGTTGCTTCTGTTCCACAGCCTGAAGAGGCATCATCAGATGTTCAGAAGGTAAAGGCAATGCTTTCTGCTAAGTACCATAACTTTATCCCCACTGCTGGCTTTTCTTAAAAAGACTTAAGAATGGCGATAAAGGGCATCTCTCATCTGTTACATTCACAAAAGCAGCCTCATTACATTAATGTGTAACACAAAAGGAAATGCTGACTTTTTGAAAGTAGAATACACTCTTTTCTAACAGCCTCTATGTCATATCCTTCTGTTTCATTTTAACATAAGATATTACCTTATCGACATGTACTGAGAGGTTTCAGTCCTTCATTGTTGATCTTCAATAATATTTTTATTCTATATGAAAAACACTATTTCTATGACACTAACTCCAGTACCCTTTTTACTCCTAACTCTTCTATGTCTCCAGATAGCATATTAAAAATGTAGTCTTTCTAAAACCGAACAGATACACTTGTATTCACTTAAGGGACTTAATTGCATATCAGTATTTTAACTGTTATTTTTATGCAATTGTTTAATCATACTTCTAAATATTAAATCCCTTATATTTTCATATTAAGGCTTCAGATAATGAAAGAGAAAAAGCAGACCCACTTCAGAGTTCTGCAAGTGGGAAATCCAAGAAGAAGAAGAAGAAAAAGAAGAAGCAGGGTGAAGAGACTAACTCTCCTGTAAAGGTAATTTCTGGGCGGTCTGTAAAGCAGTTTGTGAGGAATTCACAAAATCAAATTTTATAAAAATGTTTGTTATTGGCTTAATGCAGAATTCTTTTTGAGAAAGATGAATTTATTTTCTTTCTGTATTGGATTAGTGTGCTACTGATTGGAAAGAATTTAATTACAGATTTCTCATTAGTGTTTTCTTAAATTTGGGTGATTCTGTCTGACTTGTGAACAGCATGGGGCTGGTGCCATGGAAATCTTGAGATGTGAGGAGGAAATTTATCCTGAATTATTTTGCTCTATCAATTCAGAACTCTGTGCCATCTAGGAGCAACGTTTTTCCTCTGGTTGGGAAGTTGCCTTGTGTTATTTTGAAAGACCATCTTCTTGGTGGGCATAGTAGGCTAAGAGAAGGGAAGAAACTGAAGCTCTCTGTTAGGCTGCTCAAACAATTCCGCTAGGATATAGGGGTTGATTGAACTACTGTTGTAGTTTATGTGAAATTTTAAGTATCAAGGCCTTGTAACTCAGTAGATTGAGCTGTTGTTTATAAATGAGATCTGAACAGGCTGTTATTTGCAAACTGAGGATGGTTGGAGTCTTTTGTGTTATTTAAATGGTTAGTAGCTTTTGAAGAATTACTTAGAAACAGTTTTATAGTAAGCACAACAAAAGCAGATTACACCTTGTTTGCAGTTGAGGCATGCTTTAATATGCTAAAGCAAATATCTTCCTAATAGGAAAAAAAAAAAAAAAGCTTTTTAATTTAGTTTACATTCAGAATACACCTCTATTTCTGTGTGTAGTTGAAAGCCATTCTTCTATTCTTTACAAAACATTAACTTCTTGGTTGAATCTGACTAAGTAAACCCAGGGGAGGAGGAAAGAACTACTACAGACATACTTGTTCTGGGTTTGTTGCTTGCAACATCTGGGCATCTCAGTAAAGTCAATGTGAACTTGCAGTGTTTCTTTTGAGGTGAAGGAGAAGAGGGGATACTAGGGCTGGAATAAAATCAGCTTTCTAGCTTTAAAATCTGTCATGTTCTATACCCAGTTACTAATCTTCATCTGCTCTGATACCCATCCATGACTGTAGATGTAAGTTATGATTATTAGGTTATGGTTAACGAGAGTTTTCAGAGGTCTTGTACGGGTCTTCAGCTCAATGAGTGAATTCTGCAATTATTTTTTTTAATGTTTGTAAACCACCTTTTAAATTGTACGTGTCAAATTCCGCTGTCCAAATTAATATATCAAAACCATTTTGTTTTCTCATGGAACTCCCTCGATTCTGACTTTGAGTTATGTTTTTCACTCAATACATCAGTCTAAGCATGAAAGTGAATAGTTCTTTGCTTTAAATTTTTAGAAAAAAAAAAGGAAGTGTTCTTTGACAGGAAAAAATGGGTAATGCATCACTAATAGGTTGTCCTTCCATTATTGCAAGTTATTCATTTAACTTACCAATCTTAAATACATTTAAACTGCATATTTATATTCTGAAAATCAAATACGTTCATATACATACCAGCTTGCACGTTGATTATACTTTTGTGTTAATTCTTGGTTTATGACTTGAGTCTATTGCAAGCATGAGTAGAAGTTATTATGACAGATAAGTAAAAGGTGTAAGGTACGGTTTTTCCCTTTGGACATGAATATAGACTTGGATTTGTCTCTGCTTGCACAAGGTTCCAGGGAGAGTAATGAAAGAAACAGAAGAAACCTCCAACCTAAAACTAGACAACTGTGTTCAACTTACTTTTCCACAACAGATACTTTCTCATGCTTTAAACTAATGCATCTACCCTGTAATTACTAGTGTAAATGAAAACTTTCTCACTGTAAGAGCTTAGGTTTAAAGACTTAAGATTCAGATTTTTTAATACTTTGGAAATCTCGTTTTGCAGGTGGAAAAGTTGGTTTTACAGGTAGCACCAAAGACTCAATTTCGTTGCAGAGTACTTGTTAAACCTTAATATGGTAAAGAGCTTATAGACATCAATTTAAACGTTGCATTTAAAAATATCAGTGATAATTTTACAGTTTCTTTTTTTTTAAGAGTAAAATATTTGTTTGCTCACTCTTTTAATTTCACACAAGTATGAAGTCACAACTTTGTTTAGAAACAAGGGTTCTTCTTTTGTGTCTTTTGTAGGACACTGAAGAACTGGATAGAGAAGCTGGAGAAGAATTTCGTGAGGATACCTCAAAAGCTCAACCACAGCAGGAAATAGCTTTTCCTTTGAAGACCATAAGTACTAGTGAACCAGCTAAGGTAAGGATGAAGAACTTAACTGGTAACTTCCAGTTCTGAAGTATTAAAGGTTCCCTGAAGCACTAACATCTGTGATAATGTCACAGGGAGGATAGTGCATCAGGCACTTTTTGTTTATGAATATGAAGATGACTGAGCTTTTGAATTTTTTAAATACTAGGTCATTTTACACTTGGTTTTAAAAAGCATGTCCTCTCTGAAAAGCACGATTTTGTAGATTTCTGACTGCCAGTTTTGTGTCTGAATGTATAAATAATAGTTTAAAACTCTGAGGTCTAGAAAGCTAAGAGCTAATAGTTCTTGAAAGTAAGATTGATGTCTTTATTTTTTCATTGCAAGTCTTAACCATATAACCTTTTGTATTATCACGTATACATAGTCTTAAGTTTGAATTTTAGTAGCTATGCTGAGCTTTATGTTAACAATTGAAAAATAATAGCTTTTGCGAAGCTAGTTGATAAACTGAGCATTTGCTTCAGCTGACAGTTCAAAGATATTCTAAATAATAGGAGCTCCCTTTTTTTCTTGTCTCCAGTCAGAGAGTTCCTTTGGTACTATTATTCTACATAATCACATCTTCTATAAGAAATAGGCTATACTAGCGAGACAACGGTTTGGTATCACAGAGCATCTGAATTTTATATTTTTATGTAACAAATGTTTTGTAATTAAGATTTAAAGATTTAAATGGTTCAAATGAAGGTAACTTAAAAGTGAATCTTCTACCAGCGACTGGAGATCACAAAAAGAAAAATGCCTGCCCCCTACTTCTTTGTCTTGCCTCCCGCCCCCATCCTCAACTCGCTATATTTCCCTTTGTTTGAACATAATAGGGAAAACATCTGTCGCTTATCAACAGGCAAATTTTATATTGAGAGATACTGTTAGAAATCATTCGTTAGTAGTACATTTTACAAGCTAGTGCTTATTAATAAGCTTCCTAGAATCATGCATATAACTACTTGTATTAGTAGATTGACTTTGTTGCTTGTTCCGATTTCTTTCCTGAACTAATTTGTTGTTGTTTACCACAGAATGTTTATCAAGTAGTTCCAAATTTTTAGCATTCAGTATCAGTAACCACTTCCCTTCATTCAAAAGTCAGGTGCAAAATACCTCATTGGGGAAGCTGTGCAGATAATGCTACCTGTAGCAAGGGTGCAGTTAGCCTAGCAGTAATCCTGCAGGCTTCGGTGTTTGGACCGAAGCACGTTCACTGTCTGACTGTAGCTGCTGAATGTCATTTCAGTCTTTACATGCTTTACATGCAGTTGCTTTACATGCAGTTGCTTAGTGACTCAGTATTAGCAGCACTCTGCATGATACCAGGGACCTGAATCAGTTATGACAGAGTTCCTAGTTGTGCAAGGTGACTCCTCTTCCTGCTTCAGAGGCCGTATCTCTTTCTGTAATTAAGGATTTTGTGTAGGCAATGATTTGTAGCCACTAGACACTATAGAATTGGCCAAGCCAGAAATCCCACACCATCAAAGTTTACTGAACATAGATAGATAATATGAAATTCTTGGGGGGTTGTGGATTTTTTGGATTTATGTTTGTTTATTATGATTTTCAAAGAAATACCACAATTGTAGCTTAGAAAAATCAGTTTTGTGTTGGCACCGTAAACTTTAATAAAAGGTTTAAGAACATTAACTTTCTTGTTCTTTAAACTATTAAAGCTTTTCAACTTCATGCTCAGTATGATATGCTAAAAAACAGATATATCTAGTCTTGGTATTCTGTGGTTTGTGTGGGTGTTTTTTTTTTTTTTTGAATGTTACAATGATGGAAACACTATCAACTGATAAAAATTATGATCTATGTCCTTTTGCAGAATACCAGGGGTTAGATGTAGGTTATCATGGTTCTCTGTGACAATTCTTGGTCCTGGCTGTTGTAGCACAGCTGGTAAATAACATGCTAACATTGGGTTTTTTCTTTCTCTCAACTGATGCACTATCCTCTAATATAATCTTACTTGGAGCCTTTTGCTAGTAAGTGATGTGCTGTGGGATCATATGGCACTTGTGTTCTTTTTTGTTCCAATATTTCTATTGAAATATTGGAGGGGCAAGGTAGGGGCATTCCAATTTCTGTTTTACTGCACTTAAGTTCCAGTGATATGCAGTAAGCTACAGTTACAGTTTATCTCTTCATTGGGAACCTTCAAAATGCAACAGATAATTGAAAAATACTAAGATGTGTATCTTCTACATAGCAGCTTATCCTGTCATAGTTTCCATTGTGATTTTTTTTTGACTGCTTCTGCAACTGTTTAAATTGTAATATAAGCACAGGGCATGTGTGGGCCACTTCATAGAAATAACTACAAACACTTTCTGAATACTATAGAAATTTAAGTTTTTAAATTACATATTTGGACCTACTTGGCTTGAACAAAATCCATACAATGTGTCAACAATGTGTCTTGCATCTATTCTCCATATGTGTAGAGCCTAAGGAGTTTTAGATTATTCTTTTTTCTACATACCATGCATTTTAATGTAGGTTAACTTGTTTGGTTTCTCTTGCATTGTATACAACTAAAATTCTTGGCACTAGATGGCAGTCATATTCTTACAGCTTTGATTACAATTTTAGAGGATTTTACTATTGACTTAACTTTTCAGTGTCATCTTCGTAGCATCTGCCAGGTTTGCTTCCAGAAATGACAGTGCATAAGAGTGTTTTACTGTTGCATGACTTTAAAGGTGTATTTTTTTCTATTTTTGAAAATAGCCTGAGGAGGCTCCTTCGCTTGCTGTTTCTCCTGAGCCATCTGTAATTGTATCAGAAAGTGATTCTGACAAAATCACTTCCCAAGTGCCACAGATGCTACAAGAGACAGATGTTTCTAGTCCTAATATTAAGCAAAACAGTGTGCCTCCTCCGCAGAGTAAGTATCTCAGTACAGGTCCTTCATCCCATTTCAGGGTATAGTTTTCTCCCATAAGCATTCTGATTACGTGGGCTTTAACTATGGTGTCAAGTATTGGTGTTTTCTTTATACATCTTACTAGATTTTAACTCTGGTAGAAGTAGTTTAACAAACTTCCTTTCACTGTGAGGGGAATTGGTTTCATAGGCTTGAATGATTGGAGACGTGTGCTGGCCTTGGGCAGTGCTCAGCAGACACTTGGACATGCTCTTTGCCATCAGGGCTGGAGCTGGCGCCGTGACTAAGTAGTTCTGCCAACATGTTTTTAAAGGCCTGTTTGCAAGTGTTCTGTGGAACAGATGGGTGCTGACATACCAGTTGGCAAGAGCAATCAGAAATTTGGAAAATTCAAGCAGCTGAATTTTCAACCTACTAGTTGTTGTCTTCTTAGCTTAACTCGTTAATCTTTTCCTTTCCCCTCTCTTCCACACCCTTTTTCTTCTATACTTCCATGAAATATAGTGGTCATGGAGGAAAATATGTGCTAAGTAAAGTAGTAAGGTGTTGGGTCATGTGCTTTTTTTTTTTTTCTTTTCCCCTTCTGTAGCTTAGCAAGGCATACCTCAAGCTGAACTACTGAAGGCTTGTTGCTTTTTAAAATTAGGCTATGCCTGGAGTTCTCAAACATGTCCTCTCTTGCACTGAGCAACTGTTCTTGCACCATAATGCTCAACTCTACGGTAATACAGTATAAGGGATGTCAGGGTATGAGAGCTTTAAAAACAAACAAGCAGAACATCACCACCATCCTCCTTGCACTGAAGTTCCGCTTCAATTAGAGTTATTTATTTTGAGTAAATACTGACATTTCTTAAAACTCCCTAAGTGCTGAAGTGCTAAGCTCGTTTTTAATAACAGCAGAAGAAATTTGCCCAGCTACATTAACTGGCTTCTTGGTTCTGAAGAAATTTTAAAACAAACAACAGCAAATCTTTTAACTTAGTGTCTCAATTTACTGCTTTTAATTTGGTTTTAAAATGTCAAAGTTTTTGTGACTCTCATGCCTCAGCAAGAAGCACATATTTTGTTGTCAAAATATGTTTTACCTGACTTAGCATTTTTGGTAGCCAGCATGTTTTGGGTAATCTGTTTTGATAAAGTGACATAGTGCTTCTTTATTTGATATTGGATTACACATAACCGCATATTTACCAAATAATTGTTTATTTTTAAAATTCATCTTCTAACTTTCGGAGATCACTCGTGTTTAGTGATAAAAATGTGATCTGAAAAAAATGAACAACTAATGTGCATTGTTTGAGTGTACATAACTTTGAATTGGTCAAAATATAATAATAACAATACTGTGGATCTTCATAAAGTAAGAAAATGAATGACCTTTGTGCCTAAATTTTTGTATTTGTTAAAAAAAGTATGAAATTGGCAAACAAACTGTCAATGTAGCTGCATTTTAAATTATTCTATCTGGAGTAAAAAGATAAAAAGCTCTACTTAAAAAAAAAAATCATGCTTGTTGATATTTTGGTATAGCTTCATAGTGATAAGGGATGTGCTTTTCAGTATTTTATAAATCAATTCTACGTAAACTTTTTCAGTCATAATGCTATAGTTACATTTTGTTTGTTTAACCTTTCTAGCAAAGTCTGAAGAAAGCTGGGAATCCCCCAAACAAGTTAAAAAGAAGAAAAAAGCAAGAAGGGAAACGTGAATTTCCCGAGATGGACATGTGTTGCTGAATACTGTCATGAAGATAATGCTGTTTATGCAATAATTTGTGAACATGTACAGAATTTTATATAAATTTCAACCAATTTTTAAAAACAGAACTGCTGTGAACACAAACATCTTTAAAAAGGAATCAAAGAAAAGTAACTTTATGATATAGAAAAACAGAACATGCTACGTTTGAAAGACATTCTGAAGAGTGTTTTTTCCAAGTTATGGAGAGAGATCTTAATTAAAAACTGGTTTTACAACACAGTGCCCTGTTTACAACAGATTATACTCTCATCTACAGCTGCGAATAAATGGTTAATTTTAAGGGTTTTCTGTAAAATAATTGTCTGTACAATAGTGAGTGTTTCTTGCCTCTCTTCTGAGAGATGCATTAGAAGCACAGAATGTCTACCATTTGAATTTGTTTCATGCCTAAATCAAAGTGCTTTGATTAATACGTAATCTGCCATATCTGCCATATAGCAAGCTGGTTAGCGACTCTGCTAGCTATTAAAGGAATCACAAGTGCAAATCATTAACTATTTGTACAGTCAAACCTTCATGGGTTATTATATGAAGTTAACAATAAAACTGCTTTGGGTTAAAAGTTTGAGAATGTGATTTGAAACTTGAGTATGGTTCATGAAGTTATTTTTGATAATGTCTATTACCTTACTTGAATAGTTGAAAATAACAGTATATTTTTAAGAACACAGTAATGTGCATAAAACGAGTTTGTTTCTCTGCTTCATTCCCTACAGATCTTGTTTCAGATTCCCATCTAAAACTGTACCTCTTTAACTTTTAGTCTCATGGCTGAATTTAAATCATGTCCCCTCCTTTTTAGCATTTAATAATTTAATGCACCCACTTCTGTTCTCTATTACCAAAACTCTGAAAAGCAAGATTTCACTCACAAATTATATGAAATTTAAAAGACTTGTTGGAGAATTGGAGTGGCTTCAGACAGCTTTAATTGACATTGTCTAGACCAGTTATCAGGAATACTATTTTTCTTTTTTTTTTTCTTTTTTTTTTTTTTTTTTTTTTTTTTTTTTCCTTTACCTTTTTTTTATGAAAT
>VWPW01014072.1:333261-414783 GCA_013389825.1 Crypturellus undulatus | reverse complement strand
AAAAAAAAAAAAAAAAAAGAATTCATGCAAGTATAGCAGTTGTAAAATAAAAGAACACTTCTGTTTGTTGATTAAAATGGTGTTTTAAGGTGTGTTGTCATTTTCAGGCACTGTGTAATTACATGCTAGCAAACTGGCAGGTGTGTTTGTATCTATATGGTGCATGCTCAGCCATGTACATTGTATATAGCCTATACAAGAAATTGTTTCAGAAGGATGGTAATTAACATCACCTGTTGAATTCTGTTAACCAAGAGCCATGATTTTTTTTAAATGGTTGCCTTTTGGTTTTGTGGCACGAGCAGAACTGTTAAGAGCTGTAGCACATGGTACTGTAGATTCAAAAATCTTTTATTGTCTTACTGTGCTTGACTGCAGTTCAACAGTATTGCAAGGCAGGAATTGGTAATGAAACAAGCTGGGTTTAAATGTTCTGAAAAGGCACTTGCTGATGGGGAGCTTTCCTAATAAATGGATACTAACTTGCACAGGACTTAACCCCCTGTATATCAGGAATATGCTTATGTGTTCAGAAGTTTTGTTTAATTCAGCAACGTTCTAAATCAACTTGCTAAAATAAATTGAGCATATTGACAGTATTGATTTATTTACTTGGGAGGGATTAATGCCTAAGATGAAGACTCGTCAGGATTTGTGTAAACTATATTTGGAACTGAAGTACAGTTTTCAAGGAGTATTAAATGGAAATACAGATTGAATATTACAAAATCATGTAGAGTCCCTTCTTGTAAATAATAATTTCATTTTATTTACTTCTTTTTGTAAAGGTAAAACAAATATCCTTTGAATTCAGGTTTGTAATGTATGTCCAAGATGTCTGTGTTTTGTGCTACAAGTCTCTTTTGTAGAAAACGTGAAGATCTTAAGTCTGAAAGACTGCCCTTGAGAGCTTTCACTGCATAAATCTTGTCTCTCGCAGATAAACTTGGTGATAGTAATTGGTTAGTGAGCTCCAACTCTTGAATAGCTCATCATTCTGAATCAAAACTAGCTAACAGCATAGGAAACCTGCTAATAACCTACTCCTAGGCAGCAGCATATAAATGCATAGCCTCCTTTCAAAATGTTGTTACCTATTTAGCAGCACCTCTTTTAAACAAACAAAAAAAAAGAGCAGCTTCAATGTCTTAGAAAGCTAGACTTGCTTTGTTTGACATTCATTAAAGAGGTAGTAACTATATAGCATATTGTCTCTAAACAAACTTGGTTATCTGTGTATTGTCATGTTTCTATGACGAAAGCAGTGGTTAGTCTTAATGATACACTGAATCCAGACTTTGGTATTTGGATAGAAAGAGAAAACACCGCTTAAAGAAACCTACAGTTTTTTGTTGTTCAGTGCATGGAATGGTTTCATAAATCCAATATATTGTTTTTTAAAAATACTCTGAAATGATTTGTATGCGTAATTTAAACTTGTTGTGATGATGTGTAATTGGATAGTCATGGCATATTTTTATTTCTCTGTGGGGCGGGAGAGGTGTATAGAATTCATATGTGCTTGTTACAAAGTTAACCTGTGCATTGGTTTGGAGGGGGATGAAAACTGTATTTCTGATCTCCTTTTAGAAATCTAAAGGGAAAGTGCAAGATAAAAAGCACTACTTTAATATTTACTAAGAAAGAATGTACATATTAAAAACATTTCAAACTTTATAGAAATACAACTAGTATTGTTGTGTTTGTAACCGAATTGTATCCCGCTGGACACTGCTTTATTAGGAGTTTCCTGGCCATGAGATTAGCCTATGAAATAAGGTTTCAGTAAGTGCAGTAACATGGGCATGCAGGGTCTTAGGCAGCCTTCTCAGTGTTATTAATCGAGTCATTTTGCCTTTAAATGAGTTGAGCGGGACTTTGGTCGAAACTTCGGTGTTAAAAGCTGTTAGACACTTGCAGCTGTCTGTACCTGTGTTTCCTTCTGGAGAACTGAGCATCTCTGAAGTGCAGATTTTTTTTTTTCCAAACTGATACTGAAGGATTCCTATATCATTCTCTTGGAAAAGGTTATAGGCAAAGACTTCAAACTGGAGTTTTGTTTTAAAAAATAATGTTGCGTATTCTAGTGTTAGAATTCAAAGTGAATTGCTACAGGTAAGAACCAAGAGCACTGACTGAGTAAATTTTGAGAGGGATGGTAGAAAAAGGACCGAAAGACTTCCATGATCTTCCACAGCAATAGTTCTTACCTCAAAATAATACGGAATTGCCATGTCCTTTGCTCCCTGCAAGATTAAAACTGCTGCTAGTTCGAGTGTGGGAAAAATCTCATTTTGTCAGGCTGGGGGAAGGTATCTTTCCTGTATTGTATAGCTTGTTGCTATTAATGTTTCATGGACTGTGCTAATTGAAAGTTGTCTGGCTTCCATATAGAATGTTTCTCAGTTAATGAAACTATTGGACTCTGGTTAGTTGTAGCTAGAAACTGAAGATTTCTAGCTCATTGAAAATTAGTTTCTTTACTGAAACCATAGCGTCCTTAACTTTCATTATTTTAGAAAAGAATGGGGAAAATTGAACTTAAAACTGTTTATATGAAACCACTGTCTTCAGTGTTTCCTACAATGCTCTTAAAAGACTATGCTTAAGAACATCTGCAGTTTGAAGCAAGTAGATGTAGCATCAAGGGACATCTTAATTTGGCTTCTGAAGTGAGACTGCTCAGAATTGGATCATCCCAATGAACCCATGAAGCTGGCTAATGTAAGCAGGTCCATGTTTGCTCAGAAATACTCTTGTACACAGAATATTTCCATTTAGCTAGAGTAGTCAGCAGAATCTGACTTGAAGTTAACTGATTCCTTGTTTCAAATGTTTAGTGAAGTGTAAACCAAATACTTGGTCCCTGAGAGCTTTGTTTTCAGGGACCCTTCTGATTAATGCTAAATCACTTGCAGATACAGCCCCCATCATGAGGCCCTGCATAGGGGACAACTGCCCTTTGGAATGATACTCCACTTGCTCACTGCTTAGTACAGCCAAGCTTTAAACGGTTGTTTGTGGAGTCATCCCGTGGTCTTAAAACAGAGATCAGTCTCTTTCCAAGCCCTAGCCAGGTAACTGAAAGGTAGGAGCTCTGTCAGCTGATGGTCCTGCTGCTGTTGAGGGCTGTTGAGAGGCGAGGTGTATATCCAGAAGAGAGAGGCATAAACTTTGTGTTTGCTCTCAGAGGTCTCACAGCAAGCGCTGTGAAAGCACAGGCGGCCTTGCATTTTCACCTAAGTACCTGCACGTTTACTTCAAAAATGACTGCAGGCAGGTGCCTAAATTACTGCTCAGTTGAGTTTTTTTCAGGAGCTGCCTTTGCTTGGAGTTCAGATCTGGCTCTTGTTTGATTATGCCCGGGCTTGGTTGAGGACATTAATAATCTGTGCATACTAAAACCAACAGCTTTCCTGTCTGAATATTTCTTTCTGAAAGAGGTGGAGAGAGGAGGGCTGTAGAATTTATGAAAAAGTCCAGGTCAGGTTCTGTATTAGCTGCAGCTTTTAAATCATCTTGATTTCTAAGTTCTGTTTAACTGTGGTTTTTCTACTTCTAGTTATTTTCTTGTCTGCTAATGAACAGCTCTGAATTTCTTGTTGCATGTGTCAACACTGTGATTGGATCTTAAACTTTTCTACATTTAAAAAAAGAAAAGAAATCCTTTGCAAAATGCTCAGAAAAGCTCAGTTTGTTTACTTTATTTCTTCTATACACGCAATTAGTTAATCCCTGACCTGCATGTACAAAACTCCTGGGCTTATCCCATGTGTGGTGGTGCCCATGTCGCTGGTACCAACCACTGTTACCTTGTGCTGGCCTGGCAGAGAAGGGCTGCTTAAAATAGTAAATTTACTTAAAAAGTAAATAGTACATCCATAATATCTGTACCTTGTGAGCTGAGATATTTCAGGTATCTAGCACAAGATGAAACTCATGTTTTCTCTGTTTTTGGTTAATCTTTTAGTTCCTCATCTTGCCTGTTCAAAAGAAAGATGATTGCTACTTGCTTTGGCCTCTAAACTGTGGATGAAGGTAACCTCTTCCCTAGCAAGTGCAATCACTCAGGTGTCCCAGCTTCAAAACATAATTGACAGGATTGGTTAGAATTTTGTGGTTCTTTACAAGCATCTTTTCCTGAACGTTTTCTATCTACATAACGGGAAAGAAAAGTCAAGCTTTTAAGGTAATTCTGTGGAGCTGAGGAGCTGGAAAACAGAGTGCTTTACATGCAGGTGCCCATTTTGCTCGGTAACCTACTGATGAGTCTTCATCAGCCTCGGATCAGCACATTATCCCTTAACTAAGGATCTTGGACTTCTCTAGAAGGCACCTCAGACTAATCATATAACACGGATGATGCATTTGAATGCAGAAGAATTTCACTTCAAGAGGGGAGAGAAAGACAAAAACGGGTCTGCTGGGCTCTGCTGTTTGAACACAGTACAGGTTACACTTAGGAACAGAAGAGTGTTACTGCTATAATAATCCCCAAGCCTGCTACCTGGCTGTTCATAGGTAAGGCTTGCTCTACAGCAAGCATAAAATACATGTATTACTGGCTCTATTTTCTGGCAACCAACTCCGGCATGCAGTACTCAAGTTTGCTGTGTCCAGAACATCTGTCGAGAGTTTGAGTTAGGTGCTTTCTTTCAAAATTGTTTCTTCAGACTGTAGTAAAGTACTAAAAAGTGTTCTTATAAGCACCAGTGAAGTTTAGGTACTTCTAGATGTTTTGTATTACAGCAGAATTAATCCATGAGGATTTTCTATTCTCACAGTGAAAAAAACGACTTCAGTAAAACAAGTTATATAGTCTTGGCCCAGATGAATTTTGCTGCTGGCAGTTCAAGACCAGGAAGCTACCTAAGTTGCCCATTTCAAGTGAAAAGCTGCAAGTAAAAACGTTATGTTAGCATTCATGTTTCATTTAACTCCAATTATTTTAGTCCAGTATTGTGCCAAGCCTGCTTAAGTATCTTGCTCAGTTAGGAAGTCAGAGTCAAAATATCAAGTTCCTTGTTTTTTTTCCTCCATATTTGTGGACAAGCAGCCACTTCAAGAATAACCAAAATTTGTTATTGAATCTTCTGTTTCACTCTAAGTTGGTATGGTGATGATTTTAATCATAGAGACTTGAAATACATTTTTGTAGGGGTTTTTTTTTTGAGGTTTTGGTCTGTGTTTTTTTTTTTCTTTGAACTGTTTGCAGATTCCAGGAGTACAGGATAGAGAGCAGTTTATTCTGAATTTCTGAGGCAATTAAAAGTGAACTTTTTCAAAAATAATTAAAGGAATTATTTGGAATCAATTATTCAGATTCAACCCAAGGACTTAACTATTTTGACATAGTTTGCGGTCTTCTCAAAATTAAAATGTGCTGTTTTTCCTAATGAACTTTCACAGTGTGAAAAGGTGTGAAAATATTGACCCAAATACTGCCTTATTGCTGTTACCTGAATAAATGTTGCAAATAGATCATGTGCTATGCAAAGGAGATCTTACCTGGCACCATTCATATACAGAAAGGGAAGGAACAGCAATGTATCTGGCTAGTTGTGCTACCGCTGGTAATGGGGCAATAGAGAACAGAACTCAGCAAGGTCTAAAAAATCTGCTTGAAAATCTGATACAAAAGACTTGATCAGCATCCAGCATCGAATCCCTGTGACACTGTTTACATAGGATTTTTTGGAAGTGAACTTGTTGATTTCTCTACACTGACGCTGGGTTTTAAAGCCTCTCTATTCTTGTCTTCTCATCGATCTCTTCCTACTGCCCCTTTTACAGCACTGAGGAGACGAGACTTCAGTGGGCCTGTTTGCACGGATGAGAGGAATAGCTGAGTGCTTTCTGGAGGGGTGTCAAAGCTCAGCACTTGGCAGAACAAAGCTAGAGAACCAGCGCGGTGGTGCTTCATGTTTCAGTCCTTTAGAGGTTCTGTTCAGTCATTTATGCCATGGGTTCTACTAACTGTTAACAGTAGACTTCTTTGTAGTGTTTTAGGTGTATTTCTTCTGCAAGTTATTAGGCAGAATAGCAAATCTAACTGTTTTTTGTAACTATTAAAACTCTCAGGCTCATACTACCTTGAATGTAAAAAAAATTCTTTGTAGACTAACAGAGATGTGTAATTGAAGGATTCTGACACCTGGAATATCCATGACTGCAAGGAGCAGATTTTTCATATGTAATGATGGCCATATGTTTTGGGTTTTGGTAGTTAAATCATCTGAATACTATGCTATAGGGAACTTGAGGTCAGACATAGTGTGTCACATCAGAAAGTAGCTTTCTGCCTACTCCCTTCCAGGTAGCATATCTATCATGCACTATAATGATTAACATATGGAAGTAAGATTGCAGGTACTTAATGTTGTATTAACAATTATGTTATTAAAAATCTTGATTCCTATGCAAGCATGCTGCTGGGATACATAGTTTTATGTTGCCAGAGAACATCTATCTTACTGTAATGGGCTTTCTTTTGTAAATACTTAATATAATACCAACATTTCTTGAAAGCATCATGTTGTGCTTCTTTCACACGGCCTTTCACTACCACTTCATGTTGCTGCTGTGTTGATAAAGCCTCAAAATTTGTCATCTTAACTCTAATTACTTTAAACTTATTCATTCCAAATATTTAATGACCAGTCCATCTCAAAGGCAATATTTTGGCAGGTTAACTGGAGGAAGAGCTCCTAACTACCAAGAGTGTCCTTTATTTCTGGCTGACCAGTGGCACAGCACTTCCAAATGAAATGCGTGGTACTGCTGAGTACTAGAGGTGGGAGAGCCCCATATGTGACACAATGAGTGGTGTTGGGGGTGAGTGACACAAAGCACTTCACTCGTGGGAAAGAAATAGGCATAGGTTTTATTGATAATGACAATGGTTTCACGAGATTCTATGGCAAGGTCACTTATTATTTACTACATGGAGATTCAAGATACACACAGAATTACCAAGGACACCCTCCCGTTGGGTCATGAGGTTCAGATTGGACCCTCTTGCTTTCCAAACTTGTTCTGAGAGGAGTCTGGGTGCAGCTGGATCCAGTTCTAGTCCCAGACCTGGTCACCGGTTTATGTCTAAGGGATTTGTGCACAGTTATATCAGTAAAGTTTACAAGCTCAAAAAGGGAAAGACGCGCTATAGTCACCACAAATCTGTAGTGGGAAGGATCTCTCAACCCCGAGGAGCATCCTTAGAGGCGTCCCTGCTCCAGAGGAGATCCCAGCGTGCAACCCGCTGCGATGCAAGGAGAGCTCAATGGGCTCTCGGGCTGTCCCCGTATTTATGGGATAAGATGATTGACATACGGTCATTCTTTCAATTCAGAAATGACTGTTGGCAGGTGTACTCGGCCTTATCTCCCTATCAGGGAGGGGCCATCAGGACTGTTACTGGTGGTTAATGTCTGGGTGGGGGAAGAAATCAGCCGGGCAGCTACCAGGATCAGATAATGTGGTAGTTAACACCTGAATAGGGATATGTGTGAGAAGTCAGGTGGAGCTGGGGAAGGAGCATATCTGTCACATCATAGTGTGGACTCAACAGGTATTTCCCAAAGCTGCTTGAAACTATATAATCAAACATGTTCAGCTATATGATACATGCCTAGGAAATGCTTTATGGTGGCTATATGATAATATACTTTATATTGATAGCCTCTACAGAGATGTAAAAGAAAACTGTACAAGACATACTCTTCAAGCAACGTTTTTACTGCATTTGGGGACCTCTAGCCAAATAATACTATTTCAGTACAATTATATTAGTATTTATGATACCATGTTATGTACAAAGTAGAAGATGAAAAGATCAAGGATATTATTTATTTAAACTAATAATTTTATTTCTGTCATGAGGAAAGGAATGGCTTTGGACATTTTTTAGGAGCCTGTGACAGTGAGATGCCAAGAGCGTCACTGGTTTCTATCGCTAGAAGAACATTAGCACCCGAACCAATCTCTCTTCAGAAGAGATGATATAAAATATATGGTATTAGAGAGCTTCAGTCTCGCCCTCTCCCTCAGTACTCCCCCGGCTCCCCTATTGGTGGCCAAAGCCGATGCAGTTTTTGATCTATATGCTTGTCTGCCTTTCCTGATACACAGAAAGGATTTATAAGATCTTCTTACAATCTTCTACTTAAACTTCTTGTACTATCAGCGCCAGGAAGAAGAGGTGGGTTTATTCTTCAAGTAACAAATCCCACTGTGCTGTATCTATTTCATAAAGAACAGGCCATGACCTGTAACACGTGGAAGTTTTACACCACATGTGCAGTTGATGCATTTTTTTCTGCATTCCATGCTGAAGCAAACTGCAAGTATTGAGATGTGAGATTAAAAGAAAGTCAAGCACACTTATAGAATATGTAATGTCTCTGAGATTAGAGAGTTCTGTAAAGCTCTGTGGCAAAATTTGGTGAGAAGAATTATGTGGCATGCCCTGGAGCTTACTCATAATTTCAGCAATCTTGGAGGAGAGCAGAAAAAGAAAAGAAATTCCAGGGATCATTCCAGGTAATGACAGTGATCATGCTAGTTGTTTCAAGGTTGTTTCAAAGCTCAGGTTTTATGGCTGCATGTAGCTTAGTATGCCAACTAACCAAGCTCGCTTGGGGAAAAGTCTAAGGCCACCAAAAGAAAGTGGTGAGTTGCTGCTTAAAACCTTTTTACATCTTTTTTTTTTTTAATGATGTTTCTTCTTAATAGTATAATAGAAGATGATTTATCATGAGACAGAGATATTCTTAAAAGAAATAATCATGGCTTCTTCTAGATATAAGTAAAAGAAAGACTAACAAATAATATGTGAACAGAACTGGCTTGAAAAGCAACGCTAATTGAGGAACATCCAGATTCTTCTATTAAAAAGAAGTCCTTCGAAGAAGAAAAAAGGTATCCATTATTACCTAATGATAAAGGAAGTAAAATTTGGCTAGACTCCCACTGTGGAGTCATAAGTGAAGCCATAAATTAAAAATTAACTAATCTACCTAATGGAACTAGGAGGAGGTAAATAGTATTTGACGTGTATTAGTTTTTCTTAGAAGGTCCGCCTCTTCCATCAGCCAAAGACTTGTGACCTCACTGACCGCAACTCAACACAGTATTAAAGACTGTCACTTAGATTTTCTTTGTTCAGGCAACCTGGCAAGCAGCAAGACACTGCTGGCTACAGAACAACCGATTTATCCTACAGCTACAATCTGATATGTCAGAATCAGGCTCATCTTAGCACACAGCATTTCATGTTTTATAATTGGTTATACAATAGCATTATGGATAAAAGACACATCTGTACCAGTCACTTTAATACTACATCCCGTGTATGCATTTAGGCCATTCTTTAAGTTTCGTCAGTTTGTAGCATCCTTCTAAACCAAGTATTACAAAAGCAGCAGGGTTCAGTTCACTGCAGGTTTTGTTTTGGACATTAATATTATTTTTACCTCATGCACCAAAGGGTCCTTTGCTGGCTGGCAGCTTTCCTGCTGGGTGGAATTTTACGGTTTTGCCTTATGTAAGCACCAGAGGAATCCTCACTGGAGGGAGGAGGTTTTGTCATTTCTCACTGACAGGCTGCTCCTGGCCTCCAAGGTTAGTGGGATGTTATATGACAGTTACGTGTCATCACTTGTCTACATGTATCACAAGATGATGATGAAATACTCTCCAACTCTTTAACAGATCAGGGTGGAGATTAGGGGTAAAAATCCAAGCCTAACACTCTAAAGGATCTCACCTATGAGATCTGACACAGCAGATCATTTGAAGCTTGAAGGAGGGTTGTACAACAATATACTCTGATTCTGTTCAACTTGACACATATGTATGCAATGAAGTACTCGCACTAGAAGAGGTCTATATTCCTTAATTAAAAATGTCTTGGGAGCTGGAATCATAGTCTCAGCAAACACCCTCTGAAGATCATTTAGATGTTGTAAAGGCCAAAATAAATGAAGCATGACCTTCCCTTGGGTCCCTGTAATAAAATACCCCATGTAAATTCCATATTTTTGAATAGCAAATAGGAATGTGGGGTTTCCAATCCTGTTTATGGGCCTGCTGATTACATAAATATTGTAATATCTCACTTCTGCATTTTATGGGCTTTTACAAAGCTACAAAGCATGGGCTAGATCTAGGCATGGGTAAGAGAAGCAATAAACACACATGGAGAGTTGGAAGTAGTGGCTGACAGACTTAATTTATCAAAAAGAGAAGACATCGTTGTAGAGTAGAAGTTAATCCACTGATGCTCAGCAAAGACGCTCAGTGCTAAAGGGTTCATCAGTATGCTGGAAAAAGACGTGATGAGCTAGTGGTTCTAAACAGACCAAAGGAATTTGATCTGAATGCAAGACACCTGCTGTTACCAGTCTGCTTGGTAATGGTTCAAACAAGGCTGGCAAGATTAGCCCTACTGCATGTCCTCCGTGAGGAGCAGTTCCTGTGCAGGAAGTAAGGCACTAGCTGGACGCAAGTTCCTGAATATGGCACAGGAGGATTCAGATGTAACCTGATGGTTTGCGTGTGGTCAATGCTGGAGGGCCCTCGCTGAGGCTTCTACCTGCCCTCGTGCTCTGCAGGACGAGGGCGCCTGCGGGACGGCCGCCAGGCTGCGGGGCTGGGGCGGCTGAGCAGCTGCGCCGGCAGCACGGGGAAGGCTCTTCCACTTTGTTGCATGTGAGACGGGCCACGAGGTTTGCAAGTTTTGTTTAGTTGGAGGTGCTCAAATGAGTACAGAAAGTCAGAGATTTAGACAAGCTAGAAGAGTGAATAGATGTTGTGTACCGCTCAGCTGTGGCTGTCTAGTAATGCTGCAGTGCAGAAAGCTTCAAAGAGGAGCCATGCCTCTAACACAGTCATACTCTATCTTTAGATGTACTTTTAATGCTCCTTTATATATTTTACTTTTTTGTATTCATCCTATAAGCATTTTACTTCCCAAATCACTTCAGGCAAATTTGCTTTACTACCTTTAAAATTTCTGCACCACCACCAAAAGTGGCTCTAGCCAGTAATCCCAGTACTCAAAATCAGCACATTTAATGTGTGTTTATTCTTCTCCTAGTCGTGATCTAGATCATTCCAACTTGCCCCCTGCGTTTTGGTGCAGGCGTGGTGGAGGCCCTGGGCTGCCCCACGCTGGTCGCAGCTGCTTCCAGGCAGTTCCCAGATGAAGTGAAATGGGGGGCAGTGGCCAAGGGCTCCCCACAAGAGCAGGAACACCCCGGAGAGACGGCTGGGTTAGAAGTCACCAGTGGAGGCAGCAAGAAGCCAAGTGGAGGGGAACAAGAAGGCAGGAGTGGTCCAAAGCAGCGGCTGGGCACACAGTGGCTGCCTATGGCCGCTCTGGGGCCCCGAGTGCACACAATGTGGCAACAGCACGGGAGCGGGGAGGGCGAAGCAGAGGCAAGAGACGCTTGGTTGAAGTTGAGCCTAAGAGGGAGGAAAGATGTTTCCTGAAGCGTTAAACATCTTTGTTTTCTTCTTCTCAGAATCAGTGACCAGAAGTTGGTGCCAAGTAAAATTGGCTGCCCAGAGACTCTTCTGCCCACAGTATGAGCCAGCTTGTCCCAGTTCTCAGTGATCAAGGCGAGTTTTAGCCATGCCTGCCTTGCCAGGAGCTGTCACTACTGCAGCCCAAGCAAGGGCTGCCCTTGGGACAGTGTTTGTGTGAGGAAGTGGAAGTAACGGAAAGGAAACCACAAGGAAGGTCATGTCACGCGGTGGGGGCAGTCGGCGACGCAGCACAGAATGTGCCCCAAAACTGCAACCGGGAACCAAACAGTAAGGCTGGGTGTGCGAAGAGATTGCTCTCCATGGGAATTCCATGAGAATATTCTCAAAACTCATAACCTACCTAATAGCACCAGGACCTCAACCCTGCCATGCCAGCATTGCAAGAGCAGGAGTTAATACCTGACACTCAAGAAACAGTGTGAATACAGCAACAAATCTGCTGCCAAGCAGATAATGAGATAACCTATTTTTGAGGCTTGCAGTGAATGTAGCAGTGAATGCAGAATGTCTTCTTCGTATCCAAAACGTTAGAATTAATCAGGGAAGCCAGTGTGATTGGGAAGGCCAGAAGAAGCAGCTGATTCATGGCTCGCTGCGGAAGCTGCCGGCACAAGCTCTGCATCCTCACAGCAGCACTGAGGGTCCTTTGAAGAGGAAGGAGACAGTACAGGGAGCTGGTTCCTGGAGAGCACTGAAATGTTGCTTTGTAACATTCAAGAACAGATCAAAATGTGTTAATAATACAGGATTGTAATCCTGTTTTAAAAACAGATTTTAAATAAGTGACCCATGTTTCAGTCACAGAACATAATTAAAGTTTTTTTTTAAAAAAGAAAGTTCTATTTTGAGTTTGAAGAATTGTAGTTACAATCATGAAAGAACACATACAAGTATATCACGTTTTTTCTGTTGCTCCAAGAGTTTTGCATCACTATCTTCTACAAAGCCAATCATGAGCTTTGCAAGAGAAGACTCATAATTCTTACTGTAGGATGCAGAAACCTATCCGTTTGACTGGCTCTGTGCGAGCAGTTATGTCCTGACGGCAAGCTCCATCACTGAGATGGCTTTCTCATATGCTTCTAAAGTGCATCCCAAGTGATAACGTGGAGAAAAATACTGCTCTTGTCTTGACTTTTTTTTTTTCTTTAATGCAAGGCAGGAGAATTAATGATCTCTTGAATCTGTTCTGGATTGTGGCAGCACTCCTATTTTATTGCTTGTTAGTTGTTCCCTGTGACTGCAAGCATTTAGTGGAAGGTTATAGTTTTTAGAACTTTCTTTCAGGCTTCATCACATAAACTATTTCTGTAGCCATGAACATCTGAGTGGCTCACAGTCACACTGAAAAACAGGTTGTGAATCAGACCAAGAAAAACTTGGACTATTTATGTAATCTATTAAAATCATGGTAACTTTCTTGGTGCTGTCCACCAGGCTAGGTCCAAGGATGATGTCTAAGCCTTTGTTTTTTGACTCTAACCCTTTTGAGACTTAATCTGGCCAAGTACAAGACACCTGTCACCCTGCAATACATGGCTAATGCCACAGAACAAAAATGTGGCTCAGAAGGGCTACCCTGGAACTGCCCTTTTGAGGGTGTGGGCAGCAGTGTAATTGAATTATTCAAGGCCAGCGGTTAAGTGTACTGCAACATCCTGTGACTGGGAGTCCAGACAGAAGGTAGGAAGGGCATGGCCGCTTCCCAGCCAGCTGTCCTTTTCAAGCAGTTTTGTTCAGAGAGACATTGAAAGGGTTGGGAGGAGAAGTACTAGCAACCAGTTCTAATGGGGACACAAAGATGTCCACTGGATTAAAGCATCACTGGACAACAGTTGTCCCCTGAAGTGAGGAGATGCACCGGGGACATGCAGAAGAGCACTGATAGGAAAAAGAAAATGCTGGTTTTTTTCACAGCCTCCAGCAGAGACAGGAATTGGGAAGAGGCTAGTGTGGCTGTCTGGCTGTACTGAGGGGATTGTGTTGCTGTATGAAATGAGTGCAAGTGATTTACAATGAAGTTGTGGCAAGGAGGGGCACGCAGGACCTCTGAATCTGCACTTGTCTTCTGGGTGCATCCTGCTGTCTACAGCTCCCTGTGGTTGAGCAGGGTTATAAAAGGTTTTGACCCTGTACAGTGTTTACATGTAAAATGCTCACTTGGAAAATTCTCTATGTCATATATAACACTGGAATTGAAAAGTTGTATATTTTTTCAGTGCAGCTAAAGTAATTCCTTGTTCTATACTGTGCCCTTAATACACGTAATATACAGCACTTGCTAAGTCAACAGTAATGGTTCTCTCTGAGTTTTGATTTATAAGGGTAATAATCCAGATTGTCCCTCACATCTCTGGTAGTCTTGACAAAAATTAGGTTTTGTTTAAGACTTAAGTGAATGACACAGTGAAAGAAAATACAAAGATTGTGATTATGGGTCTATACCTATGGAAATACACAACCTCTGAAGCAAATTAGTAAATACTGAGCTTTGTATATTTGCAGGCACATTTCTGTTGAATTTCTCCCTTGATACGTACTTGACAGCACACTTCTAAGGCCGCCAAAAGTGTGTGTGGTGCTGTGCAATGCAGGCTGTTTGGGCTGGCCACTAGCAAAGGAGTGCAGGGGCTAAACGTAGTCTTAGGCCTGGAAATGAAATGATCATCAGAATCTAGGGCAGAATCTACCATAACTTGCAGCCTGATGCTAACGTCCTGGCAGTCACCCCTCCTTCCGGAAGATTCACCCAGGAGCCAAGGCTTGAGAGCTAATTCTCCCATTGAATGAGGTTGTGTAGAGGAAGCTGGATGCTTAACTAGCAGTCAAATGCCTTCTCAAATTCTGTTTGCCTGTAAGGATACTAAATTGCTTTGCACAGTAAAGCTCATGCTGTCACCTGGGTTGTGATCACTTGCTGGGTCCTGCCAGGCTGGTGGGAGGCTCTACGAGCAGTTGTGCCTGTGCTCTCCCACTTACTGAGCAGGGCTGAAGACTGTAAATGCTTCGAGGCAGGGACTGCATCTTGTTTCTGCAAGGCAGGTAGTGTTCCACAGAAAGGCAGGTAGGTTCGACTTGCTCATTTCCCTAAACTCTGCCTGTGAGTCACTGCTTTTAGTTGCCTGACCAACTAGATTCAGTAATAAATCAGGAGTGCGATATAAGCCCTGGTGTTTCCTGATCTTTCCTCTGGGGCCTTTTGAACTGAAGTTAATAAAGATCCAGGAAATGACACTGAGATTATTAGCATTTACCATTTCATTCTCCCTTCCCTTTTCTTCCTAGGTTACCCAGATTAAAGCTATTGATGGAAAACCATGAGTAAAGGAAGAAAATCAGTTCTTTTTAGAAAGATGCGAGTTGTATATCTGAGATCTTAGTCTTTCTGTCTTACTCATCTTCTGGTATTAAGTATATAGGTCATCCAAGGTTACAGGCGAGATATAGTACAGACCATGTTTTTTAGGATCTTTCTTTTGTCTTTTGATTTTTTTTTTCCAATATGGATGTTTCATTTTACTGGAATCATAGCATCATTTTTGAATATGATTCTTAAGAAAAGATTTGGCTTTGGCATATATCCTGGCCAGAATATATATATTATTTGGTCCCAAGGGGCTTTTCTATTTATGTACTATTAAAAAATGCTTAAAAGTTTCATAAGGACAAGCTAAAAACAGTGAAATTCCTACCTGAAGTATTTTAATTTACTGTAGTGGTTTTAGAGCAGGAACGAGGTGCAGTCAGAAAAGCTCCTCCATGCCAAGTTAGCTTTTATCTCAGCGTCACCGTTCTGTGCAGATGTACACGAGTAATAATGAGGAGACCCAAAGCAACCATATAGGGAAACATTTGAGTACTTTTCCACACTACATTTTGATGATAAATTGTGGAACTTGGTTGTTAGCCAAGACAGGCGTCAGTAAATAAATCATCCTTAGGATTAGGCTAAGCATACAGAGCGCGTGCTAGAATCTTTCCTATTTTCTCTAGCGAGTGATACAAGTCCCAAATAATAAAAGAAGGAAAAGACAGCTCAGTTATAAGCTCTGCTTCCACCTGCCTTGGTGGCCTCGCTACTGCTTAACCGCACTGGTTGGATCCCTTTGACAAACACAGCTTGCTCTGCCTGAGCAGTGGAAAAAATAGAGCTGATGCCAATGAGATTAATGTTAATTTGTGCACCGGTTAAACACGGCGCTGGAGGGCATTAGGAGGACGGTGCGAGAGAAGCGCCGCTTCCAACCTGGGACATATCCAGGCTGTGCCCTCCTCCTCCTCCTCACCGTGCGCTTCTCTACCCCCTGAAAGGGGCTTTTATAGCTCGTGCTTTGTCTATTGCCAAGGGCTCCCCTGAGAGCGAGGAGCCGCGCTGAGCACGCGCTGTCCCGGGCTCGCCCGACTCCTACTTTGAATCTTAATAATAATAATAATTATTATTATTATTTATTTTTCGTTTTCCCTTTCAGCCCCCCGCTGCGGGGCGGCCCGGGCAGCCGCGTCTCCCGCCGCTCCNCCGGCCCCGCCCCGCGGAGCAGCGCGGCCAGAGGCGCGGAGGGGCGCGCAGCGGAGCCGCCGCGATGCTGAGCTCGCCCTGGGCGCGCTTCTACTCCAACAGCTGCTGCCTCTGCTGCCATGTCCGCACCGGCACCATCCTCCTCGGCGTCTGGTACCTGGTGAGCGCCCGCTCCGCGCTGCGGGGAATCCTCCTTCGCCGCGAAGCTGCGGCGCTTCAGCCCGCTCGGCGGGGCGCGGGGAAGGGCGGCCGCACACCCAGCAGGCCCGCGGGGGCAGGAGCTGCAGCGCCCCGCGGGCTCCCGAGGGACAGGCGGGCTGGCGGGGCAGGTGCGGGCCCCGCGCGAGCGCCCTCGTGGCGCCCCCAAACTTTCAGGCGTCGTGTCTCAAGGCTGACGTGGGCTGCTGCAGGCGCGTTAGCTGCGCTGCCCACACCGCGTGGAGGTGATGGTTTGTCATCCCTGCCTGCAGCAGGCAAAGAAGCCAGAGGTTCTGTGGGACTGCTGGTCGCTATTGTCAGATAGTTGTTGGTCCTGGCATCCTGGCCCGCCTGACACCAGGTACTAGGAAGCCTTCTATTCTTAAGGCATATAGGGAGCGAGGAAGTGGCCCTCGAGGCACAACTCTGGTGGTTGCCCTCTGTCCCAGAGGCCACTTGACAAACAGGAAAAGGCTGCAGCAGGAGGAGGTGCATCCAGCCCGTGGCCTCCGACAATCTTCCCTCAATCCCTTGGGCAGCAGCACAGGAAAAGCGGCTTTCCCCTGGCCTGCCCTGCAGGAGTTGCCGGGTTTGCAAACATGTGTCACAATGGTAAAAAGCGCTGGTTTGTCACTTTAGATTATGTAGATGCACTTCTCAGCCTGTTTAGTCCTCAGCGTCTCTTGGTATGAGAAATAAGTCTCCATCTGATGCCAAGGCTGTGCAGAGCTGCCTGCCAAGCATCATTTTTCAAATGATTGCAGACGGAAGCAGATTAGACCCAGGCTTATTTGCTAACTACTGAAACTCGCCTCAAAGCAAGTGAAAAATGCAGGGCTGCCCTCCATTGTAGGGCATCCTATTAAATAAATTCAATCAGCGTAATTAAAAGGCTAGGTTGTCATTAATGTCCTAGAAATCGTATAAAACGATCTATACTTATAAAATACGTTTCACCGCTGAGAAAATGGTGCATCAGTTGAGCTATTTATTGTTCTTCATTTAATACCACAGACAGAGGATATTTCCTTTAACTGTATTGTATCCGTGATCCTCACAGTGTTGAAAAAAGACTTCCTTCGTTAACTAGCTACAATTGAGTTTCAGTAAGTTCTAATATGATGACCTAAAAGCTGCCAGGATGCTTATGATTTCATTCTGTCTTCAGTTGAATGAAACCTCCTCAGAGTGGCTCCACAAAGACAGGAATACCAGCATTTTTGCCCTTTAATAGAACTAAAAGATAGTTGAGGAAGAGAGAATTAAGTGCATCAGCTAGCCTTGGATAGGAAGAAAAGCCCGGCAGTGCTTTAGAATTAGTTATCTATTGTATTGCCAATGTTTTAATTTTACTGACATTATATATTTTAATATATATTTTACTGACATTACTGACATTATATTTTCTGCATTTTCATTATATTTTTGACATATTTTCTGCAGAATAAGATTTACAATTTTCTTTTCTAACTAGCAGATATTTTCTGATTTACACATTTCTTGCTTTGTTTCTTTTTTCACAACTTTTTCAAGGGAGATTTCCGAATGGCTTCAAACTGACAGTAGCTCATATCATTACACAGATTTCATGCCCTCCCTATATTGCAAACCTTTTGATTATAAGGTTGCAACTATTGCAATATGCACAAATCATTATTGATAATAAACCCTAAACCTTTTTGTTAGCTTTAAAAAGTTATGAAGTATTAAAAAAGTAGGGAGTGACTTCCTCAGTCAATATCAACCTTAGTTGAAAGATGCCAGTTCACAAGTATATAGAAAATCATATTTCAAAATTGGATTTATCTCAGAAGATCAATAGCACCTGATACTATATGGTATTGAGGGTAGGGATCTGTAAAAAATATGTGCACTTTTGGTGGCAATCTTTTTCTTTGCATACATTCCAAGTGGTTATATTTCTCAAACCCACAAGTGAATTATGAATTTTATCTCAAAGTTAAAATAAGCAAAAAAAACCCTTGATTTTTTTCAACACTCAAATTTGTATTCTGCACATTGTTTGCCATTATGTTTTACAGGAAATGACTTGAGGAAGAAAATATCTCTCTAGAGAATGAATAGTTTTCCTGTCACTTTTTTCATATATCACTACCTGTGAAGTATAAGCTTTATTAATTCTGTGGCTGTTAATACCATGATTCAGTTGAACAGGCTTCTCAAGGAAGAAAAATGGCAGCTTGTAAGTTTTACCAGGCTTCAGAAATAACATTTTCACATGTTGATCTGATTTTGAGGTCGGATAATTTCTGGAGGCAGAATGTCATGTCAGAATAAATGTGGAAAAATAGTCTGTTTCCCTGGGATAATGTTTTAGCCCTTTAGTTTTAATTGAAGATTTGGGACTCTACCAAGAGTAGAGAGGAGGGGGAGCTTAGTGCAGGTGGCTGCAGCCTCCGAGCACCCTGCCCCAGAGGTGTAAGAAGGAAGCAGAGCTGCCTTTCCAACAGCCAGGCACCCTTACAGTAGTCTCATAATGTAGCAATAGCTAAGAAATAAATATTTGACTTTGTCCTATTTTAGAGTATATCAGCTCTCAGAATACTAATGTTTCCTAGCTATGGTGTTTCAGGATTTTTTTTCCTGGTAGAGCTCTATGCACTGCATATGAAATAATATAATACAATGCAGCATTGTACAGTATTATAGTATTGCATAACATACACAGCACCTAGAGGCCTCAATGCTGAATGAAACTTCTAAGGAAGGAATGGGGGCATCCCAGTATCAGTAAGATGCAAGTGCTTGAAACCAAGGTCAAATGGAGCTTGAAAACAGCCCCCGACTTCAGGAGCAGCTTGGCTGTCTAGGGAAGGAAGGCATTTGAATGCAAACAATGTGTTGAAGATAAAAATGCCGGTAATATGGCTGGCTGGGGGGTAATATTCATTGCAAATCTTGGGACCAGTCCCATTCTGTTGATTATTTTAGCTTTTTCCGCCCCCCCGCCCCGGCCTTGCCTTCACACTTCTCTGTAGAGTATCAAACATGAAATCAGAGGTCTCAAGTAACAACACAGAAGCATTTATTCTGGGTGCAAAGCCCTAGCAAGTGTCATACTTTACAAATAGGAGAGGGAAAATGAGAAAATCACTTCCAGTTACTTCATTTTCTTTTAGAAACTTGGACAGGGGTGCTATTCAGGGCAGTGACACCTGAAATGGGCCAGTTTGGCTTCTGAAATCTACCTGAGACTGGAGGGGGCTGACTTCTTTTTAAGTTCTGAGTGATCTAGTTAATGGTGGGTCAGAATTAATACCTTCTCTGGTAAGCTCTTTAGCAGCATTTATACACGCAGCAGGTCGTCTTCCTGAGTAACTGGATTTCATTTTCCTTTTTTAAAAAACAGAGCAGGAGCAGGGGCTGCTGTGCTGATAGTGTTATGTGGAGGGTTTCCATGTCCTGCAGAGGATTAGATGCACACAGTCTCCACTGGCCCCATCCAGGACCACAGGAATTATTTTCCATTGACTCGGGTGGAGGAAAAAGGTAAAACTTGAATTTCAGAAGGAATCCCTTGGGTCCCCCCCAGGGCTGCCCTGCACCACCAGAGCTGTCCTGCAGCTCAGGACTGTCCCACAGCTCAGGACTCCCCCCTGCAAAAGAGGGACTGAAATAAAGGCTAGTGGAAGGAGAAGAGGCTCTTATTAACTGAGAGTTATCAAGGTGTTCAGGTCCCCTCTGAAGGACACATGGTAAGGATGTAAATAGAAGAAGCCTAAGTTCTTAGCCAGGATGGATTCAGCATTTGAGCTGGTATTTGGGGAAAGTTCAATGTTTCTAGTGTTGTTGTTTCAGTTCTGTTTTTTTCTCAGGATACTATTATGAAAACTTGTATAATTTCTGCCTAGATCCCATTTGTTTTTTTTACTAACACGACTGAATCCTAATGGAACAAAACTGTACTGGTAGTAGCCTTTTATGTTTTAAAGCAAAAGGAAAGTTTTGCTTACTAAGGTCTCACTGTACAATTGATTTTTCAAGTTGAACGCCCTGCTGAGATCAGTAGAGTGCACTTGATTTGACGTCAAAAGGTGAATCAAGGTTTGCATTTTGGGACGGGGCCATGCTTAATTCCTTATTTTTTTCAAAAGCAGGTATAAACCAGCATGGTGGCAATGTGCTTAAATTCCCGTTAAGAAATTCCTATGGTAGTTTTATAGAGACCTGAAAGTGCTGGTTTATGTAGCAAGGAGCAGAGGTTGGCCCTGACTGCTCACGTAAATAGGATATAGCTATCCTGGAGGTCGCGAAAGCTCCTCCAGCCCCTGCTCCCGAGCGCAGCCAGTGCCGCTAATCCTGCTGCTTTGAACAGAGCTGCTCATATCCCTGAAGAGCTGCAAGCATGGGGTTCCCCAAGGGCTCCTCGGAGGGAGAAGGAATAAAAAGAAACATTAACATGAAAATGTTAATTTATCACTTATTTTCTAACCTGAGAGAATGAGGAAATTTTGAAAACTGGGGAGGGAAAAAAGAGCTGAAACTGCGGAAAGGGGGAAGTGCCCCCCTGGAAAGGTGGCGTTTGAGGCAGGTGGAAGTGTTGCTGTTGCAGGCGCAGCTCAGTGGAGGCCTGCAGGAGTCTGCATGGGCGCAGGTTTGAGGCCTTGTGTTTTATTTAAAATCCAGGCTTCTGTGAGGGGCCAGAGCTGGGTGGTGCCAGCGAGGTGAGCAAGTCCCGTGCCTTGGTAGGAGATGTTGTGTCTGCAACTGGTGACAGTTCTCCAGTGATGGGGCAAGGGTTCACGATCTGATCTGAAATGACTTGGGGTTCCTGATTCTTCTCGTGGAGATGGCTGCAATGAGTAAAAAATTATATCCTAAGCTCTGTGGTTATAAAGGATTTATAATTTCTTTGTTGTTTGTTCTTCCTTTCATAAAATGAAAGCTGAGATCTTGGGAGGAAGGGGGAAACAGTAAAACAGATTTTGGAAAAAAAGAAACACAAGAAGAGCTCCTGCTTTCTGGACAGGCCTGCTCCTGAAGAAAAGTGGGAAGGAAAAGGGGAATTAATCATGGAAAAAAAACAAAAAACCAAGTGGCCTGCTTTGGAAGGCCCCCTGTATGTTTAATTACATGTTGAATAGCCAGCTGAGACTGGTATCAGAGGAGACTCAGAGTATGTATTCTTAGAGGGCATCTGTCCATCTCATTATCTTTAAGACAAGTGGGAAATATTTCCTGTACTGAAATACCTAATCAAGAAACTGGAAATTTATTTATTTATTTATTTATTTATTTATGACCTGGAAAGACCAAGGAAAGACCAGCACTGATCATTAGCATGAAGAAATGCATCTGCTCTGAAGGGCCTTTGAAATAACTACGTTCTGTAACTTACCTAGAGAAACAATTTTAAATAACATAGTAGTTAATTGTCTGCTTCATGAAAGAGAACTCCTTAGATAACCCCCTGTGCACAGACCCAGGTTTGTGTTTGTAATGTAGGACCTTATTCTACCTCCTTTCTTCCTCGCTCCAGTTCATGCTTGAGGGACTTGCCAGTTAAATTGCAAAATGAAGTACCACGCGGGAGAAATTAAAAGTGTGAATCAATAAGGCTTGCAAGAGCTCATCCCATTCACCTGTGGCTGACGGGTTCAAACTGTGAACAGACCAGAAAGATTATTTGGAAAAAAAAAAGAGGTGAATTCATGGTTCCATACAGTACCCCAGGTTGTCTGTGTTTTCTTTTCTCAGTGAAAATATCCAGGTTTGTGTTTGTTGTATTGCACAAAGGAGCAGAAACAGCATTTTGTTGCTTGTACCAGATTTTATCAGTGTATCTGTGCTTTATTTTGAAAGCTTTCTTAAAGCATTGAGGAGTTGTGATTCTCTGCAATGTTTTTTTTTGGATTTTACCAAACTGTTTCTTAGCTTGCAGCACAACAGAAGGGTTTCTCTAAACCTCTTTGAGCACTTAGCACTGTGTATATTCAAGTTTTCTTATATCCCTAAACACAACACCAAGATTTTTCACACAGAGCATGAATCATGTAACTGTAGCTGATAATCTGCATCAACTGTGAGTATTGTTTCTTCCAGTTATTATAGTTATCAATTTAGAAAATGAAAACTTAAAAAAAAAAAGTACTCTTTTTAAGTAAGCCCTTCAGTTGGGGTAATAAATTCACTGAGATTATAAGGAGCGGTTTTCTCCCTCCTGTGAGCAAACAGATGGTTAGTTGTAAGAGGAGCAAAGTTTACATAGATGCTTGTTAAAGAAAGTAAACAGACTAAGAGCACAATACATTATATTTACCCTTGTCTTTTATAAGATGTCTTGCAAACACCATGAATATATTTATGGAAAGAAGGGAGGAATTACATTAATCAAGTAAAATGTGTTTAGAAGTTCTGTTGAAGGTTAATATATATCTGCTAGTGAGCCAGAGGTGGATGCATTAAGCTTTGTAAACTCTTCGTTGATTAGGCTGACGTCAGTGAAAATGCAATTAGCCTTATGTATTCCTGGACATATGGAACGGATGTCGCAAAATAGCCAGAGATTAATTTCCTCTCTTGCTTTGTTTTTCTCTATTTTATTGCTCGGGTCATCTTTTCACTGTACGTCTGTGAGAGTTTAAAGTTATTAAGGCTTGAAAGTGGGCAGGCAAATGTGTGTATTGGTCTGCAGCTGAATATGAGGTTATAGCCCCAAATCTCCTAGCAGGCAGATTACAAATAAATAAATACCTTTCATAAAGCAAATTCAAGCACCTAGCTGAGGGAGCAAGAAAGAGCTCCTGGTCGATCAGACATATTGAGTCTGCCAGAAAGGCATCGATGAGGAAGTGATTTGGGCTTGAGCCTAGTGCCCTGCTCCTGCACCCCTCTGGGTCTGCTCCCTTTCGAACGCCTGCAGTCAGCTCTGGCTACCGGGATTTTAGTCCTCTGGCTTCGAAGAGCTTTTCAAAGTGCTGTGGCTGTTTTTCACTTCATTTCAGCCTTCTGCTGAACAAGGTCTTGTTCTGTCAGGAGATATATTAAGCTACTTAAAATGGACAAGACAAATGCTTTTGGCAGAAATACAGATTGGTGGGGGATTTTCACCTTGCAAAGGTGCATTTCCCAGCTGCAGAACAGCTGTGCCCAGATAGGTCAAGCAAAAGCAACCACATTGTTTACTCTGTTAGGAATTATCTGCCTCTAGCGAGCCGTCCTCGGCGCTGTGGCGTGCTCCCTTCCTCCTTATGTAACCAATTTGCTGCGCTGGGCTGTGGAGCGATGTGATGTGTTTGCTGCCGCCAGGCGTGAAGCCTCGCGTGGCTTCCGCGGCTGTTGCTTGCGGCGCTTTCATGAGAATAATTGATCGGAGCTCTTGCGCATTTCCCAATTAGGAGGCCGTGGCCCGGTGTCCACAGGCCGGGCACGCTGCTGTCCTCAGGGCAGCGGTGCCTGTGCGAGGAGGATGCAGCTCGGCCTGAGCACCGGCACCTCCGGGGACACCTGAGGGGCATGTGAGCTGCTGGCCAGGGAGCCGCCTGCACCCGCTGCATCCCGTTACTGCTCTGGGCTGGATCTGCTCCTGTCACGGGCCCGAGCTCAGGTTCAGAGCCCTGCGAGCTGCCCCTGCTCGCACCAGTGACAACATTTTGACAGGTCTGCCCACACTCGTCACCTGCAAGTGACTCAGGTCTGGAAGAACAAATGCAGAAACCAAACAAATCCCAACTAAGGTTTCAACAACTCTATTTTTATACTTAGCAGTCCTTTGCTGCACTTTCTCCCCGGCGTGCTGAACCAGGATGTGCTTCAGTAAAAGCTGTGAGCAAGTCTGACGGTGGTAAACGTGAGTCTGCAATATGGTTCCCAGTCCGAGCAGAAGGCCTCAGCAGTCGTTTCCAGGACCTTGCTCAGACATAGGTTTAACTTTCAGGAAGTACAATGTAAGAATAATAAAGAAGGCACCAATACATTTGCATACAAATATCCTATTTCCTTAAACCATGAAAGAACTAAGATTAACTATACAATAAATTAAACTGTATCTCTAGGGAGGCAGAAATCTTTTGTGGGTATCCTGCACAGCCTGTCCATCTAATTTTTCTTTTACAAGTCTAGTCATTACCATATTTCATTAGTGACAGGCCTCTTGTGGTTTGGGTTTTAGAACTGTTAAAAGGCATTAGTTGAGTCATTTGTATAGAAGAGTGCTGATAAATTGTGCTGGACTTCCTATATCAATTTAATCAGTATAGACTTGAAAGTTCAATGGCTAGTGCCATTATAATAATCAAAGCTGATATTATACATAAAGTCTGATTAAAATATTTTATTCAGTTCTCTAAAATATGCTCTCTATAATATGCTGGTCTGAGCCTGCCTGAACCCTTCTTTAACTTCTCATGAGTAATACAAAAAAAAATAAGCCACAGAATTCCAGACTCAACCATCTTCTCAGATTAAAGAACGCAAAAACTTAATTGCTACTTCTGATCTGACTAATGTTCTCCTTGTTGCAGGGCAGTATTTCAGATAGCAGCCCGAAACATATATTTTAAGACGCCACACAGGCTAATAAGAAAGAATGACTTCTGCAGGGAAAGCATTTTCTCTTATTCCCCTGTTATTCTTAAGGCTGGTCAATAGTCTGAAGCATTAGGGTATATATATATATACATAATATATATTTTAAGATTTTATGAGTAAGCACATACTTTTTCTGAATATACATTTGTCATTTTCTGTATTCCTCCAACCTTTTGGCTTCAATAGCAATGTCTGATTCCCTTAGTAAATGGCATGAAGGATTTCCTTTTAACTCGCCTTTGCCTGGCCAGCTTTCTGCCCCCCTTCAGAGTGTTATGCTTTCATTAGGTAAAAAGATAACTTATTGTGGCTAGATTCTCTTCCTTGTACCATTTAATTATTTTGTTTAGAATGTATCTGTAGCTTATCCCTACCCTCTGCACTGGAGAGTAGATGTATTTTAAGTAGTGTGAGGCAGAAGGCTTCCATAGGAGAGAAATGAAGCAAGAAGGATCTTGCTGACAGCCAGAATTCTCCTGCTCCTTCTTTCCTTAGGAGCTCAAACCTCTATAGGATTTTGCATCTTCTTCATGGTAAAAAAAGAGTGTTCTTGTTTTTATTAATGTCTTCCATGTTAAATGTTTCCTTGCAAGAGAAATGCAAGGAACGTGTCAAATGGGAGGCAAAAGATAAATGGAACAGATCTTTTTTTTTTTAATAGTAACATTTTTAATAGTATTTTAATAGTAATACTGACCTCAAACAGCCAAATAACATAAGGTGCTTACTGTACTATGCAGCAGTATAAAATACTTAGGTTCATGGAGCAAAAGAATTTAAGAGTGGGGTTTTTCTTCTACAGCAGATGGATACTTACAGGCATAAAATGACCTTTTTTGTGGGGGACAGGATAGTTCGGATTTTGCTTGAGAGTTTATTCAGTTTGTTTAAAAACACTTAGGATATCTTACCAGCAAAAATAATGTAATAAGTAGTTTCCTTTGGTGATATGTCTGTAGAGATAACAAACTAAATCCTCCAGTTTTGTGCTTTTTTTTTAATGTCTGCTAGAATTGTATTTAGCAATTCAAAGCTAACCAAGTTTGAGTGTTTTGGTTGGCAGTCCCAGCAATGGGCCATCACTCAAAATCTTTGTAGAAATCTGCTCTTTCTCACTGCTCAGTCACGACGTTTTTGTTCATAAACGCTGTCGCCTCCTGCAGCAGGTGAGGACTGTGACGGGCAGAGGGCTGCACCCTCGGCTGTGGTGATGCGTATGGCAATAGTCCCCTGTATCATTCAGTTTTAATTCTCTAATGTGGATTACAGAACATTGGGGAGGTTAAACCAGAATTAGAAGTTCCTCCAAAGAGGCAGTGCACAGAATGCTGGATCCAGGTGCCAACTGAATTATCAGTACAAACAAACTAGTTTTGTATTGTGTTTGTTTGTTTTTGTTTGTTTTTTCCTATAAACATAAGGAACTCTCTTCACCACATTGGAAATTGCAGAGAGAACTGTGGTAGGATATTTGCCCAATAGATTCTATGATATTTAATAGAAACACTGGTGTAGTTTAATGCAACATGTCAAATTAAAATATATTTAATATTTTCTTTTACAAACTCCTTTATCAGAGCCATTTTACTTCAACTCATCTAGCTAATGTAACACTTGAGAATTCTTTTAGTATTTATGGACTTAGATATAAGCTTGAATGTTTCCCATTCCTACTGAGGTAGGAAAAAGATCTGTATTAATGCTATGTTCCCAGGAGCTACTGGGGCTCGTTTGATTTCAGATAAGAGAGGCTAAACACCATGCAGTGCTGTGCAGAGTCTGAAATGAAACTGTGTTGTTCATTTTCACATCACCCATCGACAAACAAGTGACATCTTCTTTCTCCTGTGTTTTATCTCAGTGGGTCGCCATCGCTTACTGCTGATCTCTGAAGGAAAGGATATGGCAAAGAAGACAGCTCATTCTGCGATTCTAGAGCTTTATAAACTCTGCAACACCCCCACTAGCAGAGCTCCCTGGGGTCAGACCAGGGAGACTGTATCGCTGCAGAAGCCGTAAGAGCGGTTGGTGCTGCCGGTCCTGCCCTCCCCACGGGCTGTCTTGCTCTCTCATGGCTGCAAACACCTTCTCACTCAAAGAGCTGGTGCTGTTTAAAATATCTTGGTTTAGGAAATCATGTTTTATAAGACCAAAGTAGGAAATCTTCAGTATTTGGACCACCTGTCTTTTCCAAAATGTTTCCTGCTCTACATAGTGGGAAAAAAAATCCATTTTAGTCTTTTCTTTAAACAAATGTCTTGGCTCTGTGCAAAAGCACCATGTTCTTTTCCTCCTGTGTGTGGACAAGAAAATGAATATTTTTCATCTGTGATTTTCTTCTTCCTGCATTAAGGTAGGGGGGTAGCTGGACAGTTTTAGGACTCTGGGAACTGTCTCCCTTTTGCAGTCTCGTTAGGGCACTCTTGGCCCCTCTGAAGAGCTGTTTCTTCAGCACGGGATCCGTCACCTGTCTCCCAACACTACTGCTTGCACCCTCGCTCTCCCCTCTTTGGTTTTATGCAGAAGGCTGTGCTTTGCTGTGATGCAATTTCACATTTGTGTTCTCAGTCACGTTTGTGCTAATCAGTGCACAAGAGCCAGAGAGCAAGGCCTTGAGAGCACAGCCTCCTTCCCCTGTCCCTTTCAGGGACATTCCCCCAGAAAGGCTGAATTTGCCCCCGTAGAAAACCCTTGCGGGGGAGATTTGCCCCCACTATGGCAAACGTTGAACCAGGGCCAGGGACCATCCAGCAGCGAGAGGGGACAGGGCCAGAGACAGGCCGAGAGCCAAGCTCCAATGTGCGTCTGAGGGGTCCACCCAGGAGGTCCACCCAGGAGCCAGGGCTGGAGCCAGCAACGAGGCAGCGCAGGGCAGCACTGGAGGCCCTGACCTGGGCTGAAATGGGGCCTGGTCAGGGAGCCTGGAGGGGGACAGGGACAGTGGGGCCTGTGGGAGCCCGCGGGGTCCTGTCCTGCCGCTCTGGGTGGCACTGTGGTCAAAAGCAGCAGTGGGACCAGCTGGACACTTGCAGTTTATTCTGACAGCTGAACACCAACTTGACGCCTGTGCATGAACATATGTCCATATTTTTCCGTCTGTAAAAGGAGGACAGCGTGTCTCAGAGGGGAGGCATAGGGAGTAGTTTCTTCCTGAAGCTTTGCATAATGTTGATTAGTCATTGCATTATTTGTTATTGAAGTAATATAAAATATCTTGAAGGAAATCTTGGCGCCACTGAGAAGAAAGCAGAACATACTTTGCTTTTCCTAGAACAGAGATTTCAACCCCCATACCAACTGCATATGTCAGCAGGGAATCACTTTATGCTCTTTTGCTTGATTATTATCCTAAGAAGATACTACATCAGTAAGTTTTTAGGCATGTTAAATTTCTGCGTTGAAGCATTATTCAAAATTCTGTTATTGTATCTCTTTGAAAACAAAACTCAAGCCCAATGCAGCCAACTGTGCACACTTTCTTCAATGAGACAGAAGTCAAGAGGATAAATACAGGATGTTTTTCACTTGCCCTGTTGACAGTAGTTTTAGAAAGTGCGCAGAGACCATTTTGAGGAGCTCAGGATAAAAACAGCATGGAATAGAAAAGTGATGTGCTAACGGCATTAAATATATTCCCATTGACTGCAGAAGGGTTTAGATCAAGCAAATACATCCAGTGTGTTAGAGAGACACCCAAAGACTGCTCTGATAAATGTGTAGGCTCAATCTGGACATAACTAAATGGGGATGTGTCCATATCAGTATTTTATGACTCTTTCAGTCTGTGTCTGTGCAAAAGATTAAACTTGTATTTCTTTAAAATACCAATGTAATATACATTTGTAAATCCTGATTGATGATTATTTTGAGGACCCCTCTTAAGAAACGTATATTTCTGGCATTTATCCTCTGTCATCGTACAAAAGAATATAAGCAATAACTGGAATGCAGTGTAAGTTATAAATAACGTTAAAAATTGAGAGGACTTACGGAATGTAAGTTTGGATCTTGAAGATCATCTGATCCATGTTCAATGCCAAGACAAGACTATGTATGACTACAGCACTCCCAACACAAAATTATCCAGCTGTTCTGTAAAAAAAATGCAGTGATGAAGACTCCTTAACACCCTTCGACAGTCTTTTCTGCTGTCTGATTATTCTTCTTCAGCAAGTTGTCTAACCCAAATCTCCCTTCAGTCTAATTCAAATGTATTATTTTGCTCAACCCCCAGTGTATCTGCAAAAGTGTTTATTCCCTTTTTTCTTTTCCTTGCCTTCCTGCATATGAAAGACTCCCATCATCTCTCCACCTACCCCCTCCTAATTTTCCCTGGGCTAAGCACCCACAATTATCTTCTCTACCAGTCATGCTTTCTGGAAGGCCAGTGACCCCCTGTTCTTGTGACTGGGTCCTTCTAGGTAGGTTCCCAGAGGCGTGTGGGGACGCCATGGTGCCGTCAAGGCAAGGATGCCATACGGGTCTGACGCTCATGTTCCTGCTGCACTGCCCTGCATGACGCAGCCACAGAGAGGAGCTGACAGGATGGCACTGACTCACAGTCAGAGTTTGCTCGTTGTCATACCCAGACACCTTTTTGAAGAACTGTTACCTATTGAGTCATATGTCACAGCAGTTGTCACAAATGTGGTGCTTTGCATTTGCCCTTTCAGAATTATGCTCTATTTGTTTCAGGCTTTTGCTATAGCTGATCAAAATCTTTTTTATTGCATCTCCTAAAGTGCGTACAGCTTGGCATGACCTGCAAATTAAGCAAAAATACTAGTCATAAGTGACAGTAGTGAGTATTTCAGCAATACTGGAGCACCCCATTCCATATATTTTCCACGTTGTCTGTGAATTCATGAGAACTCTTGTTTTATTACAGCTGCCCACCCGGCTGAGTCACCTGTCTGTACTTCCAACCAAGCAATGTGTTCTTAGCTCGCTTATGAGAATCTCATAAAGGATCATGGCCAAAGCCCTGCTAAGATGGAAAGGGATGATATCTGCCACTTTTCCCCTGTCTGTAAGACGGGTCAGAGAAGGAGGATGGGATGGTTTAACATGGTTTATCCTTGACAAATCCATGCTGGTTATTGCTTCTAATCGTAGCAGTTCTGAGTGCCATGCAGGCTTCATTATTTGCTGTTGGGTTCCTTTATTCTTAAATCTCACACTCTAACCAGCAGTTCTCTGTGTGGCCTTTCTTGTTTTTAAAGGCACAGACTGGCCTTGCCCTTTGCTCATCTCGTTTCAAAGATCATTGGTAACAGAGTTGAAATTGGCTCAACTTGGTGGAGTTTACACATCAAAAACATTTATCTTATCCAAGATAGCCTGGTCATGTATCCAAGCCTGTGGTCTTACCCCTTTTTGTTACTCTTAGTAACCTGTGGTCAAATTGAGATGACTTCAAAGTGAGAACCAAAGCAGTAAAAAAGCCAGCTCTCCCACCATACTATTTAATCACTTATTTTCCTAGTTCTGGAGGATAAACTTTTAGTCAGGCTGTGTTATTTCGTGCTGTGCAATCTCTTTTCTACAAGTAGTCCTACTCACCTCAAAGTGATCTGAGCATTTTGTTCAGACCTGTTTCAAAATACAGCTCTTGGCTCCCTGTGCATTCCTCTAAAGTCTCGTACTTGACCGTCGGGTTCTACTAATTTTCTGTCTGTTATTTTCTTGCTTTTTGTTCACTTATTGTATCATATACAAGTCTTAGTGTATGTGAATTTCTCTCTGTGGCATGTGACATAGGAAAATGTGCATTGAATGCTGGGCTAATTGCCACCTACTCTTGTCTCCTTGGGCCCCCTTATTTAGGAGGTTCGTGTGAATCAGCTCATCTTCCATAGCCTCTCTGAGAGTTCAGTCTCCCCCACCAAATCAGCTCTTTTTTGATCATCTGGCAATTTAACAGGACATGTCTTCAATCCCAGCTCTGCATGCTAGTCATCATTGACTACAGTGCTCATTCTCAGGATGCCTTTTTTAAAATTGGTTTTAGTTTTTACAACAGGACAGTCTGTGATGGATGTTTTAGCACGTTTTACAACCTGAAAGAGCAGTGGTAACTTATCTGGTGTTGTGGGAAGGAAAAGGTATAACCTAAGATGTTGTTTCATTCTCCAGCCACTTGGGAAAAACATATTTATTTTTATACAAATCAAAGATACTAATTAAAGTGTTAATACTACATACTGCTAAATACTTTAAATTCTGCAGTCCAACACTGCCACAGTCAGTGTAGCCTGTGGTGGGCATATCTTTTCCAGACTGTTTTCACTGCACGCATTCACAATGTGACCCTCTTCCTTGTTCCTCTCTGCAGATCATCAATTCGGTGGTGTTGCTGATCCTGCTTAGCGCCCTCACCGATCCTGACCAGTATCACCTAACGAGTGCCGAGTTAGGGGGTGAATTTGAATTTATGGATGATGCCAGTAAGTACCAGATGTTTACCTATTCACACTCATTGCTCTCCAGCAGTTATGTAGCTATCCTATAGTTTCTGTAATTATGCTTTGATCATTTTTTCACTATGGTATCTTACAGTTACATTTTTATTGTGAAAGGTGTATTTACGGCATGGTTCAGGAAGCTTAGCTATTAGTAACCTTGTGTGCTATGTTAGTAATCTTATCTGCTATGCTGTTATCTGACTAGGTGAGGACAGAACCTTGACATCTCCTTGGCATGGAGATGTCCCTCAAGTGATGCTGGAACCCTCCAGTGGGATTATGCGGGATGCAGGGTGCCGTGGAGTCTCTGGCCCTCCGTGCAGCATGTCCTTTAGTGCCTGCACATGCATAAAGACACATGCTGCTATTTATATAATTGCCTGAAAGTGTTCATTCCCATTGCACATAGTTACTCACCCCTCATGTGCATATGGCGTGACTTGTGCAAGTCTGTGGTAACAGATGCAAGAATAAATATTAACCATATATCACTGTGTTAGTGGCAATACAGAGCTGTTTCCTTCACTTGCCAGAAGACGTAGCAAAGCTTCAAAACAATTTCAGGGAAGAGCGATTTAGACCCATTTATATCTCCTACAGAAACTTCCTATCCTTTCTGAGGAAAATACTTCTTTCTTCCTTAACTTTTAAAAATGATTTGATAGTGCTGTGGTTTGTTTGCTTGTTGTCTGTTTTAAATTTTTTGAGTAGTATTTAGAAAATTTTGTCCTCTATGTGATTTTGATACAAATGGCTCTATCTATCTGCAGCTTATAAAATGGATGCATTCAGCATTTCTCATTGCAGTCTGAAATATGGTCTCGTACTAGTTATACTGGTATCTTGACCCTCAGAATAACATATCCACAGCAAAAGGTTTTAAGTTCTTTCAATATTCCTATTAAAGTGCATAAAATATCAGCAGAAGAAGGAATATCTCCATACATGAGAAAAATAATTATGGCATGACGCGTCAGAGCTCCTGGGCCTCAGGTAAGGAATAACTTGAGGGCATAGGGGTAGTTGCTACTTTACTTGTCTTGATTGAAAGCAACTACAACTTCTGAGTAAAAATCTTTTTATATAACTGTGTTTAAGAAAGTAAGGACCATAGTAGATACAGATGGGCTCCTAGCTGCTTCTGACATATTAAAACTGACTGCCTTGTCCTAATTCTCAGAGATTAACCTTGGTAATAACTGTCTGTCAGTGTGGTTTTATATAGCCGACATCAGAGGCCTGCCAGTGCCCAAGGCTTTAAAATAGTAATTCTGTTTTGTAATGCTATAGCTGTCAGACCAAGTACACTGGGAATTTCCATTTCCATTTGAAAATTGTATTTTCTGTATTTTTTATTGAGGCTTCTGAAGTAAACCCTGAAAGATGGTAAAAGGATGGCTTGTGGGCCAGGCAACCTCATTTCCATTTGGTAAAGGGAACATTTCCCAGGCAGTTAAATTACAAATGAACGTCTGAATTAATGTCTCCTTTTATTCTTTGACTCTCTCAGGTTTAATGCCTTACTGAGTAAAGACAGCTAAATCAGGCTACTGGCTTTTATGGTTACTGGAAATAGCTGGCAAGAGAGAACTAAGATTTGGGTTTTCTCTACAGTATGCTTACATTGTTCAAATCCAAGGAAGCGGGTTTTTTTTGAGATAAAACATCAGACAGACTTTCACATGACCTTGTATCCTGTTTTTATTTGTCATTTCCTAAAGAAATGTTTCCTAGGTTTGTTACATTTACTGATTTTTTTTTACCAGAAACCATGTATTCAAAATACAATAAGTTAAGGATACAGGATACATCAATCTTTATGCTAGTGAAGGTCCTGAAGTTGTTAACTATATGTACTTGTACTGACAAATGATGATGGCAGAAATATGAGCCATTATTCTCAATACTGCTCTATCAATAGCAAAGAGAAAAAAAGTAGATGAAGACTTTGTGAGCAGAGTTGTTGCTCCCTTTCCATCCCTCTTCAGATAGGCTCTTTGACATAACATCAGCTGAAAATAGACCTACTGAGTCATAGTGGTGGAATTGTGGCTCCCATCAAGTTAATGACAGATTTGCCTTTGACTTTCAAGAAACCAGGATTCCCTTAATATTTATATTTGTACTTATTTATAAATGCACTGGTTTATGGAGTATTTTCAAAGTTCTGTTACTGCAGTGGGAAAAAAATCCTGTCACATGCAGAGAAATGTAGTGCAAAATGTCTGGAAATGCCAATGCAGCATCAGTTCTGCTCATCCATAATTTCAGAATTTGGCTTGCTCCCTATGGTAATGCCATATAGTCAGAAATGACTGTTCTTTATACCTGAGCACTTATAAACAGCTGTAAATTATAGCTTTTCCTTTCTATTTTAGAAAAGAAAAAAAAAAAGAAAAGAAAGAAAAACACCAAGATTTGCAATGTGGCAGATGGACATACTGTGAGGACAAGTGTGTGAGGATAAGTGTGTATGGTTTGGATGACTCGCATCTGGGAACTAGGGAAAACTCCAGGCTCCTACTGTGCTGGACATTCCTCTGAGTCCAGTTAGTCTTATTTTAATTTTCATTATTTTCTTCAGATTTGAGAGAGTTTATGAACTAGAAGCTGGACAAGGAAACACTAGAAATGTATTAGCTGGCCAGTGTAATACCTTTGCTATTAAAAGATTAATAATCTCTGCAGAAGATGGGAAAGCCCTATTAATCATCCTGGCTTTTGTGAGGGTTTCACCTAGGACTCCTGCTCAGCTTGCCCAGTATACGGACTGTGATCCTGACGTTTTAACAGCCCAGCAGCTCTGTCGCTTGTTTTTATTTACGACCTCCACAGTGTCCCCGATGTATGTGATACTTCAGAAGCCATAGGAATGCTAGGACTGAAATTCTCCGTGTGCCCTACAGAAATTCTGGGAATTTGAACCCCGGTGTTAGAGAATGCGGCCAAAATCAGCCCGTGTTCCTGCCCCGGGACATGTGAGAGAGACAGCAGAGCTGTTGGGCTGTGCAGAGCCCCAGGGACCGCAGGGCAGGGTACGCTGATGGATGCTCTCTTTGGGCAATGTGACGTGCATCTGGAACCTAAAAAAGATTAATTCAAACAGAAATATGTTTCTAAGAAAGGCCGCAGATAGCAGGCTTGGACTGGGGGAGAAGGGAAATGGTAGAGCATCCTACCCGCTCTCCGTCAGCATTTCCAGTGCAGCATAAGCCCCATGAAGAAAGACACAGCATGAGGAAAGGGAGCAAAACAAATTCCTGCCCCAGCGTAGCCAGTCCAGGGCGATATTTTGCTGCCTTGCCTTATCCTCTGGAGGAAATAAGCTGGCCTCAAAGGCAAGGAAAGCTCTTCTGTACCCACTGCCTCCTTCATGTCCTGGAGAGAAAGTGGCGCTGACGCATGGCTTGCTGTGGGGCCTCCGGAGCAGAGGCACCCGGCTCGCGCGGCAGCTCGGAGGAGACACCCCGCGAATACATAAGCCCCAGCTAGCTGGAAGGAGAGCAGGCAAATAAGGGGCAAATCAGGCTGCAGGGATCAGAGCTGTCCGAGGATTGTGGGCTGCTCATCAGGAGCTTTTCAGCCTCTGCCTCAGCAGTTACAAGCCAGCAAAGAACTCTGGGGCTGAGGAAGAAGCTGAGCAGGAGACACGCGAAGGCTCTGTTGCTCTGTGCGGGTCCCAGCTCGGGGCCTGCCCCCATGGCTGGTCCTTGCTGCTTCCCCATGGCTGCAGCAGCCACCACTGCCCTCCCCAAGGAGAGGCACAGGGAGAAGGACCCATCTCTTAGGCAGGAGACGTGTCTGCAAGGGGGGCAGTAGTTCCCAGTAGGGAACTGCTGCTGCGGGACAACTCCTGTGTTGGCTACTCCGTGCAAGTCTGCCACGGCAGGAGCCCTGCCCAGCACTGGCAGCATCTTCTCCCTAAAGCAGGAAGTAGGAATCCTCCTCACAGGCCATAAGGTCTGAACTCACTGCAAGATGTAGGAGGAAAATACAATCCTACTCAAACAAAACTCAAACATACATCAAAAACAGTAGGGTAGAAAAACACCACAGTAGTCCAAATACAGTTCTGGTCTCAAATACCATGGAAAGTACAGCAAGACCAGTTGCTGCAAAACTGCATACACCCCTGTCACCTTCTCATTTACTGTGCTGAATGTCTGGTTTCATCCTCATTAATTTAAGTCAACACAGCTCAATAAACGCAGTGAAGTCTTAAATGAGAAAGAACCAGCTGGAGCCAAGTATGACTTGGCATGGCAAAGTACAGCTAGGGACACAGAAAAGACCGGGAACAGGAGTAAGTCAGATCAAAGCCTGAATGTCAAGTTTATAACAATTCACCAGGCTGTGGCTTCACACCACTGCAGCCATGATCATGAGCAAAGCAAAGCCTGTGTCTGTGCTGCATCTGCCAGCGAGAGCAGCTTCCCCTCAGAGACACTGAGTAGGTGAAAGGGGTTAAGAATGGCTGGAATAAATAAATGAACAGCACCTCCAAGCTGATTTCTCAAAGTAACAAAATTAATCCAAGAGGCAGCCTTCATTAGCACAGGCTTCTTTTTTAGGTGCTTCTCTCTGTCGAAGGCAGAATCCATCTTATCTGTAATAGGCAAACAGCACAGTCATTACAGCAGCTAAAAAGACCGCTCATGGCATATAACTCGGATGACTAAGTTGCATGTCAATATTCCTGGTACAATCGATGAGGAGAAAGAGGTTGCTCCAAAGAACAGCTTGGGTTGCCCTAACAAGGTGTCAGCCCCTTCTGAATCACAAGCAGGGAGCCGAGTGGACTCCATATGACAGTTCCCATGCAGCAAAACTCATGGCTGGTGCCTGGATGAGAGACGAGAGCGGCACAAGTTATTTATTTTGATACTAACTCGAAGATACCAGTGTTTGCACTGTGTCTAAAGCCAGGGCGGGCCCTTTGAGGGGCTTTAGTGCAGGCCTGAAGGCAGCTACACAGAATCGTGTTTTACTGAAGCCAGGGAGGCCCCCCTTACCAAGGGCATCCTTCTCCGTGTGCTGGATTTCGTATTTACGTGCCATGGCAACTCTGTAATCAAATAGAGGAATTTTAGCACTGTAAGTGTCTCCAGGGTCAGGCAGGGATGAGTAGCGAACTCTTTGCGTATCTGACTTGTACTTCAGTGTGACCCAGTTCTACCTGATGCCTCATCGGAAAAGTCATTTAAAAGCAGCTGGTAATAGCACTGTAAGCAGCAGGTGTCTCACTGGCCAACTGAGAATGCTACAGATTATGTCCCCTGTACCTTGCATCCTCTTTTCTTTTTGTACTCTCTTGTCTCTAAAAAGTAGATACAGTGTTTTGTTGCAGATAATTCAGGCTCAGCAATATAGTCTTACTTCTGGCATTTTCACTACAGCCCGTAAGGAGGTCTATGGGAAAAGGCCAAATGTTATTCTTTCCTCCAGAATCCCCTTCCAGCAGTTCATGGCTTAGGAACTCCTAAAATGTAGTGAGAAGTTAACCGAAAGCTCAGTGGCCACAGAAGAAAAAAGTAGGGCTTCTGTATTTTGCTTCTTACGCTACTTTGCCTTTTCAGACAGTCATGTGTTTATATAAATAGTACTACTCTGGAGTATTGTCAGGTGAAATTAGTTTCCAGAATTTCTACACTAAGATGCTGTGTCCAATCTTCATTTTAGAAATTCCTTTTTACTTTTTTAAAGATTTTAGAGATACATGAGCAATGGTACAAAAACAATCTAGGATGTTTATTCTCTTTTTGTTTGTTTTATGACCCATTTTAGCTTGGCATTGTTTGGATTAATCATGGAGTAAAAGTGGCAATAATGTGAAGATCCTGGCCTTGCTGAGGTTAATTTGAACTTGGCTATTTAGGTCAATATGGTCATCACTTTTAAGGCTGTGAATGTTTTTTAGATTCCGAGAGGCTTGTCCACAACAGTGGCTGAAGATGTGACTGATGATGGTTCCTGCTGACCCACCTGAGCTGTGCTGATACTGGCAGCTGTGTCGGCAGGCAGGGTTTGGGGCATGGTGTGAATGCACCCAAAGTAGTGGGTAGCCAGGCCACTGATTCCTGCTGAGCTTCCTGTGGATCTGGCAAGCTCAGGTGTGTCTGTGCTGGTCACCTTTTCACTGCATGTCAATCCTATGTGGATACATAGGTCATCATCACAGGGAAGAAGAGCCTTCTAGTCAAGTCTTACCCTGATTGTTGAAAATCCTCAAAAAAATGCAACTATTCTCAGCATCTCCCCAGTGTGGCAGAGGTGACAGATGCTTGTTCAGTGTGATGTGTTCATCAGCTGTTGCTCTTTTTTTTTCTCAGGAGGTTTCCCACAGGAGCCAGAGGTCTCATCCAGTGTAGGATGAATGACCTACTTGCCCTCATCTCTACCTCACTTGACCACCTTGCTCCTCAACATGCACTACACTAGGCAGATGGCAAAATAACAGAACTGAGCTCTGAATTTATCTGCAATCATTTTATGTATTTCTCTTCCAGATATGTGCATAGCTACAGCAATTTCTCTTCTTATGATTCTGATCTGTGGAATGGCTACATATGGAGCATATAAGGTAATTCATTATAGTCAGTAAAGGCATGAGTCAGTGATTTTTAAAACTCTGTGATTTCTTTAGTTGTTGTTTAGTTGAAAGCCAAAAAAAAAAAAGACAAGAGATAGATAGAACTGATCATTTATATCTGTAATATTTCATGGCCCTATGAGCCCTTCCTAGGCAGGGAGACTGCCCAGTTAAGTTTGTTGCCTACAGTTTCAAATATGAGTAAGCTACCAAGCCTGAGCTTTGTACAGATATCAATCCCATTAAATAATAATAATAAAGATAAAAAGAAAAGGCCGATATCCCAGAAAGTAAGGGCAATGTTATGTGGTTTCTACATGTCACAGTTAAATGAGCTGCAGGATTTACATCAGCCATATTATAGGAGTTTAGAATCCAACTTGGCCTGGCCAGTTCTTTTGGCTTTCTTTTAGCTCATTTAAAGAGTCATTTACTGTTATGGTTTCATGAAATATAATAGCACATTCTGTGAAGTATTTTTTAGATTTTTTAGATTTCAGTGCAGATATATCTCATTTTTAGCTTGTGGCTGATGAGTTTTTATTTTATTTCCCTTTTAGCAACATGCAGCTTGGATCATTCCTTTCTTCTGTTACCAGATCTTTGACTTTGCTCTCAACACATTGGTTGCCATCAGCGTACTTGTCTATCCCAGCACAATTCAGGACTACCTCCGCCAGCTGGTAAATCAAGTGATGCTCACAAACCTTTGGGGGCTATAGGGAAAACTGAAAAAAAATGCAGTTTGTCCTTCATTTCCAGCCAATGGTTTACTGTTGGTTTCCTGTGCTGACCTTGAAATTTCCCCTCAGATGGAGTTGATGGTCTGCATTCAACTTCCTTTTGAGGTTGTGTTACTAACTTTTACAACATTTGTGCAGAGTTCTGAAATTTGGCAATATTGTGAAAGCTGGAAGCACCATTTTATTTAGAATGAGAATTATGTTTCAAGACCTATATCAATAAGTGATTGCTTTTGGATTCAGTTATAGTGTTGATATATAGAGTTGATCAATTACTGACTTAATTTTGGCACTATTTGAGAGATGTTTTGTTTCTCCTTTGAATAAATGTGGTTAATTTAGGTTAACAGATTTCATCAGACAGGAGTTTGATTCAAGATAGTTTTGGTTTTGCTAGAAAATATTGTCAGATTCTTTCTTAGGGCCAATTACAGTCTCCCTTCTTGCCATGATCTGCTTTGACCAAGCAACCACAGCCATGATCATGTAAGCTTACATGATACAACTGCAATGACATACAGTGAAGACAAGAATTTATTGACCTTCCTTTCATCACAGGACTTTGGCCTGGGGATTCAGATGGAGTTAGAGAGTTCTGGGAGCAGCTATTCCTGCAACTCTCTGAAAACCTGCCCTGAGTACTTGAATTCAGATTAGTTTGGCTATAACTTTTGTTATGGGGATAGAAAACCAGGGAAGTATAAACAGCAGGTAATGAGAAACAGCAGGCAGATAAGCAGTCACTCAGGATCTGTGGGAAGTGGCAATGTGTCAAGGAGCTGAGTGTATCATCAATCATCGGGCCTGTGATATCCTTCACCTTATTTAACACCCTCCTGCGTTCACAGTGGAAGAGAGGAATAATTCAAAAGATACCTAGAGATACGAGTGGAAAACAGCAAATCAAGGTCATGACTTCGTGAGTGCTTAAGTGCACTGGCACCAGAAGGAGCCCTTCTGCCTGTCCTTTGCTGGTGGTCCCTCGTTTCTGACTCAGTGTCAGCAAGAATATGAGGGGAAAAGCAGGAGCCTGGGGACAGGAACAGGCTAGGGGTTGCACACAGAAAAGTCCTGCTCTGTCTTCAGAAAACACATTGTGTGGTGCCACAGCTGGGACTTGTACAAAGGAGGGAGAAGAAGAGATGATCCTCACAAAAAGCTTTTAAAACAGCAGTGCTGTTCCTGTAATTTACAACCCTTCCACAGCAGCAATAAGAGGACACCTTGCAAGATATTTCAAATTGTGTAGAAGAATGCTTTCTAGCCATGTTTGCTGCTTCAACCTGAAGGTAACTCCAACAATAACTCCAAGAAGGGTATGTTTCTCCCTCCCATCCAGTGTAGCCACTGTCTGCTGTCCACGTGCCTCCACAAAAGTTTTTTCTCTGGTATGCTAAGGCCCAGAGGTGGGTCTTATCATTTGACTTGCAGAAGGGAGGTTATCTCCTAATCTCCTTTTAAGAATTTACCATACTGTTGAGATGCTTTATTTCCAGCTAGCTGAAATTAATGAAACTTTTATTAGAAGCTACAAGAAGTAAAAAATAATCATCAAACCTAAACACCTCAGAGAAAAATCTGTAGCTGAAAAGGACAAAAGGTTATTAGTTAGTGCAAGGATATCTGAAGTGAAAAAAAAAAAAACGAACCCAAGGAGAGCCAGAGCAGAGACAAGGAAATTATTGATTCAAAGGATGGAGTTATCACTGGCTGTTTCTGTTGTGGATTTGGAAACAAGCAATATAGCATGTTTATATTGTATGGGGTGTTGAAGTACTTTCTATTCAGTGACAGCCAAGAAACGTTTAAGCAATTTTTACTCTAAATATTTAATTTTTAAATGAGCAGGTCCAGTCAATTTGCACTCGAGCATTGAAATGCTTGGTTGCACAGACCTCTGTCTTACTGATGTAAATCTCTTCTGGACTGGTAATGAAATCCCACAGACTTCGTGATCTTGCTGTATGGAAACTGTACCTGGGACACTGACTCTAAAGGCAATCTATGGAGTAGCATAACAGGGATCTCCAGTTCTTTTTTTTCTCTATTTGCAAAAGCTGCTCTTGGGATTTCTGGACATAAAAAAAGCAGGTACTGTGAATAGTAATAGGATGCTTTCCTTCTGCATTGGTGTTATCAGTTGCATCTATTTCTGGTGTCTGGGAGTTAATAATGTTGAGAATATGCAAAAAAGTTCCTCCCCAAACTCTGTGAAAATTAGATGCGATATTGTATAATGAGAGACACCTTTTCTTGCTTAGCTTACCAAGAAAGGTGAGTGACAAGTGATGTTGTTATAGTTATCATACGCAGAGTAACTAGGTATTAAGAGGCTATTTAAATTAGAGGAGAAACATATTGAGAATGAGGAGCTAAAAATTAATCCAGGTCAAACTCAGTTAGAAACAAGAAACTGTTTTCCTTTCATTGGTCACAGTGGAGATTGGCGATTGGCAAAAACTGCAAAGAGCTATAGTGAATTCTGTAAATTTTGTAGTTAATTTCAGTTGATGTACTACAGTCTTAATTATCTTAAATAACTTTCTTTGACACTGCTTACCCCTCTTCTGTCCTAGCTGTGGCCCCAAGCTCAAGTAGCTCATCAGGAATCTGGTCATTTCTTTGTGAGGTCCACATCAGTCAACGAAGGGGCCTTACATTTGGTCCAATGCGAATAGACTCTGTTTGAGAGGGCAGGAGCAAAAGGAACAGGGGAAGATCACATCTGTCAGCATCAGATATTCAGATACAGGATAAGATGAAACAAAAAACAAGCCTTTCCAGGTCAAAGCAAGACCAGCAATGCAGTGCTAGAACCCAAATATTGTTAACAAGCTTTGTGCCAGAGATTTGTTTCTAATAATATTTGTGCTAGATTTGTTTATAGTCTTAAGACCTATGCTTAGAGCAAGACTGTAATTAATACCTTTGTTCCCATGGGAGAGACCATAGTCATGCGAGTTGGGAGTGATGCCTCCCGATGATTTATAAGTAAATCCTACATTCCCTTTGCAGAGGCCTGCCAAGGTAGGCAGAAAGGACAGGACTGGGTTGGGTTGTTCCTGGCATTCCTATGGTGCTCTTTCATCTAAAATTGCTGTGATTTTGGGGAGTGATATTTTAGGGGGCACTGTAAGCTCCATCAACGAAATGAAAAATCCCAATTGTTTTGCAAATTCATTATAGAATAGCGGGAAGAATGTATGCATTTGGTAATGGAGTATTTTGGGCTGTCAATGAAGAATATTAGAAAAACTTCAGTCCTTATTTTCTTACAATGCCAATCGCCACTCTAAGGTTAAACCCCTATTTTAACCTTTTCTCCCATCCATGCTAGTACCAGGAATTATTTTATCTGTCCACTTCAGTGCCCAGATTTATGTCCGTGGGTGGTGAGTTGGAAGCCTCTGAAGAAAGCTCCATGTACACTCAGCAGGGCGATAAATAAAGTGCCTATCAATAGTGTAAGCCGAGCCCTAGCTAAAAATGGTGCAATTCTGAAATACAGAACATGATGTCTGCAGGCGATTTTGTAATGTCAGCCTATGCTGACTTGCTGCTTTCAGAGCTGTAAATGTCTTTGGAAACTTCTCGTTGCCCTCTAATGTCTAGTTGCGCACAGGTGTTTCACAATCTCATAAATTTCAGGGACATCTCAACATGAAGAATCATGTAAAGTAGCTGTTACAAATCCAGCATTTGAAATGTATGGCAATGATATGTCATAAAACTTTGTAAAGTTAGGACTGTCACCGTAAGGGGCAATAAACTCCTTCCTTACAGTATATACTGCATGTTTAAAACAAAAGTTGCTTTGCTTCAGGAGCAGGAGGAGTCTAAGGTAGTTTGGCCTAAATCACAATTCTTTATCCTCACTAAATCTTCGATATATGTGCTTTCTAAAACCTTAAAATAAACACTTAATCTTCTATCATCTGATATAGCATACATAAGGAATTAAACCAGAGGTGCAGAACAGGGTAGTCTGCAACTGGTTTAAGCATACTTGTTTTTTTTCATTAAAGTACAGAATTACTGCAGTTTATTTAAAGAAGACTTCAAAATATATTAGATAGCTTTACTATGCAACTAAGTGTAGTACTGCTGTCCAACAGTGAAGTTGTATCAATTTTGCTTTTAAATTCTAGAGGAAATGTCTATAGAATATAAAACAGACTAAACTTAAATATATTATTACTATGAACTGTATCTTAAGTAGGGAACACCCTTTCTGACATTTTTAATGACATTTCATAATGCCAAAGATGGAGTATGATTAAATTCTTAGCATGCCTTAAAATTTCTAAAGACACCATCTTCTTTAAGTTCTATAAGATTTTAATGTTCAAAGTATTATAACTGGTGAATGAGAATCCTTGCAGTATTTTAAAGTACATATTTGTACTCTAAGCAGAAGGAAAATATGAAAAGTTATGCAAACAGATTGAGAGAATAGGATGGGGCTAGAGGCTTGGCATATTTTTGTTGTGCATTTGTACAGTGTACAAGAAATATTCTTTCCATGTAAGTTTTAGATTCTTTTAGAGTGAACACTACGGCTTTGCTATGTGTGAGCAGTAGTATTTTGGAGTTGGAAGTTCGCCAGGTTAAATGCTATGTCTGTAGCACTCTCAGGGCTGTGCACAACATTCATGACAGTATGGTGAATGACACTCTAATGATGACTTCAGCATGCTGGTCCCACACTGCTACAACTCCTTCTTTCTCAAAAACATAAAATTGCACAATGTCCCCCTGCAAAACCACTCAGGTCGATGTGTAAGGGCTTGATTTTCCCACCCAACTGGACTGCTTCTGCCTCAGCTTCAGAAAGTCTTGCATGATACTCGTCCGGGAGCTGCAGCGCTGCTGCCATCACCATGTGCTCACCCGAGCCCTTTGCCTGGGACCTTTTCCCCAGCAGGATTTCACCTCCCGATTCCATCGTGGGGATGCAGCAGGGAGTGGAATTTGTCCCTTCGCACTGCATACACCTCCCTTCGTACCCAGGTGATGCTAGCACCGGCGGAGGGCAGCGGCTGTGTTCAGAGAATGAATCAAACCACTTTTGGTACCTGCTCTCAACTGAAATGGAGGACAGAGCGGTATCAAACTGGTGCTGTTTAGAAGGAGCTGGTCAGAGCAGATGCTGCAAACTGCTCCACAGCACGGGACGTGTCCCACCGATGGCTGGGACAGGCTCTGGCAGGCGCTGCTGCTCTTCAGGGTAGCAGGAGCAGCGCTGGGCATTTCTCACCCTCGTTTTGCTTCTGAGTACGTCCCCACTGAACTGGGTCTGTGAACGGGCCACGAGGCTTGAGCAGAGCATCAGCAAGTCCGTCATCTCGTCTCCAGCTGGTGACAGCTTCCCTCGGGTTCCTAAACCCAGAATGAAATGGGGCCAAAGCTGCACTGGGAGTTTTTATTCCGTTCACAAACTAGCGTGACTGATTGTTCACAACAGGTTAGCACTAAGTGAAATTGGTTTTGAGCAGTTTATTTGTGACTGTCTTGGAACAGCAGGGTCAGCTGAGGCATGAATTCTTAAATTTTCCACATATAGTGTTTGTGCTTACTTTCCAGTGCCTCTTTTATTGACATATGCCCTTGCTTTCTTCATCTTTGGGTGACTGCATCCACTGTGTTTAGCAGAAGCCTTTTTATATGAAAAAAAAAGTAACACAATGAATTTAACAAACTAGATGCCTGCAAAACTATATCTTGACAAAGAAGATAAAGGGATAAAAACTCCAGTCATGAAACTCAATGCAAGAACAGAAGCATTGCTGTCAAGAAGCGGAAAATGTGCTTATGTAACATTTAGCTTCAAATGGTTACGGCAGCTGTTGATGTTAACCTCTTGTAACAGCTCACGGAAGCACTAAAGAACAATTCTCACTAACAGCTGTCAAGGAAGAGAATTTCCTGATGCACTCTGCAGCGTTCGGGTATAAGTGATATTCAGGAGTTTCTCTGGATTTACACTGTCACAGCTGAGCATGCAGCTATGTTTAATTGTCCAGAGGAGGATCCAGACCAGACCTGCTCTGTAAAGACAAAGAGGGTTTTATAGAAGTGGCTAATCACAGAATCACAGACTGGTTGAGGTCGGAAGGCACCTCTAGGGATCATCTAGTCCAACCTTCCGGCTCCAGCAGGGACACCCAGAGCACAGGTCACAGGGCATCCAGGCGGGTTTGAAGATCTCCAGAGAAGGAGACTGCACAGCCTCTCCGGGCAGCCTGTTCCACTGCTCAATGCCAATGACAAAGTAGTGTTGCAGGGAAGTTAGCTTTTGTGGAGTCTATGGGCTATAATTTATTCTCTGTGAAGCAGGAAGTAGTGCATTGCAATATTTTACAATAATCTGGAACTCTCACTTTAGAGGAACAACTATGGCGTATTTACCTTTGAGACGAAAAAAATATAGGAAAATATTCTTAGAGGCTGTTTTTCGGCCAGTGATCCTGATGTGCTTCACAATTGTAAATCACTGGAGCCTGCTCTAAGAAGGAAGAAGAATTTTGTCACTTCCATTTCATCTATGAGATAACAGAAGGACCTGAGGCGCAAAACAAATGTGCACAAAAGAAGAAGAAAAAAAAAAAAAGAACAAATCCCACAATATATAACAAGCAAAAACCCAAATCCCTCAGCCCTCCAGTGAGCACGGGGCAGGCGGAGACTTTGCAGCCCCTGTACTGTGTGCTCCAGTCAGGCTGTCAGAGACTGGTTGTTGGTGCACAGGTCTCTTGATTTAGTACATCACAAGTCTTGTGAGCTATTAATTACAGAGTGCATTAATTGAATGACTCCTAAATGACTCCTGGAATTGATTTACAGTGTTCTCTTTCTTTTTGGTTTTGCAGCCCACCAATTTTCCCTACAAGGAAGAGATCATGTCTGTGAACCCAACCTGTCTGGTTGTGATTATACTTCTTTTCATAAGTATCATTTTGGCTTTTAAGGTAAGTGGATTATTGGGTATAAAATTTACTTGCGGTGGTGGGTGAAGTGTCCCTCTGGGAAACCTGGCTCCAGAAGACATCTAGGAAACTGTGGACAATGAGTCTGACAGCTTTACAAAGCCAAGTGATAGATACTATAAAAAAGAACATTTTTTTTAAAAAAAAATGTCTCACAGAATCCCCAAATGGTTGAGATTGGAAGGGACCTCTAGAGATCATCAAGTCCAACCCGCCTGCTCCAGCAGGGACACTCAGAGCATGGGGCACAGGGTGGCATCCAGGCAGGTTTGAAGATCTCCAGAGAAGGAGACTCCACAACCTCTCTGGGCAGCCTGTTCCAGGGCTCTGCCAGCCTCACGGTGAAGAAGTGAGTCACACTCCTGTGAGACTCACAGGAGTGAGTGAGACACACACATGAACATAGGTGCCATAATCGGGAAGACCAGCATGGCTCTTGTATGGGGAGCTGATGCCATACAAGTTTTTGAAGGACTGGGTGATTCTGGGGAGAATGGAGAACCTTGTCTTGTTTTTTTAAAAGGCTGTTCAGAGTCTTTCATCAAAGCCTTTAAAAAAAAAGATTGTGGGAGTAAGAGAGAAAGTCCTTTTCTAGACTGTAACTAGGAAATAGAGGATAAGGGTTAATTATCAGTCTTTGCAACAATGAGATGTGTGTGTGTGTATTGTGCGTATATATATTTCTATGTATTTGTATTCATAAAAGATCTGGGAAGAGGGTTGAAAATAAAATGACAATATTCTTTGCAATTTCACTTTAAATAGAGAAAAGAAACAGCCCATAAAACAGAAGGGTATAATGGCCCTTGCAGAAGGGTATCATGGCACTGAGTGACCGAGCGATACAGTGGCAGATGAATCTCTATGGTGATAAATTCTAAGTAATGGCATAGGCGAAATACAGTCCTTGTTTCACACACACCTCAGTGGACTCTGAACAAAGCGTGACCACTCAAAAAAGGGGTCTTGTCGTTATAGTGAAAATAATAGGTTAGTGCTCAGTTGCAGTCAAAAAAGTAAAGCAAATGTTAGCAATATCAGGAACAACATCAATATCAAGTGAATCCTCCACACCAGGTCAGTCGCACTTGCTGTGCAGGCCAGAAGTCCAAAAGAAAAGAAAAGAACATCACCTATGGCTCTGGAAAGCACCATAATTTGTCTCATGTTTTTCTGCAGGTTTCTTATAGCCATCACTGTCAGAAACAGGGTACCACAGTTCATCTACCTCTGCTCTGGCGCAGTGCCACCAGTCTTGTGTTATTTGTGCCCATCTTTTTTTTTTAATAATAGTTCTTGCCCTTTCTCTGCAGAGCAATTGTGCTTGAGGTTAGAGAAGTCCAGAAGTGGCAGGGTGACAGCTGGGATGTTGCTTACAAACAACTGACTTGACAACATGAAAAGAGAAAGTTATTGTGACTACAAGGTAGATTAAATTACTGAAACTGCTTCAAAATAGAAAACAAAAGATAGGGCATTTTAAGATGGCATTGAAGATGATGATACTCTTTTTTTTGTGGCTTAGAAATATAATTTAGCCTCCTGGCTTTGCATGAAATGTATGTGCACAGTAGTGCAATTGATTTTGTTTGGATCTTTAAGAAGTATATATAAATGTGATAAATACATAGACCTGTCAGATGCCATAGCTGAAAGTTTCTTTAAAAATCTCATGCGCAAGGATTACCTCCTTTTTATTCCAAATAAGCGTGGTATTTCACTGCATAAATATGACAAGGTTTTCTCATGCTTATAAGGAAATGTAACTAAAAGTGAAATGGCAAAAATGCTTATTACAGAAACAAAGAAAAGCTAAGAAATTGATAGTGCAAATGAGTTAATTCTATTTTAAATTTGCTAGCACATGTTCATACTGCTGTTTCCAAGAATAAGCTAGTTGATTGAAGTATTAATTTATATCCCATTCATGTATTCATATGAGCTCTTTACCACCACTGTTGTTATAGACTCTGGCTTTTCTTAATGCTCATTGTAGCAACATATTATTGTGCAAATGAGTCACAAGAAAGTATGACTCACACAGAAACAGCCACTAAACTCCAGTTAGCACTGGCATTTTAAATTGAGTTTCTCGAGTTTCCAGAAGAGCTGCTATGCAGATTTATGGAATCTGCTACATGAAAAGAAAGCTGGGCACTCTTAGATGCATCATACTTTATTACTGATAGATGTAACAGATAGCTCCAAGTTTATATTCTGAAAGTGGAAGGGTACTGTGCATAAAAATACATTTGAGATCCATCTGAATTTTGACCAGAAATAAAGAGAGGAAACAAAACACTGTAACCTAGGAAAAACTACATTAGGAAAAGCTGTATTCAGTTGCTGGGAAATAGAAACGGAATCACATAATTCATCAAAAATATTTGGCATTGTGTCACTTTATTTCCAGAGCGGCTACGTGCAGTACTGGAAAGCACTACTGAGCAGAAATGGAGATATGGATGTATTAGAGGGTGGCTTTGTGCTCTGACACCATGGCCGTGTAAAAAGGGCTCATGGAGGAGATGACAGTCAGAATTATAGGCAGCTAGCTCTGCAGAAGAACTTGTCTTTCTAGTCATAGTGACTCACTTGAATCCCAAATAGCTAATGGATATTTCAGGTTCTTTGACTGTAGATTCTTTTTGAAAACAAAGTAGACCGAAATATGTTATATAACTTAGAGACTGAACCAGAGTTATATACCATGAAATACAGGTGTTTCCTATCTGGCTGAGGGATGACATCCAGCCGCATAAATGTATTTATGTATGTGGAAAAGGAACTTTGGATGGTATATAACCAATGCAGTGCCTTTTGGATCACACCCTTGTCTGTTGCTAGTCTGGCGAGCAGGACCGGGGCTTCCGATGTCTGGTTTTAGCCATCCCCAGACACCAAGATAAAGAGGGTGAGGCTTGAACATCCCCTCCCAGCCTGGGGCAACCCCCCCAGGGCACAAACTAGACTCAGGTGAGCACAAATACAGCTCTAATAAACTCTTCCCAGAGCTGCTCTGAGCACTTCTCAGTGGCAGAATATGGGAATATGGCCCCTCAGCTGTACTTTTTCCTTCTTTCTTTTTCTGGATCTGGTTACCAAGTGAGGCAGCCCAAGCATGTTCCAGTTCTGGAAGTCAAGCTGATCTCCAGCATGGCAAATAGTGCAGTGGTCTCTAATGTGCATATTGGCCGCACGTGCAAACTGTTGAGCACGGGTACATGAGCACTCTTGTGTCCTGGTGTCCTTAGCAAAGAAGGGGTGACGCAGAATGAAGTTTGGCATCCGCTCTGAGAGATTTGCTATCTTAGCATGGTGGGATCATGCTGGCAGGGCCAACCATGGCCTGGGCCACATTCCCCTGGCACGTGAAGCAGCATTCGTGACCGGGAGCATAGGGCTGCCTGTCCCGACTCTGCTTCCTGCCCCCAGGAGCAGCCAGTGAGGAGGTGTTGCCACCCTCTTGCAAAAGGCTGGCAACAGGGAGCCTCTCTAAAGCATGGATGACTAGCTTGAAGTCACATATTCCAAATGTGTGAGATTAAGAGACAAGAAATGATGCCCTAGTCCATATAGAGTGCTATTTTAAAACTTGCAGGGCAGCTGTTTGGCTTTGATACTAATTCTTTTTCAATCAGTGCAGCATTTTTATTGTCTGGATGAGGTAGATTTAATTGCAGATTTCATCAGTATAGCAATTTCATAAATCTGTGTTGTTTCTTCTCCTAAAACATGGAAATGAGACATAAGAATGGCTAACTGGTCTCTCATTAGCACCCTTCTGAAACCTCCATAATAAACTTCAGTTTGTGTAGCAATCTTTAGCTCGTTTTTATCAGTAATAAAGACCAGATGAGCTTTGTAAATAGACATAAAATTCAGAACAAATGGAACCTAAAATGGTACTCGGTGCAGACGGCGCTGACTCCGAGCACCTTCTGTCAGATCCCTGGCATTTGCTTGGCTCGGCTGCAAACTAGAGAACTGCCCAGAGGGCTTCTGCCACCCAGATCATCCAAGGTTGTTCTGTGCTGTGTTGCAAGAAACAGTGGGATAGAAGAACATCTTAATTTTCACAGACATGTGGGTCAGCAACTGGTCAGGCACGTGTCTGCTGATCAGGACTTGTGCACTACATTAGTTTTGCTATGCATGCTTAGCAAGTGCATGTGAAGTAACTACTGTGAGAGGCAGAGTTGTGAAATGTTGTGGGTTTCAGTTCCTTAGAGGCTAAAGTTATTTACTGCCCTGAAATGGAAGATTGAAAGCTGGTAGAAGTAGGCACGGTGCCTGTTTCCACGCTATGCCCTTCTCATGCACCCGTGGTCACTGCTTCATTTTGATCCTGTGTAACACAGGCTACCACCCCAAGACGAGTGAGTCTGCAGCCTCTGCTGTGGTAGTTGTGAATACCACTAAGGGTAAGACTGAGGTCATTTAATGCCCTTTACATAGGGCCTGTTCCAAATGTGAACATGTGTCTCCAAAGAGGACCATTATGTTGTGCTGTCCAACCACACATTTTAAAACAGTATCATTCAAGTCTTTAAGGAAAAAAATTGGTAAGTAAATCAGCAATTCCATTTAGCAGTGTAGCAGCATCACTATAAAACAGTGAACAGGAACAAGTTTAAAGAAAAAGTCATAGGGTTGTCAGTATATCTTGAGCAAAGCGGATTTCCATGAGTTTTGAGTAGCAGACCAGGAACCCATATCCAAAGCACTTGGACAGTGAAATGCTGTGAGATGCCTCTGTTCTCAGATATATGTGGGTCAGTGTTCTGGAGCCAATTACTTGCTAAGTGCTAACTGATGAACTCTTTAATCCAAGGGCTAAAATGGACCTCACCCACTAAGAAACAGCCCTTGGTTTCAGGCAGCAGGGCTGAGCCACACTTGAGCTCTGGGATGCAACAGCTGCACAAGTATTTTGTGGCATTAAGCATGTTTTATTTACCACATAAAATAGAGTGAAAAACTACATCTCATGCTAGCCTCTCCAAGAAGCCTAGATTATCTTAAACCGACCATCTTTAAGATTGTTTTTCAACAAAAGAAATACAGAAAATGGTTTGCAAATTGGTAGCCTCAAAGGACGAGGGTTTCTTGTAAAGATGGGTTTGGTGGCTCCACAGAAGTCTGCTGTATTCAGTACTCTGTTGTCTGCTAGCTCCTATGCCCTTCTCAGTGCATAGTATCTGAGCACTGAAAGCTGTTGAACTACTTACTATTTTATATTGTTAACAGCAATGGTGTTTGATTCTACAGAAGATTCCATTTCTCATTTATATGGCTTTACACCAATTGTTTTGGTAGCCTGTGGCAGGTTTTCATAGCCATAAATTTGGGATGTAGAGACAGCCTGACTTTTCAGCCTAACTTTCCCTAAGAGCACAGTTCACTCCAGAAGTCTTTTGTCCTCCTCATTCGGTGGTGAAAGCATTTTCCAAAAGTCCTTGACACAAGTTACCCAGACCTGTAAGACCCCATAAAGAAGAGGAAGCAAACTCCATAGATTTCAGCCCCGTTGATCCCCAGTGGAAAAACAGCTTCCTGATCTGCAAGGAAGCAATCAGTGAGTCATGTGGCATCCTGAAAAACACAGCTCCTATGCGGCAGCTTTGGAAAGGGCGGAAACACAGGGCAGCTAAAGAGGATAAGAGGCTTTTGGAAGGTCATCAGTGCAAGTGAGTCACGAAAACATGACTCACTGAGAGATACACATGCAAATCCAATCAGTGCTGGCAGTTTAATTTGCACATGCTATGTCTATGAAGGAACTACTACACAGAAATTACTAATTAAAAGGGTAAGCTGGGCACTATCAGAGTGCATTTCTGTCTCTGTCTTTCTCCTGATGGAGAAGCAGAAAGCACCAGTGACCCAGTCACTCCTCACCAGCCTTGTCCCTGGCAAGCTGAGGATCTGACTCCTGCTCCTCCCCATGTGTTCCTGTCTCCTGTCTGCCTTCCAGCGTCTTTGCTCATCTCTGCTGGCCAGGCTGGAATCCCTCCTGCTGGCAGAGGAGATGATGAATACAAACATTTTGCTTAATCAGTTTATAAAAGTGGAGGCTACTAGTTTGCTGCCAGGCAGCAACCCTATCTTGAGCCAAGTGAGCTCCAAGAACAAAAACAGTGAAGTTTATGGTCCTATAGTAGGATTACTGCTGCAAGAAGAACCTTTGTGCACTGTGAAAAACAAAATGAGCATTTGTAATAATGATTGGAAGGTCAGAAGTAATTTCAGATTTCTATAAAAATGTTATGCAGTCTTTTCTTAGTCAGACACCAGAGCATTCCAGTCATATGGAATACATCGAATTAATGCCAGATTAAGTGAAACAGAGTAGCAAAACATGCACATGATATATGGGTTTGTCAGCTTCTAAATTATAGTCACTGACCAGTCTGCACTTACCAGGAAAGGCGGAGGTTCTTGGGACTTGCTTCGTGCTTCTTTAGGCCCCGCCTTGCTCATATTCTTTTTACTGAGATTTTCTTCCACTTTCACAAAATTGGTTTCTGTTCACCTTCCACCTTCCTTCCTGAGACATTCTGCACCTTCTGTTTGTCATCGTCTCACTTATACTTTGTTTTATATTGTAAAATTGTCCCCCTGTTGGTATGCAGTATCCTGTGCATGGTAATGAGACTTCTGATTGAAATTACATCTGTATTTATAGAGGAGTAAAAAAGAAAGCCAGTATACATGACATGCTTATTTGAGCAAAACAGACTTTATATATACAAAAAGTGTTACTTTGGCTATATTTAGGATCAAATAAGTTGGTTCTTGTTTTCATTCATTTCTACATTGAGCCTATGCTAAATTGAATACACTACTGAACATGCAGTAGTATTACATATCTGGAATAGTAAATTTTGCTCAGATAGTTTTAGATTATCATATCTGCCTAACAGGAGGAGCACTTAGTCCAACCCATTCTCCACAGACTGCTGCTCAGTAAGAGGTAGGGTATCAGATTGCTTAGTGAATCCCTACACATCCTTACAGCCAACTGTAACCGGCAGAGTCACTGTCCCGTGCTTCTGTCAGACTTGTATCCTTATTTATACCTGTGCTGCATCTGCTTAACTACACTGTTCCTAAAAGGAGCTCTGAAGAGCAGGATACTCTGCTGTGCACCCTGCGCTGCTCTGTCTGATCTTAGTTGCTTGACATCCCCAGAAATTCAGGTGAGCAGCCAACTCACAGTGCACCATGCAAAGCTGTCCTTGTGACAGAGCCTTTCATTAAAGGCAAGGAAGAGAAAGTAAGAAGCTCTTATTTCTCAGTGAAAGGAGTAATTTGATAATTGTATGTACTCTTTTTCCCTAGTAACTTTTTTGGGGAGGGAAGGAGGAAGATTTTGTACAGAACGTGCAGCATTGTGCTTTCCTTCTGTTCTTACTGTCCAACAAGGACTTCTAAGCAGTCCAGCTTCAGTAATGTACACAAAGCTATGACAGCAAAATCTGTCTGATTTATCTTGTACACATTATAATAAATCTCTTTTCTTTGCAGGGTTATTTGATAAGCTGCGTGTGGAACTGTTACCGATACATTAACAGCAGAAACAATTCAGATGTGCTGGTTTACATTACCACCAACGACACTGCGGTAAGGATGTTAGGATGCAAAGCAAACACTATGTCTAATATTTTGTGTTAAATATCTTTGTTTTCTATTCATTTCTGACCCCTTAATCATCTTAATTCCCTTCTGTTGGGTGTTTAAACTTGAGATTCAGCGGTGTGGCATGCAGTGCTTACAGACGGCATCTACTGCTAAAATACTGTTTTTATTTTGTGCATATAGTCTGATAAAGAGTATGTATTAAACATAAACATAATCTAGTGGATGCAGGAATGATTCTGAGCCCTGAGCTTTCCAGCTGCATGATATCCCAAGCCGTGAACTGGCACAGTGTCCACACTGCTGTGAGGGGCAAAACCCCATCATTTAGCCTGGAAGGCTCCCAGGAGGAGCGATGATCTGGGNGGCAAAACCCCATCATTTAGCCTGGAAGACCATCTCATGGCATTCCCAGGAGGAGCGATGATCTGGGACTAATCAGTACAGGGACTAATTAGGACCCAGGGTGTACTGTTGTCTACGTCTGCTGTGAAATGAGGATTTACTTGAAAAGACTGTGATTTAGAACACTCGGCAATAGGTGCAGTGTTTTACATCGTCACAGAGTGAATCTAAAGTAGGTTTGAACCAGTGCAAGGTCAGTATTTCATCTCCCAGCAAATGGCGGGTTTTGTGTAATAAGAAGACAGAATGAAACAAAGATCAGCATGAAGGAGCTAATGGACAGATTTTGACCACAAAGAACGGGAAGGTGTCAGGTCACTTCACAGTAATTTATCTCTGACATGAATATTCGGGGGACACTACTATTATGTCTTGCCCATTATAGAAGGCAATACAGAAGGAAGGANAGATTTTGACCACAAAGAACGAGAAGGTGTCAGGTCACTTCACAGTAATTTATCTCTGACATGAATTTTCAGGGGACACTACTATTAGACCATGTCTTGCCCATTATAGAAGGCAGTACAAAAGGAAGGAGTGCCTAGAAAGTGCTAGTTCACTTTGCAGTGATATCTCTGAGGAGCTACTCACATACTTGGATCCACCTAAGCCCCACACTGAGGGCACCGGAACAGATTAATCCTTGGAGTGACTCCCCTGGTTTAGGTAAAGAAGGCTTTTACATAATTTACAGAACAGAATTACAGCAGTATGAACCTAGTCCTTTTGATCATCTGGGTAAAACTTCAAGGTACCTTTCCTAAGGCTCTCCAAAAGCCTGGGTGGTCTCTGCACTTGAGCACCACCTTTAAACCATTATAACAAATGATTCCTGTCCAACCACGAGGATTAGACAACCAATATTTTTACCAAAAAAAAAGTAACTCTCACATTGCTCCTCAGTACCAGGAGCGTCTGACACTTGGAGTGTCAGAAGTTTTGCAGACTGTGGTCAGAGCTGGCAACCAGGATGTTTAAGTATAAAAATATGTCTTTTTTTTTTAAGCTAACTAAAAGAAGTATTACTACTTTCTTTGCTGGAATCTACTTTGAGTAAAACCAGGAGTTTTATGTGGAATCATGTTGACAGTTCTTTTGTGCAGCCCATAGAAAATTGTAAGAGCTTCAAACATTGTTAGCTTTATAATCCACAGAATTGTCTGGCTTGGTTGTGGGAGATTGTCAGTTACCAATGTTTCTAAAGGTTTCAGTAAAACCACCTGGTTTTCAGAGATGCCCGGTTCCTGAAAATCTACTTGGTGCTTTCTTATTTACTAATTACCAAAGTTATTTGAGCTGCCTCATCATCTTTAAAGTGTTTATAAGTGCTCCTGGGGGGAACGGAAGGCCTATTTTCCGTTTTTACAGATGAGACATTCTTGAACTGAGAGTTTAATTTAACTGTGTTTATCTTTACCTTACAAGACAGCTATGTCTGAGAGGCAGTCTTTGGAAAACACTGAATTGCTACCTAGGGCCCTGCCTATTGGACTCTCCTTCCTCAATATTCACATTCTTTTAATGTGACTGTGGTCAGACTGTCGTGCTTTGGGGTATGACGGATTTGTTGTTCGTACTTTATAGGTGAGGTCAGAGCAATGCCGCTAGAGCAGGTTCTGTAGCTGAGAAATCCCAGAGAGCCCTTCCTAACTTCCCCACAAGATGCTGTTCATCAGAACAGAAAGATGCGGCTGGGGTGGAGCAACTCAGGCCCCGGGCAGGGTGACCAGGCCAGGCAGAAGCAGGAGGAGGGACAGGCCCAGATGGCCTGTTTTGGAATGACTTCATTGGGATGGAGACAAGCCTGCCTCAAAGCTGGCCTGACTGCCTCTCCCCAGACAGCGCGCTGCAGTCAGGAGCGGGACGGAGGAGCCACGTGCTGCAGTGCAGGCCCCTTTCCTTCTGCCGCTCCTTGCAGAGTTCACTGAGGAACAGTTTGTCAGGTTAAATCCCAGTTATTCTCCACAGTGAAACAGAAGGTTGTTCTTCCCTCTTTTCACCCCTCAAAGATATTTTTTCTATGTCTAGGTTTATGCCTAGATGAACATGATTAAAAAAAAAGATAAAACTCAACAGAATTGGATGAGAGTGGTTTCAAAGTGAAGTTGAAAGAACAGGACTTTGAAAGTGGAGTGCTGAAAACCCTTGTGAGTCTAAGGCCCTTGAAGAAACCACATGAAATTTTGAAATATCCAGATAGGTCACTGCTGTCTGTTGAAGTGTATTATATTCCTCCAAATCTCAAGGGTACTTACGTATTAAAGTGATGGATTTTCATTCTCTTTGATGCTGGGATATTCTGCAGGCAGCTCTGCTTCACCCTGACATGTCTTTAAATTATAAACTACATATTTCTTAAAAAATGTGGGCCAATCTTTGCCCTCTGCTTTCAAAGAAATGTTTCATTTTTAGAATGCTACCTGAATTCCAGCTGAGTTGTAGGTTGTACATGTTGGGCATATTCTCTTCTTCAGGGATGGCTATTTTGAAAGATAGAATGAACTGAGAGATTGCACAAAACCTTCTGCAACTGAAAGAAAGAAGTCAGAGAAAATCAAAGTTTAAATATGGGAGTAGACATAATATCTGCAATTCAGAATAAGAAAGTTGAAGTATATCCCAAAATCTAGACATCAGCTCCCAGCTGTTACCTGCTTCTGTCCTTTCTACTGCATAGTGAGTGATGACTCTGACCTTCACTCAGCTGCACTAAAAAACCAAGGTAGATATCCAAGACACTGTGCTACTAAAAACATTTAGTGTGGAGTTTAGATACAAGCTGGAGTATGGGTTAGTTTACTACTAGATTTGAAGGATCTGGTTTATGAATTGGGATTGTTAGAAAGTCAAAATCTTTATGTAGTTAATGTTTCTTAAAAAGCTAAGATAGTACTGGAAGCACTTTTGTTCTGGAGCACAGTCTTGGAAAAATATCCAAAATGTGGCATTTCTATCTTATTTCTATCATAATGTGCACTCAGGGTAAAAATAAAAATAATTAGAAAAGGTGCCTTCACCTTCAAGAAATCTTGGTGCCTTCAATGTCAGTTATGCAGACACTGCATTTTCTCCTTGAGGTCAAAATGCTGGATAGTGGCAAGGCCTGCACTGAAATGGAAGGAGATAGGTAAGAGAACTCACACTCTCTAATAGCTCTTACTATCGATCATTAAGTGGTCATAAAAAGTGCTTGAACTGCAGCTGTTATACTTACTTGTTCATTATTGCATTCCACTTTTTTAAAAGAGAGACCAATGTTTGATATGTTCTGTTTACAATAATTATCTGGTTTCTGGTCTATTGAAATCTTGTCCAAATCAAATTCTTGGATGTACCATAAATAAAAATTTACCTATAACTTTGTCAAGGTCATTGTTTTCCCTCTATTAAGTTTTGAACTAGGATTGCCTGCTTTACCTCCTCAGCAATCTTGAAAAATACATCCAAGATTTCCAATTTAAATGAAAATATGCATTAATGAATGAACTTTACTAATGAAAAAAAAATTAAATCCATACTGGCTGGGATACTGTAGCATTAGACTAAAAGTTTGTAGTTATTAGATGGCTGCAGAATCTGTGCACCTTTCTCAGATGTTTGGATTGCAGGGCCATTTCTTAGGAAAAAGAAAAAAGAAACTTCTTTAATATACAGCAGTGGAATTATGTTCAGGAGAAGGACCTTGTGACTGCATATAGTTCTCAAAAGCAGAAGCTTATTTTGTAAATAATAATCAGATTATCTTTACTCTTAATACATTTCTTAATTTACCATTGGCAAGGTACGTAAGCACATTATATCTAACCATTATATCTAAACGCAAGGAGGAGCATGGGTAATTTCTTAAGCACAGGTAGGTGGCCCTACTTCTTCTTACTGATTTATTCCTGAGCTCAGTAGATGCAAGAAGTGCTCGGCTGCTCTCACAATTAGTTTCCACTGTTCCTAGCTAGGGGAAATCCATTATGTTTTGCTAATTTGCTCCTCATGGTAAGAGTGTGCAGGTCTCAGCAGTATTCCTCTATCTTCTGCTTGGCTTGCCAGGTAATAAAAAGCTACAGGAATGGCCTTCCAAGAGATGAGCTTTTATAGTTTTTAGCCTCATAAAGAACTGCTCTGCGAACTCCTCTCACTGTAGCTTTCCTATGTCTATTGGACTCAGTTCTCTCACAGCTCCTTGTGAAGTCCACATTACAGATCCTTCTCTGTTAGAACTCCCCAAAAATATTTTTATCAGTAATACTTTATTTTAAAAAAATAGTATTTTGCCTCCCCTTCTTCCTACTGATTGTCTGATTTTCATTCCCTCAAAACTGCTGCACCTCTGCAGTGTGGACTGCCTTACTTGCTGTAAAATCTCCCAGCACAGAAATTGCCAGTTAGGTCCTCCCCCACCGATCAAACTGGTTCTCTTTAAATAACCCCCATATGTCTGAACTGTAACTAACCTGATAGAGAGAGTTATCAGCTGCTGGATAATCTGCCTTTGTCACTCCGTGTAAGTGGTTTAAGCCATACTTTTCCAAGCACGCCGTCTGGGACATGAATTTCTTTCCCACTGCATGCTGTGAACGCAGTATTCCCATTACGTGTTTTAAGTGAAAGGCTCTTGTCTCCATGGCCCTGGATCTCAGTATGGCTCTCTGAGTATGGCTCTCTATGACAGAATCCGATGTAGCTCCGGGAATGGGCCACCATATGGGACAGGGGCACCAGTTGGTGCCTGACCCCAAGCTGTGGGAAGAAGTGACCCTTTTATGCTCTGGAAGCGGATAATGCCATGGCCTCAGGGTCCAGCTGTACACTTTAGTCACAACAGCCCTAAAGTCATTCAGGGATATGTTGTCATCTCCCTCCTTTCAGTTTTTCCCGGGACTCCCACCTCTCCATTTCTGGAGGCAGCAGTGCAGGGAGATTTTGGCCTAGGCAGTGGCTATGCCAAGTGCCTGTATGGCTCCGCAGGTCTCCTGATGCTTATTTTTCCCACTTTTCCAGTCTGGTATTTCTTTTTCATATCACCTCCCTCAAGCACATCACGGATGAAGATCAATTTTCTACATTAATTTAAATTGTTGCCTCGGGGCCATGGACATGTTAGTCCAATCTGGAAAAACTGCCGGCCTAAGAATGACTGCAGAAGGTAACCTGAAGTTACACATTTTGCTCTGGATGATAGGAAGGCGCCTTTGTGCTCTTAGGCAGTCAGGGGATTTCATTTTGTTTATTTTTAACTCTCACAGTAGCCAGTCGAATGGAAGTTTCATCTCCAGTCATGCTGCCACTGAGGATAAAATGTAAAGCCGTAAATCTCCCTTCAAAGTGGGATTTAGATCCTTACATGCTTGGCCAAATCTCTCCAGTGGGTCCTTTGAGACATCACATTTATCCATAAGAGCTAAATAACTTCTCTGGTTTTGCAGGAGAGCTACATTCCTTCCATGTGCATGACAGCAAATAACTAGTCTGTAATTAATCTGCCGACACTTCCTTTTGTTTGTTCTCCTTTTCTCAAAGTTACAGGAGACCTGTTTAGAAATGCTGAGTTAGGTCTTTCATTCCTGCTAGAGGAATGAGTATTCTTGGTAAGGTAGGAAAAGTTGTTCATTGTGTTATTCTGTGTGTGCAAGGCCAGAGAGAATGATCCTTAGGCTTGTGACAACAATAGATGAATTATATTTAAAAAAAATAGACAAAAATGTGAGACAGACCATGCAGTTATTTTTGATGGGTTCTGTGGGACCTGTGGTTTCCAAATATTGATCCAGTTTTGAGATGGTGGAGGATAATTTAGAGGAAAATGCTGCTTTGAAGATATTTTCCATAACATTGCAGAGAAATCCTAGAAACCTGGCAACATGCACCAGGTAGCTGAAGTCTTGGACAGTAGTTTGTATGCAGGCATTATTGCTAGATCAGAGGCATCTTTCTGTGGTGAGTGGTAACTGTGAACATACTTCAAAATGAGCTAACACCACAACTGAACACGCTGGAGCACTCACTGCCTGAGCCCTTCTCAGAGCCCCCCTCTGAATCCAGTGCGAGGAGCTCCAACCTCCCCTTGTGGAAACGGTCTGATAGAGTCTGCTAGAGGCAAAGCTGGTAAAATGGGAGGCAGAGAAGAAAGAGAAGGAGCAGAATAAAACAAAACAAAACTGAACTACACAGCACTTGAAATAAGGTGATTAGTTACTAGCCACATGTAATAGTCTGCATGGGACCCGAAAATGTTGCTGTAGGGCTGGGTCTCTTTTTCTGCAGCATTGCTCTTCTGAGCTGGACTTGCACGTTCCCAAAGCAGTGTCTTTAATCAGAGGATCTTCAGTGGGCTCAAGGTGCGTGGGGATCACCAGCCTGTGCCATATAGGTATATGCATGTGTATGCATTTCCTCTGCTTCATCGTGGCAGTCTGCTGCTGTCAGCAAACACCTCCTGGGCTGCTCCAGCATTTCACGTGGTACCTGCAGTAATGTCTCCTTCCTTGTTCTTTCTCCTTTAACCTTAATGAATAGTTAAGAGTTTCTTCTTTCTTTGTGTTTTCTTTTGCTTTCCCATCTTATCAGCTATACTCAACTCTTGCTTTCTTGTTTACACAAGGGTTTTGTCTGAAAATGCCACGTTCCCTGTGCTCTGTATTGCCTCATGTTTGCTCAGTTGCTTTGTGCAATTTGTTAATGTGATGTCTCGTAACAGGTTTCACCTATTCCTAGGTAGGTGTTCCCAGAAGCCAGCTCTGCTCTTTGGGACAGGCTATTAGTGATGATGATTTAGGGTAAATACCCACTGAAGTAAAAAAGTAAGACTGCCAAGACAGTTTCATGTGTCATCTCAGTCATTACAGTGTGCGTACATGTACAGGTTACATATTTATGTGTATCTATGGTAAATTTGGATCAAAATATAGGTTTTATCTATTTATCCCAGTAGAATTTTATTTTAAACATCAAAAAAGAAAAAAAAATCTAGTTAATGTTTGTAATTCAGAAACTAGAATTATTCTAATATGTGAAAAATAGTGAGTGATTTACCCTAGAGGGAGATAAATCTGTTCCCATTGTTCATAATTAGGGTAAAAATAAGACTTGAAATGGAAAAGGGTAACTAAATCTTTCAAATCTTTTGGGGTCAGTAATTGGCAGTGCTGCAGTGTAGGAAAAAACTAGGGTGTTTATAAAGTTGCAGTGTTCCTGTCTAGACCCTTTTGTGTAGCGGGATTGATTCATTACCATCAGGCAGCTGCTGTTCTGTGGGCTTCAAAAATGAGTCGCAGTCTTCGGTGTGATTCCAAGGACATGTATCAGTGCAGCCCAGGCTGATGACAACTTGCATCCTCGTTGCCAAGGGGTGCGTAAGCTGAGCCGGGTGTGGGTTTCCCAGGTCAGGCTCCAGTCATCGTTCTGCTGTGCAGTGAGGCAGGGGCGAAAGGGCCTCGCTTGCCTCCAGCTGCCTCCGTGCAGGGCAGCAGGGTGTGCAGGTGGCAGACGTTCTTCACGCCGCTGGCCCGTCCTTGGACACTCTCCTGCAAAGCTGCCGGAGGCTGCGCTGGGCCGTGCCGCAATCCTGCTCGCAGCTCCAAGGCGAGCGCTGCCTGCTGTGGTTGCACCATGTCCCCGTGCACAGCGCGAGCTCGGCCCGTGCCAAGCGGTGCAGTAACTCCGTGCGTATCCCTGGTCCTCCGGGCGGGAGCCTGTGTGCCGCACTCGGTGCGGAGGCAGGAATGCGAGCCGCTGCTGCCCCCGTGGCGGGCACGGGGCGCTGGTGCCTCGGTAGGTGGCATCGCTCTCCTAGAGATGGCCTGGAGCAGCCGGAGCGGCCGGCCGCGCTGTGCGGCGTGGGGCAGGGATCCGTGCGCCCTGCTTCCTGCAGCTAGCGAGGGCGGTGGGGATTCCAGGCTGTGCTCCCAGCGCATCTCCAACTAGTTTCGGTGGCAACAAGGTGCAGTGGACAACTGCGTGCTTCCCCAGCTGCCTGCAGGACTTCTTACGGACGCAGGACTCTGCTGCACCCTGTCCAGGACTGCACCGCGCTTCTGGCAAGGGTCCTCTGTCCTCCGAACTGGAGGGAAAATGAAATATGTCTTAAGGAACACCGTGACAGACCCTGCTTAATTTTAGTGGAAACAAGCTGAGCTGTCAATCAGGTGCCAAGCAAAAGATATGCAGGATTCATGAGAGCGTCTGGTTGGCAGGTGCTTTACAAATGCAATTTATTAACATTAACAGGATTTCTATAAACAGGATTTCTTTTCAAGCTGTCAGCTTGTCACCTTTTGTGACACTAGAGATTTGTCATTTTAAAGCAATATTACAAATATTGTTAAAAACAAAGGCTTTTCTTCAGCTCTCAGTAGGAAAACCTGAGTGCAATGTGCAATAAAAATTAGCATTTATATGGCAATCTCATACCTTTTTAATAGCAATATAAAAATAAAGTAGTTATAGAAAAAATATTAATTAGTGCTAAATGCTTACAGAAGACAGAACCAGAGACTAGTGAGCTCAAATTTTCAGATTTAACCACTCCCAAAACATTAGAATAAGATTTTGAAATCTAGCTCATTTTACAAATGGTCCATTTGTTGTGTAGTGCCCACAGACTGATATTGTGCATGTTCCTGGGCATTCAGACAGGGAAAATGGCCCATCTGGTAAGATGAAGATAAAAGCCTTTCCAGCCACGCGTGCTGACAAATACAGCTGGACGATCAGTGAATAAGCAGTCCCACGAGCACGCAAGCACGTCTGTGATAAGCACGCTCCTGGGAAGTGACCATTCCTGTTAAACAATTTGGCTGTCCCCTGTGGGCTCTTAATAAGTTCTTGTGTTGGTTGACTGCTAAGTGTGACATAAAGCTGGAAGAGCAGACGAGTTTGCTAGGAGTATCAATATACAGAGATACAGATTAGTAACTAAAAAGCTCTTCCAAAGGTAAGTGCTTTGTCATAGTCTTTGCAGTCAGAACAACACACACTGGCCATTTTTCTGCACAGAGTATTCAACCTCCAAGTCCCCGGTGCTGGTGACCGGCAGGCAGGCACTGCCTGAGGAAGCACATGCTCCTTCAGCAAATGCTCCCTGTGAAAGCATGAAGGATGTGCTCTGTCTGTGCAAGATCGTGATGCACAACAAGAGTTGAAGCAGAGGAGTCCTGGCCAAGATGTACGAAAGACTTTCTTTGGCCTGAGAGGAACGATCCCTCCATCCTTTTGAAAAGGAAGAGTCATTAAACCATTATTCTGGATGACTTTTATGAGGTTGCACATGAGGGGATAAGACAATTGCTTCCTGAATCCAATTTTCCTCCCACACAAGAGCCATCACAATCTGTCCCTAAATATTGCTGTGTCCTTGTAACCTATACACTCAATCATCTATCTGGAGTGCTGAACACATTTTGTTTTTTCATTATAGAAATCCATAAGCTCAAATAACATTTCTTAAATAGTGTTTTAGACAGCTGTTGGCTTTGGAAAAAAAAAGAAGAAAAGAGTTTAATCAAAGGAAAACAAAACATACCAACTGTAACTCTGCACAGATGATTTTGCAGCACTGGGGCCTACTTTTCACTGACTGGGGTTACAAATTATCTCAGAGTCATTTTGCTTCCAGTTATTCCATCTGTAATCATTCTAGCATGGTTTCTAATGGAAATGCATACATATAAACATGAGAATACTTCCTGTCCATGTTGAGAGGAAGGTTTCCTGGGATTTATTTGACAGATAGCATATCATGAAACACTTGAACAAATAGTAATTAACTAGTGTGTTTCGGACAAACTCTTGAAGCAAATGCATCTGTGAATGAAGAAAAGTAAAACATTTCTCATTCGATATGAGAATGATTTAGCTCTGATGAGAAGCTTTGCCCTATGAACAGGGTTTTTTAATCCGAGGAGGAAAACAAAAGTGGGCATCTTTTTTGTAAACATCACTTTTCTAAATTCCTCAGAAACAGTTGCTTTGACTGGACCTATTCGAGCAGAGCAGTGATTTACTCTGCAAACAGCCACTTCTGAGGTAGATATTTATAAATGACAAATAAAATATAAATTTCTTCTAGAGGGCAGTTTGTCTCGTCTGGAGGAGTATATCTACATGAAAGAGATCTTTAAAATTCTAAGTAGCAGAGAGAAAGTAAATGAGGAGAGACTGCTCACTGTCTTAGCAAAATAACTAGGGGACATCCAGGGAAACTAGCTAGTGGAAGATTTCATAGCAAGAAGGTATCTCTTCACAGAACACGCATTAACTGGAGTTCCTTGCCAGAGGATATCATGGATCCTAAAAGTTTAAATACATTCAAGTACAGGCTAGAAAAATCAGTAAAAGGAAAATTCCCCAAGACTTGACCTGTAATTCAGTACATCCTTAACATGTACATTTCTGCAGGCTGCCATTTCTGCTATTTGGGGCCAGTCAGGACTATATATGCTTACACTGCTCTTTCTTCAACATCCATCGTTGATCACTGCCATCTGGATGGACCTGAACCAGTAGAGCTGTTCATGCACGGGCAGGTTTAGCTGCAGTATCATCAAAGCTAACCCTCAGTTCTTTCTCTAGCGCTCACCTTGTAGGCAACATTTAATGAATGCTTCTCAGCACAGAATTAACTATTATTTTTCCTGTTTCCTCAATATGATTAGAAAGCTCCCCTTTCTCCAGAAGGCTGTTGGTCTTTTCATTCAGTGAGGGTAAAATGTGCTTTCATGTTAGTGGGTTCCAGTGTTTTTTCTCTATATTCCGAAAGGATTTAGTCCTAGTACTTACATCTGTTTCAGTCAACCTCTCTCTTGGTAATCTGAGCTTGTGATCTACTCTTCTTCCGGGGCAAATACTGCTTATGTTTCTGAAGTTACCTCAGAGATGACCAGATCAGATGGCCAGAATATTTGCACCTACAGTTTATGAAATTCATTTTTAAAAGTAGCAAAAGATTTCAGATGTCTTTATTCTGAGATACCTCAAAAACCCCAGGGATTCAGAACTCGTGGGCACCTTTTTTAGAAAAAAAAATAAGAAATTCATGCTAGGCTTTGCTAATTCCCACCATATGTACTGAAATTTTGGAAACTTTGCAGCAGTTTGTCTTAATAAAAAAAGTATATATAATATTCAGTAAATTTGTAGGAAAAAAATGTGTGCTACATTAATATTCTTATTTCTTTTCCAGTAAAATGCAATAGTTGTTTAATTATGTCACTGATACTTACACACAGTCTGAGGCTCAGCATTATACACAGTACTAAAGGAAATAGCTGCCACCTGGTGCCCAAGGCCTCTAGAATAGGGCTCCCCTGAGAAGATTTGTATTTCTGAAAATTTTCAGAAAAAAAAATGTGTTAGGGTTTCTTACCAAATATTTTTGCACACCAAAAATGGTATCTTCAGCCACTCTACTAAGGGGACTAATCATACTCAGAATCACCCTGCATTTATTAGTTCACCTTTAATTTTTCCTTTTCCTCTATATGCTCATACATCTCATTAAAATATAATAATAATGTCAGGCTCATCAGGAAAATGTTGCAAGGAGAGAATTATTCTCAGCAATTTCTATATACAGAGAGAAATAATCAGCAAGCTATAGCTGTTTATGCACACAGAAATCCTCATTTTCCGTAGGTGGTCTTCATAATATTTGTGTAGTCAAGATCCCAGCACTATGAGAGGGCTCATGGGACTCTTTTGAACCAGACAGGTGTTCACTTGAGCAGCCTTTCTTTTAGAGCAGTTTTGAGGTTAGCTACTCGCTTCTCTGCAGCTGAATAGAGGTTGCAATGAAAGGCTTCTCAAAGCATCACACCCGTAGAAGGAAATCCCACTCCTCTTGGCTGGGTGAATGACAGGAAAGGAGAGAAGTAATCATGAAAATGGTAAATTTGATGATACACTCATTACAATTACTCCAAACAACAGAACAGCAACAACTGTACATTTGGCAATGCCTCTCAACAGATTGGAACAAGTAGGTGCCTGGCTTTGTGTTGAAATCACCAAGATGAAATAATCCCAGAGAGCTGGGACAACTAAGCACGTGCTGCTTAAAACCTCATATTTCAACTAAATTGCTACTTAACCTGATGCATCGTCTCTGTGCTACATCAAGGAGAAATTTTATCCTGAATTATGAAGGGAGAGGAAAAAAAGACCAGCCACAAGAGAGAAAATGTACAATAACCTTTTATTTCAGCTTTCAGCACTACTTCAGCACTGTTCTTTCAATCACTGTGTCAAGGGCTCCAGGGGCTACATATTGGAGAAGTCCCTGGCCAAAGAAATCGCTGAGGCTCAGCACTCTTACCTGCAGTACAGAGCAGCAGTAGATCCACTGTTCCTGGCACAGCTTGATCCAACCTCCCTGCTCCAGAAGGGTCACCTAGAGTGGATTGCCCATTGCCTCTCATGTTGTCACTGGGCACCACTGAGAGGAGTCTGGCTCCATCCTCTTGACATCTTCCCACCAGATATTTATAAACAGTCATAAGGTTCCCCCTCAGCCTTCTCTTTTCCAGGCTGAATACTGTCCCAGCTCTCACACCTTCACCTCCTGTGAGAGATGCTGCGGTCCCTTCACCATCTTTGTGGCCCCTCACTAGACTTGCTCCATGTCCTCCTGTGCAGGATCCAGCGTTCCAGTTCTGTCTCACCACAGGTGAGTAGAAGGAAAGCTGTCAAGCTCCCTTGACCTGCTGGCAACAAACATATTGCCTAATGCACCCCAGATCTTTGGCTTCATTGCAAGGGCACGTTTCTGGCTCATGGACAATTCGTTGTCCTCCAGCACTTCTGAGGCCTTTTCTGCCCACCTGTTTTCTAGCCTCCAGCATATTCTAGTACCTGAGGTTATTCTTCCTCAAGTGCAAGGAATTAGCTATTCCCTTGCTTGGACTTCATCAGGTTTTTCTGTGCCTATCTGTCCAGCCACTCCAGCCTTCTCTGAATGGCAGCACCGTGCCCTGATGTATCAGTCACTGCTCCCAGTCTTGAATCACCAGCAGGTTGCTGACCCCACCATCCGGGTCGTTAATGAAGACGTTTAACGGTGTTGGCCCCAGTATTGGTGCACCACTAATCACTGGCCTCTGGCTGAACTTCATGCCACTGATCACAGCCTTCTGAGCCCAGCAGTTCAGGCGCTTTTCAGTCCACCTCACTGATGATTTCTCTCTCTTGTACTTCATCAGCTTGCCTATGAGGATGTTATGGAAGAAAGCATTAAAAGCTGTATAGGAGAAAGGCGCTCTCTCACTTCCCTCCCTGCTATCATCACAGGCCCCCATTAAGAATTCTTAGTGGTTTAGTTGTCTGAACAGCTGTCAGCATCTCATCAGAGCAAATATCACTTCTGCAGAACAATGATATATAAGCGCACATTGTTGTAGAGAAGGACTGGGGTAGACATTTTCAGCATTTTCAGATATAGGCCAAATTTTCTGCAAATATATCTTAAATTTGTAAGTATTTTCACAATTTAGTCCTATCTCTTATAATTGCATGCAACCTTCATCCAAGAGAGTGTTAAGTCTATCTTAAGCTTTCTAACTTTTAAGCTGTTTTAAATAATGTGCCTGGTTTAAAAATGGAAAATCTTTCAAAGAGAAAGTCAGATGACTTACTGAAATTCAAAGTATCAAAGATAGAACCAGGATTAAATTGCAATAGTGATGACCCTAATTTCACTCAACTGCTATTTGTAAGTTGATGGTGCCTAAATATTGTACATTGGTGTAATCTGTCCTTTATGCAGCTGTCCCTTACCCTGAAGTTTTTTAGGCCAAAGGACTGCAGTTTTTTGGAAAACTCATAGGTAGTTGTGTTTGTTGTGTTCGCTGATGTTATTGTCCTGAGGAATCTTCAGCAGTAAAGAAGTCGGGAGTTACTGCGCCATGGAATCGTTCCTCCTCATTACAGGGGTGAGGAAGATGATCTCTTGCTTTATAGGATGGTAGAGTCTTCTTCTTCTCACAAATTATTCAACTCTCTGTGTTTCCAAGTGCGGTTGTTGAAATGCTGAGAATTCATAAGGCCAGCACCCGAATAAACCATTCATTTTGAGAAATAGAAATATCTTGTTCATGTTTACAAGAAGAATTCAGACACTAGCCAACAGTTCAGCCCACTCGATTCATATGATGAAAATCAGAATTTTAAATATTTGGATATAGATTTGTTTTTATGTTAAGATTTCTTTATATAATCTGGTGCATATAAGGGTTTTTCTTCTAATTTATTTTCCAATTTTACAATATTCCTTGGTTTATAAAAAGGAGACTGAAGAACTGATGCATCTGGAAAATAAAGTATGAGAAAACATCTTGAATGCTTCCTGCCACCTATCAGCACATACCATTGTAATTTTTAATCTATAGCTTTTTGGCATCATCAAATGCATTTCGGTTCTAGATGATGTTAGAGGAAAAAGTATTTTAGGGTTGGTTTGTTTTTAACAAGACATCATTAAGGTATTTTAATATAAAAACTCACAAAGTATGCATACAACTACAAGCCAAAATTCTGTTTTAAAACTGAGAGCTTTCATATGACAATTGTACCATTCCATTCTGTGAAGGATGCAAATGAGTATGGACAAATGTGATCCAAAGCTCTTCGAAGACACAGTGAGATATTTATGAAATTCAGTGGGTTGGGAGTGAGACCCTTAAGAATGCAAAAGTAATCACTTAATTAAATATTTACATTTAGCCCACACATAGCTAAGGCTAGTTGATGCTTTGGAAACTAAATATGTCTAAGATCTTTAGTTCAGATAGGAAAAAATGCAGCAATGTTAGATAACCTGTGTGTGTTGAAGAAAGAATTTTTTCTACTGGAAGTTCACATAAAAGTGGAACAAAATGCCCATACTTCTTCTTAGGTATAAACCATCTTAACAAGTTTATTCCCCTAAAATATGTTGACCAGGATAAGATACTACATATGTTTATATTAACAAAGTATGTTTTAGTCTTTAGGAAAATCATATGGTAATTATTTCTTCCAGGGAAGGTCATCCTGTATCATGTGCTTTAAAAGAGAGGTTTATGTAACACAATTATCCAAGTAACTTGTATGACATCAGGATCAGAATTTCTCTTGGGTCAGTTCTGGATTATTTCTGCACACATCAAGGCTTCTTATAGCTAAATGCTTAAATAATGTTGGGAGCAAGGAACTACATGAGCAGCTAAACTGTTCTGTGTCCAAGGCATTTTCAAGACAGTGTCCAAGGCACCGTTTCCATTAAACAATGATGAAATTTAAGATTAATGCAAGATAAGACATAACTATTGTAATTATATTTTTCATCATGTTCTCATTTCCTCAGGATTTTTTTTAACTGTTCAACAGTTCAACAGTAAATAGTTAAAAGTTGAGATAATTCAGGTTTTATCACATTTTAACCTTTAGCCAAAATAGACTTAACTGAGAAAAAAATGAGATTATTAAGGTAAAGTCATGTGTAAGTCAAAAATAATTTGTAGTCATGGCTGGATTGATGAACTGTTCAAATTGCCATGGTAGCTTAGTAGTGACTTTTGACTTACAGTTGGCAAACAATTAAGTACAGGAACAAGAGCATGTTGACTGAAAACAGAACAGCTAAATGCATTAAAAGGACTTTTAACTGTTCTAACGGCATGAGGGTGGTGAATAAAGTTACACTGAGGTCCTCAGCATCAATGGCTGGCCCCAGGCATTTCACATACTCTTGAGTCCCTTCTTCCAGGTGTTGTCCATTCTCTTCATTCATCTTAACATTTGTGCAATATTCTGTCCATATTTCCTTTGTCTAACTCAAACTCTGCTAGGAAGAGGTAGTAATTTTGCAACTGCTTATTCTGCATTATACTTTACAGCTTACTATCCTGTTCATGTCAAGGAACTGCAAAATCAAGGTTTCTAAATAACCAATAATCTGGGAGTAAGCCTGTAAACTCATTAGTAGTAGAACTGTTCAGATAAATAACCTCTTCAAGCAATAGAGTGACCCTATCATTACTGACATTTCACAAACACTCTTGAGCCTTCCAAAATAGATATTTTCTTGTGAACCTTTTGAGCCTTTTTAGTGGCCTATGCAATTCATCCCCCATATTGACTATTTCTATAGAAATACATGTGCCTTAGGATTTAGCCAGTGCCTGAAGTGTCTTCTGAAGGTGTCTTAGAAGGCTGTACTGGGTCATTGACTCATGTGTGAGTGAAGCTGAGTGTTTACCTTCCAAGAGCATGGGAAGAGTCTTACTAGGAGGCTCTTCTCCTACCTAATAGACCGCTTTTCATGCAGGATCCCACAGAGAGTTAAGAATCTCGTTCATATCAGTAGACTCTTCATCAAAATAAATGTCCTTCTTGAAAAGAAATGGCAGTACCCTAAATGCTGACATAGCATTTATGTAACTTTTTTTAACAACAGTAGTCTAGGATTCATTGATCTAAAAGAGGGTCTGAGCAAATCTGAGATACATTGATTTGGGAGATGGACAACTTTTTGGATGAAGTTCACTGTCATTTCTTATCAGCCTTGAGGACTCTGAATCTGTAAAGAAAAGGCCATAGTTTAGGACTTAGCCCTTAAAAGAGTGCAAAAAGAGGGCTCAGTTATTATAATATGTTATTTAATTTCAGACTTGCCTTTAGAATAGAACAGATTTAATTACTAATTGCAGTGCTTCATAATCAGCTAATGGATGTGTTTCAGTACAGTCCAGAAACTAATGCCGTTTTTAGTAACACAAGGATACTTGTTTAGTTGTTCCTAAACAAATAATCAGCACTAGGGAGAGGATCCCAATTCAAGTGTCATTTATAGTTTGCATGTTTAGCAGTGTGATTTACCGGGGTTGCATTGTGCCATATATTTAAGACTTTTATAATATTTATTTAAGTTCTATATGTTATTATAATTTCACTAAGTATGTAGCACAACATAAGTTGTTTGCATTCTTTAAGTTGATATATTAAATGTTTTTCAGTGCAAACCTTTTTAGATTTTGTACTGGATGCATGCATAGTATATTCTACTTACAAGCTCAGACATATGGTATTAATAAAGAGTGATGATTCTGGCAAATGTGTTAGAATTTCCTTTTCTAAATAATGAAGGTTTTTTTGACGAAGGGCTGAAGAAGCCAAGGTATCCGTTTTGTAATCCAGCAAGCATGTGCGCAGATGTACTTGAACACATGCTCATCACTGCATGTCTGTAAACTCACAGAAGTTTAATGTGAATCACTCTTGGAAATGTATTTGAAGCATCTGATCCAAAGTTTATTTTAATCTATAGGAAAAAAAATATTGTGGCTGAGGTCTGAAAGGGAAGATTATGGAAGTTTCTTTGCAGAAGGCAAACTATCAGCTTTAAGAATACTGGCGGAAATCCTCTCATGGCAGAAAGTCCATTGACTGTCATGGGATTGGGATTTTCCCAAGGTGTGTTTAGATGTTCAGCTTATGTGTCCTGAACATGTGCCAAGAACTTGATCCCTGTGGGATTCCCAGAGCATGTGCCTTTCAACATCCATGCTGGGTAGTGACAGTGCTGGTGCCACGACACGCTGCGTGATGGCTACCATGCTGGTTAGACCACAGGGTGGCCTAAAATTGCATCTCCCACGTCCCAAGAAGCTGTCTTGCCTCACAGCTGTGAATGGGGATGATGTCTGATTAAACCTGTCCTAATTTCTATCTGATACTTAAATTTTAACTGAAAGGCACTTACAGGAATCTAGGTCTTCCTTCCCACAGCTGAATGCCCTATGAGCACTAAATTGGAGATTTAATTAGGCATTGGGTAATTTTTGCCCGTTTCCCCACTCGAAAATACTTACTCATACTGATCTCAGCCAGAGAAGTTCTGGGGATTTTTCTTCTCTCCCTCCAGCTTCACAGTTTAAGCTCTTCTCCAGGAGATGCGGTTTAAGAGCTCTTGAGGATGATGGCTGCAGAATAAGCAGCTCCTGTCCTCACCAGACTGCGCAGATTCAGGTACCCGCAATCAGTGACCTGTGGCTCAAATCCACCTGTCACTGGGGTCAGTAAGAAATGAGAAGAAATCTTTTTTTTTTCCTGTATAATGAAAGCACACATGTAAACTGAAATGGAAGAAGTGTTTTGTTTTCTAAATGTTCACTTTTGAGACATCTCCTATTTACTAATTTATTCACTTTTGCTATATTTTAGGACAAGGCCTTAAGATTTTATCTGACAATTTTAACAGCTGGCTTCTTTTAAAAAAGAATAAAACTTTCTTTCCTTTCCTGCAGGTGCTGTTGCCACCATATGATGATCCTGTGAATGGAGCTGCTAAGGATCCTCCACCACCTTATGTGTCAGCATAAGTGAGAACGTGCTGTGGACGCGGGGAGGACGGCTTTACTTCCCAGACGTTGGAGCAATAGTGTGATAATTTCACTTCCTGGAGATAACCCCTATGGGTTATATTTTGTTGTTTTGCTGACATATTGAAACCTATACTGTATGTTTAAAATTGTATAGTTTTAATAATTTGCTGCAACCACAGTAGTGTGCTGAACTAGTTTCAGAACCATTGGGTAGTGATGAGGTTACACTAGTCACTGAATAGCTTTTTCCACCCTGTCTGACATGCAGTGCTAGAGAACTCAGAAATCTGCAGTCTCAATCAGGTTCAGTGTAACTTTTCCTTTTTCCAGGGCATTAAAAAATGTTTCTCCAATGCCCACTTTCCACTCGAGAATGCAAACTAAGTCCAAAGAGGTGACATTCCACTTCATTGATGTTTCACAAAGGTTGTGAAGTCACTGTGCTATGAAAGATGCTGACCGCAAGGGGCTAATGGGAAACAATTGGGAAAAAGGGGTGTGAGAAGCCAGAAAAAAGTGCTCTATGATGTACTGTAGAAAGCCAGGATCTGTGACTGTGTGGATTCACTTTGACCCAGGATGCAACCATTCCAGTGACCAAAAAAAAAAAAAAATAGAAAAATGATTGTTGCCCAATTATTGTAATTTTCTTTTTTGTTTCTATACCACTTTTTTTCTCTCCAGCAACCTCTCAAATAGTCACAAAATCTCTGCTTTTGGAGGTCACAAAACCTATGCTTTTAAGTCACATGGCTTGGTGACAAAGCTGTGTCTTTTCCACTCAATATGCAAATATTTTTTCCATTGGAATGTGCCTGTAAATATTGCAATGTTCTTTTGAGTGTTAAGTAAGTTATGCAGATCCTAAGGTATATTTTCCCAACCTGTGGGAAACTTATGCATGTAACTTCCCCAAGTATTAGCAAGTATCTTTTGTGTGTTTCTCATATACATCAACAGGGGGATTTTAGATTCCTTTCTGTGACTGAACGGGTTGTGCTGAGAATCCTTCTCATGGGACTCATCTATCCATGAAAGTTTGTGTGAGATATTTTTTTCTTCCCCTGAGAAGTGCCTCCTGCACATGCAACTTTTTCTTGTTGATGAAAGTTCTACTTTTAATTGCAAAGGAGCTGAAAAGGGAAATATGACCAGTGCGTTTCTACCTCTCACCGCTCCCCCCTAAGCTGCCTCCTGTGCATTTTGGGGTGGTTAAACCTGCTGAATGACACCATTGCACACAGTGCCAGGCAGAGGGCAGGACGGGGTGAATCACAGTTTGGAGAGACACCAGAAGAAGGTGTCATGGTCCCTAAGGAGGACACACGTTCTTGCCCACTGTGCACTGACTCCACTGTGCAGTCCAGAGAAGAGATTTTTCTGTCTTTTTCTGGAAAAGCGTTTTCCAGAGAAGCACAAAACCAAAAGCTTCTTTCCACAGAGGTTGCCATTGAGCTCTGCCCTGCCACAGGCCATGGGAGGAAAGGCAAGGCTCTCTTTCCGCCTCTCTCTTCCATATACCTGGGAAAAGGCAGGTCCCCACCTATCTGCTGACATTTCACGCCATACTTCACTCACTCTGAGATCAAACTTGGAAATGCTTTTGATTGAACCAACCTCCGAGTCTATCCATTACTCTCTGCCACAGTCAAATTGCTCTCTCCAGAGTAACTCCATGGACTGTTGCCTCAGTCCATACAATTAGCTTTCAGAATTAAATGGCATTTGGAGGTCAGGGTGGCTTTCTTGGCTTCTAAGCTTAATTTTCTGTCACTCTTGATTGGTTTGTGAGGGATTTTAAATAATCATCTGTTTGAGAAAAGCTGGTTGTAAATACATGTCATCTGTGTATACAAACTTCTCTATAATAAAGGGGTGTTTCAAGACCTTTTTGCTATTTTTTTTTGCTATTTTTTCCAGCATGAGCCTGTCCAGTGAATTCAATATGCAGGATTTTCCTACTAAAAAAGAGCATTTTTTTCAGTCCATTCACCAACCTTCCCTCCATAGTCCATAAGTGCAGAAAAGAATAGTAAGTTTATGAGGTAATTTGTTGTACTATAAAAACAAGATACAATTCAAGCTTTTAGTTTGTTGTCCAGAATTGCAGAGAGCTCTGCAATTGCATGGTGCTGATGAAGTGCATAATACAGAACAGGGCTCTCTACTCAAAGCTGTGGCTTCTTTTTCTCCCATCCTCTTGGGGATAATATTGTGCTAATTCACGTGTAATTTCTGTAGACTTTATCTTGGCTTTCTACAAGGAAGATGATTGTTTTTATTCGCACCATATGGGTATGAGCTTATGTATGTCTGTCCTAGTATCTTTTGCATTTTGACCAATCTCCGTTAAAAGGGGCAAGAGGTTATGGAAAGATAGGACATTCCTGCAGTTCCTAGACAGGCAGCTGGGTAAGAGATAACAGAAAATGAGTAGAATGAGCTCAATAAAAACCCAGCTGAAGACTTCCCTTAGCTGATGAATTCATTCTCCATTTACATGTCTAAGTCAGGTGAATTCACACCACAGCTTTTCTATAATTTATTTAAAAGACAGTCATTGGTGACAATAAATCCATTAAAATGGTTTCTTAAGATGCTGTGCTTTGGGACCTGCTTGTTCCTAGCAGTGTTTTTCTCACTGTGCCTTCCACCAAATGCATTTCTTCCTTTCTCTCAGATAGTAGGAGCATGTTTTTCTTTCTGCTTTTCTTTCTTATCTTAAACTCTCTTATGGCAGCTCGTTATTAATAATGCCTAGTAACTGAGAATAGAAACAAAATATTTCCAAGGCATGTTGATATGGAACATCAGACATATGGGTCCAAAATCAGCAAAGAACCTAAACCTTGGTTGTGCCAAAAATGTAAGCAGATCTTTTATTGAAATCTTCTGATTTATCAAAAATTAGACATAGAATTTTGCAAGCTTCTCAAGGCAACCACATGCTAAGGCAAATATGGTTCCTGTCATGTGTGATGGACAGTTTCTTATTCCTGATGGAACAACATAGCTTCCCTTTCTCATACCCACCTGCATTCACTGTGTGAGAGCAAAAGCGAGAGCAGAGGAACGCATAGCAGTGACCCAGCAGTGTGTCATCTGCGCTTTATTAATAATCATTAAAAACTTATTAACTTAGTAACAACCATTATTTTAGGTGCTAGCCTGCCTGTATTTCTGTGGGAAAATCTCTAATTTACAAAAACAGTCCAGGCTCATTATATTACCAAAGGCCATATCAGATCCGTGTATGGCCAGAGCAAAGACTGGCAAGGATGCAAAGGGAAAGATAACTAGTCTGAAGTAAATTCCAGATTCCGTGCTTTCAAAGTGCTACATTCATCACCACTGCTCTACAGGCGCAAACAAAGCCATGAGGGACTCCATAGACAGTCCCGCATCTTTTCAAGAAATCTGCCCATTGAATGGAAATCTGAAATATAGAAGACAAGGCTGCTGGTAAGGAGAGCAGAGGGAATAGTAGCAGAGCACAGGGAGAGGCCTTTGAGCAGCACAGGGGGACAGAGGTGTCTGTGTTGAAAGGGCTGACTGCTACCGGCAGGGATGCTCATTTCTTCTGTGCGATGGCCAGGAGGAAATGTGATTGCTGCAGCCTGTTATATTAGTGTTACTCCAGCCTGTTTCCGAATTTCAGCACTGGAGTATATGATGCCTTGGTCTTACCTATTGTAATGATACTTAAGATTCTTAACTGGAAGGAGCATTGGTTAAATTCCTGTTTGTTGTCCTCCTTGTTTGATGGAGGGCTCCAAGCAAATAGCAGCTACTTCTGTGGAGTTGTTATATCCTTCCCATTTTTATGTCTGTTAGGTACACAATTTGCAGCCAGGTACCGTGACAGGGCATTTCTTGTAAAATTTCTCAGCCCTTGGTTAAGGAGATGTTCCAGTCCACAGTCCTGGGCAATCCAAAATCGCAACCGTGGGTATCTACAAAGGGGCTTGGCCTCTGATTTGTGAGAATAAATCAGGATTAGAGTTCTGTCGTGGAAAGACTCTGGTATTCATAACCGTTGTCTCCACGCCCATGGATTTGACCCAAAATGGTTCTGCACCGTGGCCAGCTTTGCAGCTAAATAGCTGAGCAGGGTGTGGAAGCCAGATCTGTGACCCTTCGCCTGCAGTCCCCATCTCACCTCCAGCAGAACAGGATACCAAGGCAAAAGGAGTCATGGTCACTTAGCCAACAAATACGAAGATACCCCAAAGCAAAAAGGCAGTTTTACGAGCATATATTAGGGCCCAGACAATGAAACGGTTGCTTATTTTAAATGAAGAATTTAGTGAAATTTAAAGTAACTTTTTTTTTTTATTCTGTGATATTTTTCAAACCTTTTGAAGAGGAGGGTCTTCAGAAAGTTATAAAAGGTCCTTTGTAGCAAGGGCTGACTAATGGGTCAGAGCTGAGGACACGGGTTGCTCGGAAGGCCGAACAAGCAGCGAGAGATGAAGGGGGCACGGGCAGGGCTGGCCGCTTCCTTCCAGAGGCAGCAGAGCCAGGAGAGCCGCAAAGCGGCGCCGAGAGCAGGAGCCGCTGCCGCGGGAGCAGCGCAGGCTCCAGCGCAGGCTCCTCGGCTTGCTGAGGTCACCGGGAGCAGGAAGCTCGGCGCTGGGCCACACACGGCTCCCGAGCCCACGCTCTGAGCTTCCTTCAGCACCGGCGCGTTCCTGCTAGTAACTGTAACGAGCAGGTTCCTCTTGTTGTCATACAGCCTGTGCCTCGGTATCCAAACATTTATTTTTTTAATTTCCCTGAACTTCAATTACTACAGTATCAGGAACCCGAGGGATTTGACTGCCTGTAATTTTGGGGCTGTTTTCACAAGCAGGTTGTCCAGTTCAGGTCCCTTCATGGCAGCAGTGACCAGAACTCAGCGGGAGGCCGAGATCTAACTTTGGGGAGGCCGTGAGCATCGCTGCTTCTCAACACGTCCGGTGACAGCGTGGGCCAGGGGTTCTCAAATACAGACACCAGTGCAGTAAGACAGACAGACGTGTAGCTCTTCTCTGGGCTCTGAGAAAGCACAAACAGATGCTATGTCTCTTACAGAGAAATCGTGGCTGGCCAGGCTCTTGCTGTTACGGTTTTATTTTGCGTATCACCCATACTCCAGCTTAAGACGGCTGGATAAACAACAAATGTGGTTTGGACACTCAAGGAGGTTGGTATTGTTTATTTTAGTAATTTTGGCATATTAGTAATGCAGTCATTCCTGACACAGATACACACACCTCAGGGGCAATAAAAGTAAAGTAAAAGTGAAAAAGCAAAGGTGAGAGTAGACAATTAGTGGCAAATATTTATCTTTTGTCAGATCATGAGTTTCTCTCCCTGTGAAGCCATTAGAAAATTGGAATGGGTTTCATTTCCTTCACTCCTTTAAAGCCAAAGAATGAAATTAACTTTATGAGTTGCACAGACCAGCTTAAATTTCCTGCTATTGTGCGATCTACCTTCTTTGCCTTCGTAAAGAAAAAGCAACTAAAGAAGTGGCTCAACATGCTTTTAACAAGCCAGATTAGTTGATACAGCAATTTGTAGGGTTTTTTTTCTCCCAAATTACTGGATTTTGCTGCTGCTTTTCAATAAAATTGTTTTCCTTTTAACTACAGAAGTTTAATAAGAGATTCTGTGGCAAAAATTTAATCTTAGAAACTTGTTTCCATTTTAAAAGTACAATTTCTTTACTTTTTTTCCTAGTAAATTTGTAGGGAAAGAACACAAAGCACAACATTATACGCAGATATTACCAGTTATCTCTTGGTTGCTCTTCCATCCTTCATAGAAATATCTACTGCAATGCATTGACGAAATAGAGTACAATAGAGGTCAAGTATTCTTATTCTGAGCAGAGACAGCAAACACTCCAAGAGTCTAGAAAAGGAGCCCTCTGGGAAACACGAAGCTCAAACAGAGACGAGTTTGACTCTGCCTGTTGAGTTTCACACGTGTGGAATGATAGGGCAGGGGATGGATTAGATTCAGTGACAATATTTGCAGCTTCCTACTCAATTTGCGCTCAGCTGCAAGGCAGACTAAGAGGTTAGCACAGATCTTCCTTTGCATCTCAGTTTCTCTTTCACTGTGATTTTGGCCTGATGCCTTTTTCTGTGAGATGCCATCTTAAAATCTTAAAATTGGATGAATTTCACAGATATGTGGGGGATGAATGGCAAGGGAGCAGGGAGGACTTTGCTTTCTCTTCAGTGTTTTGGGGAGTTCCTTATTAATAATTATAAAACTTCAGATAAAATAGAAGATTTGTCATACTTGGCTGTAACTAGACAGTATTCCTCAGAGATCTTTTAAGTCCTTTCTTACCTAATTTATTCTATAATTTTGTGATATCACTCAGAAAACTGATAGCAGAGCACAGATAACAGAAATGGTAACAGAACTCTAGGAGAAACAAATTTTGTCAGACTTTTAACTTTCTGAAATAGGGCTATGAAATGGATCAATGGGTGTAAACCTAAGGACATTTCTAAGGCTTTTGACTAAATACACCATGTTGTTTGACTAGGAAACTAAATGATACAGTAACAACAAGGCACCTGAAACAGCTTGAAAAAATAGCTGACAAGTCTCGAGTGTAAGCAAAGAATCCTCAGTAAGGGAGTATATTTCAAGAGAAATGCTGAAGGGATCAGTTTTTGACTTCATGATGCTTGAAGTTAATCCTTCCCTTTAAAGAAAGTGCAAATAATCAATGAAAGGGGGAAAATGATTGTATTTTCCCTATAGCTTCAACCTTGACTAATTCAAGCAGAATGTTTCAAACCATTGGGGTAAGTTACCAAAGCACTGAAAGAACCATTAGGTAACCAATTACTGTCAGGTGATAACCTTGGAAATGCACCATCTTCAATAACTCTAATTTAAGAGATGACCTAAGGACACCCTGTAAGTGAGTACATAGGGTGCAAAACATTAATAAAATTTATCTTCAATATAACCAGCCTAAGTATATCAGCCAATGATACAAAGATGTAAATAAAAAAATAAGAATAACAATAATCTGTTTTTTCTGCTTTTCTGTCTTTCAAATTTGAAAAATTCTTAAGGGCATTTTTTAAGTAATAAAGGAAAATATTAATGGTAATTCATAAAGAATTTGGGGGAATCTAAATATTCTTTGGGAAAATCTAAATATTTTTTGTTTGTGATAGAGATGAACAAAACTTTTATCTAGGGCTCTGAGAAACTCAGATTGTTTCAGCGAAGAGCTTTACTCTGAACAAGTATTTTATTGCAATCAGCACAAAAAAATGGGATAATAGCAAGAATGGCAGCAACTATCAGCAAGGGAGAAGTGAATTTTAAAGCACAATCATGTCAGGGAGAGCAGACAGTTTCCATCCCAAAACACAGTTCTGGGATCACAGCAATTTTTTTTGATAATTACACTTGGTTAGAAATGATTCCCTATAAACAGCCATTGGTACACAGGGGGAACATGATTTGTACAATTACAGTCCTAACTCTTATTCAGATCCAAGTGAAGACTTTATTCTTTACTTCAAAATGTGCCCTAAAGTTTTTGCAAAAAAAAAAATTAAACAATAAGATGCAGGACTGGTTTCCCAGATTAGGTTGTGCTCATCTAACCTGTTTTTTTAGGCAAAGGAAATGCAGTCGATCTGATCTATTTGCACTTCACTACAGCATCATCACAGAGGAAATTAGTAGTTTAAATAGGAACTAGGAAAAGGACTGTGAGCTAAATTTGGACCTAGGTAAATGGGATGAGATAATATTCAAAGGGAAAATAGAGAAAAACTATTAGTGATTTCTAAAGGATCAGTTAGGAATTGCCTTAAGAACTGAAGAACTAGAAGGAGATTGAAATACCATAGTAAAATACTGATTCATTCACTGAAAATGAGATACAGCTGGGTTTATTAACTGGACACAAAGATGCCCATCAGCCACCACCAGCAATGCAGCCATGAGAAAATGACAACTCCTAGTCCACACCAGACAAGCTATGTTCAGTAAGAGAGCTAAGGATAAGTTCTGCCGAGATGTCATATGGACAACCATGTTCATGACCACCATTCACATTCATGAAGCAAGAAGTAGCTCATAACATGCAGAGAAAGAACAGGAATGACCAGGAAAAACATATATAAATGAGGCTTGCCTGTTTAGCAAATGTCATCTTCCTCTAAGTTGGGTCTTATGAAACCAAGAGATGTCTTATCATGCTAATTCACTGCTATCATACCCTTCCTCTGCTCTTCAGCCGCCAGAGCGTGCGTGTGTCCAACCCGCCGGTGACAGGAGCCTGCGCAGCCTCTGCAGGCTGCTGATGGTGGGGGAAGTTGGGTGTAAATTGGAGCTGGAGCCCCTAAGCAGGGCTCGTGTCTTCTTTTCATAACATTCTTTCTGGCCTTACATCTTTCTTTAGCAGCTTGGTGCACCAAGTCACAGAACAGTTAACTCTTGAAGCTAAAAGAATGAGAGAAGTGCCCTGCACTTGGTTTTGTTGAGCTTGCTGTAATGCCTATAAATATAGATTGTTTAGCTACCTTTTTTTTTCTTCTTTTTTTTTTTTTCTTTTTTTCCTTTAGGTAGAGGAGAGCTGGAGGAGCTGGTGCTCAACATAAACTGGGGGTGAACCCTGCCCTTTTCACTTTGAGATTTACTAGTCAGCTGCATCCCTTTTGGGGTGGGTTTGAGCTTGCACACCCACCTCACAGTCAAAAAAATAGAAAAATCACCAAACAGTGTTTGCTCATCACCTGAGTAAAACTAGGAGGTGCCAGCTGTCTTTGAACTCGCCAGTGTTTCATGCAGCATGCCTTGCTGTAACCTGAATTTGCAGGGCTTCCCCATTTTATCCCTTTCTTGCTGGAAGCTGGATGCAATCCACCTTTGCCATTTGGCACTGCTTCTACTGCTTTTTTCCTTTTTTTTTCCCACTCTCTCCAAACACCCGAAGTGACTATTGCTTTGGAACAAAGCAAGACATTCTTTCTTCTTCTTGCATAATAAAACAGCAAGTGTTGATACAGATCCCACGCCCGGCGCAATGAGAGGCCGTGCGGTGGTGACGGGGGCTGCGGTGACCTGCTCCCCCTGGTCCCTTCATCTTGTGCCTCGGCGGAGGCAGCGGCCGGGGATGCCCCAACGGGGACTGGTTGCCTCGGCCCCGGGGACGCTCCGTGTGGGAATGGGGCAGCCGCTTCCCAACAGTGCCTGTGCTGGGCTTCCCTGGATCGCTCCAGCGCACGCTCCGAGGGGAACCGGCGCTGCTGGCCCAAAACCAGCGCCAGGGGACACGGCCACAACGATGCGGGGCAGGAGCAGGTCCGGCATCCATGTCCCAAAGGGCAGGAGCGGGTCCGCCATCCCGCATCCCTCACGCAGGGCAGGGGAGGGAGCGGGTCCGCCAGCCCGCGCCCCCGGGACAGGGGAGGCAGCGGGTCCGCCAGCCCGCGCCCCTCACGCGGCGCAGGGGCGGGAGCAGCTCCGAGCCCCTGGCGGCGCCGGAGCGCAGCCCTGTGCGC